>MU007075.1:3405-134440 GCA_010583015.1 Tothia fuscella | reverse complement strand
TATAGTAGATTATAGTAGATTATAGTAGATATTAGTAGTTTTACGTAATTTATAAAAATAGATATTTCTATCTAAGAAATATATTAGAATATATTAGAATATATTAGAATATATTAGAATATATTAGAATATATTAGAATATATTAGAATATATTAGAATATATTAGAAGTTTTACGTAAGTAGTATTTAATAATTCTATATAATTATAGTCAAAATAGTACTAATAAATTAGTTACTAATTAAGATCGCTATCTATAAATAGAGGCTATACTTATAAGTAGCGATTATAGTTTATGAAAAATAGCCTCTACTTATAGATAGTAACCCTTAATTTAGTAGCTTATTTATAGATAGTAGGTTATTCTTATTAACTTATAAAAATAGCCGCCACTTATAAGTTTAGGGTAATTTCGTCTATATTTGCATAATTATCGACGAAAATGGCCCGCCATTCATGAATTTGCCCGATTCACGAACGGGGGCTAACAATCCTTAGCTGAGATGAGTGGCTTGGCTGGATAGCTGAGCCACGTAACCGTATTGTTTTTTTTTCCACGACATTTCAATTACTGTACATGGACGCGTTCATTATCATACATTTATACGCTCCATCAATAATACAGTGTCAGGCGTTGGTGGTTGCTACTTCTCATTCCGCGTCGTGATCTTACAGCAGTAGTCGTGATCTTACAGCAGGAGTCGTCTCCGCACTTGCTTCTTCGAGTTTGGGAACTTCTATCAGCCTCATCGCGCATCCCTGGGAGAATTAAGGAGACCTTTCGGAGATCGTTGCGCAACGCCATTGGCATCTAGAAACTTGCTCGCCATAGAAAGCATTGTGGCCTTTTTCTTTGAGCATTAATTTTGGAATCAAGAGCTTGGATCTGAACCTTTCGCAAATGTTTTTATGGCTTACTTCCAACTGAGGTACTAGAAGCCAGGGGAGCGAGGAAATTGAAACACCACCTCAAGGCACTCAGTAACCAAAACAAAAAGAACACATCCCAATGGGTCCACCACGGCTATCTCTAAGACCATTTTCGCGTCAAATCAGGACTTTGCCATGGTCAAACAAAATAAACATACACCTGCCAGGTCTCGTGACTGCTATTAATCGACGCTATCTGAACGGTTTGACAGGTCCACAAACAGACCCAAACCCCGATCCGACGCCAGATGATGCCGACGCAGGCGATCCTGGCGAAAAATGGAGAACCACCGCCTACAAGATGTTTGAATCAGCTCTGACGACATTCGCTTCAATCTCGATATTAGGCCTTGTAGGATACTCGTACACATTATACTACAAGCGCCATGTTTTGAATAAAATGAAGCGCGCTTTTGAACCGGGAGATCCAGTTTTGGATATGGCGGGAAAGGGCGTACAAGCGCTACCTTCGCCAATTGAAGATGATGAGGATGATATTGGCAAGGCAGACGGGGAAGCTGATGATGAAGATAGGGAGCATTGGATTTTGAGGCACGAGCAAGAAACTATAGATCGTATCGTCAGCGGCAAAGATAGAGGGGCTTACCATCTACTGATTGGTGAGAAAGGCACAGGGAAATCTTCCATGCTGCTGGATTCGATGGCCAAGATTGATGGGGAGGGAGTTGCTATGTTCGAAGCACATGCCGATATTGAGATTGTACGGCTACGATTGGGAAAGTGCCTGGATTTTGAATTCCACGAGGATAATATCGGATCGCTCTTCTCCATTCGGGGACCACGAGATGCCACT
Organism: Tothia fuscella; assembly: GCA_010583015.1. Lineage (NCBI taxonomy): Eukaryota > Fungi > Ascomycota > Dothideomycetes > Venturiales > Cylindrosympodiaceae > Tothia > Tothia fuscella. The sequence goes on along the minus strand of MU007075.1, from coordinate 132,697 downwards.
GCGCTATTAGACATTGAGCGCGCGTTCAACAAGCTAGACAAGGTAGCCATAGAACGGCGAAAGAAGGTTGGGCGACCACTTATCCTAATAATAAACTCCATACATTTACTTCGCGACGACGAGGACGGGAAAGATGTCTTAGAACTCATCCAACAGCGCGCAGAGCAATGGGCGGCAAGCAATCTCTGCACGGTCGTTCTCAATAGCGACGATTACTGGGTTTACGAAAGGCTGAAGAATTATGCCACCAGATTGAAAGTCCATCCGGTGAAAGATTTGACCAAGGTCGAGGCCCTCGAGGCATTGCGCAACTACCGAAAGCGCTATCACAAGGAAGACATGTCGCACCAAGACATGGAAACTGTGTATGACAAAGTTGGAGGGAGATTGACATTTCTTTCGCGAGTAGCGAGGAGTAGGCACATGATGGAGACTTGCGATCACATTTGCAAGACGGAAAAGACGTGGTTTTTGAACAAGGTATGCATACTGATGCTCATTGAATAGAGCAACGTCAGGAACTAATCTCCATCTCATAGTGCTGGATACTCGGCGCCGAAATGGACGACGACGTAATGGACCAACAAAAATACGCCTCTGCAGCCATGGTCCTAGCCAAAGCCCTCGTGGACAAAGAAAAAGAAATGGACCCTTCCTACGACCCAAAATTAGGACACATCCTCCCCTCTATCCCCCTCCATAAAGCCCGCCAAATTATGACCCGCGCCGATTTCATCCAATCTTATGACCACGACAATCTCTTCGCTATAGATTCAGACGCCATGGTGCGCGCTGATTCTGTACCGATGCAGAATGCTTTTAGGGAAATTTGTGCGTTGGAAGGGTTTGATGAGTATTTGGAGGCGACTTTGACGCGAATAGGGGACATTGAGAGCTTGGGACGGACGAGGGAGTTGACTATTAAGGATTTATGGAATGGTGGGCAGTATAAGGTGCAGACTGCGGATAGGAAAGGGAACTTGGAGAGAGAGATTACGTTTCTTGTGAAGGGCGGTGCGAATGCCACGAATGAGGAGGAGGATGAAGTGAAGAAAAGTGATGGTTGAGTGGAAAATTTAAGAGAATTTATGGCACGGTGTCTAGAGGTTGGAGAACTCTAGGATGGTGCAGCTATACCCCTTTGTTTGTTATTCATGTTTGGATATTCAGATTCCTTACTCGTTTGGTCCCACAACACTGAGCATAAAAGAGGAACGACCTACCTAATTACTACATCCAATCGCGGTCTGCATACGACAGAGATCATTGGTAAATTGAAATCCCATAGATTACCTTTGAGAATATCGCCAGCATCACTGAAGCACTTTCAAGCAGCTGCAAAAAGAAAGTGGACTCCGAAGAAAAGCACACGAGACTACTCCCTCCTACCAATCGGAACTCGGATGTAGCTGGGATCCTTAAGGGCTATAAACTAATTTAAGAGCCTTAAAAAAGCTTTGTTGTATAATCAGCTTCCAGATATAAAGTAAAAGCTTAGTTCCGGATACCACAGCTACGCTAAAAGGCTCATAGATATAGTTTCTCTAGCGTTGAACCCATAGGAATGTCCGAGTTTCAATTGGTACGAGGAGTATCGCCGTAATAGGAAATCTATTTCCGCACATATGTACAGTACCACCAAGACCCTGAGACCCCGCACATAACAGACCTTAGCCCCTTCCACAGTCAACAATTATCGGTGCGTCATATCTAACGTCAATTCCTTCTTCATAATTCCACTTGAACATTTTAGATATACGCCAAATCCACGACCATCCAGTCTGACAGTAACACGAACGCAATCATGGCAGAACCAGGAGATGACCCTGTTGCCAGGATCTTCCAGAAGACTGCGGCTCAGATGGCAGCCAACCCGAACATGGAAATCTCAACCCTTCGCGCATGTCTAGAAGTCTTTCACACTGTTTGTACGGAATCAACGGATGTTACTTACCAGGAGGAGCCAAATGCGGGAACTTGTAAGGGGTTGTGGGAGATACCCGTCGCGGCCAAAGATTCTTCAAACGTGATTTTGTATTTCCAGTAAGTTCTGATTGTTCTTCATTCTATAACAGGGGCCGAAGGAATTTATATCTTTGCAATAACGGCGGCGGCGGTTTCGTAACCAACACAACATCATCCCACCGAAGAATGGTCGGCCACCTAGCGAAAGCATCAAATTGCAAAGCCCTCAGCTTGGAATACCGATTAGCACCTGAAGCACAGTTTCCCGCTCAGATCGATGACGCAGTGGCAGCATATTACTGGCTTTTGAAATCAGGCTACAAACCCTCAAATAGAGCAACGGCAGGGATTCCGCGGGAGGAAATCTAGCCACGGCTGTAGTTCTCAAACTCCGTGAACTAGGTGAACCTTTACCAGCAGCTATCATAGGATTCTCCCCCTGGTACGACGTGGAATTCACAACCGGAACCATAGAAACAAATTCTTCAACAGATGCGCTCGTCCAAAAGGACACCCTCGCCAATATGAGAACCATGTTCCTTGGAGATCACGACGCTAAAGATCCACTTGCCAATATTCTCAACGCTGATCCAAAGGGTTTACCGCCGATGTATCTCGCTGCGGGAGGTTATGAGACGCTTCTAGATTCTACTACGAAGTTTGCTGAGAAGGCTAGGGAGGTGGGTGTGGATGTTACTTGGAGGTTAGTGAGGGGATGCAGCATGTTTATCCGTTTATGGCTGGGAATCATGATAAGGCTGATAGGACTCTGGAGAACGTGGGAAATTGGGTGCAGGAAAAGTTTGGGAAGGCTTGATCTTGACGCGTTGATGAAAGTGGCAATGCGGTAGAGCGGGCTTATGTGGGTTGGAGGGATGTGCCCGTTTGAGGGATTCGAGACACCTCTTGAAAACTAGAGGCTGGCTGGCCCTGGCGCTGTCTTTTTGATCCTTTTCCATTCTGAAACTATATAAGCCTATTGAGTAACTATTTAGTTTTGCAATTCAGTGGAATACGGATAGAGTTTGTAGTTTCGGAGGTGTACTGTACGAAGATCTTTCCGAAAGAATTCTAGAAATAACTCTACTATTGGTCTGTTAGTTTTTATATAGGTGGATGGTATGGTGGAAGGCTTCACACCATAATTGCATTCAATGGTTAAGTCATCTCAGAGTCTTTCTCTTGGGTAAACACTGTTTAACATGATGGAGCCATTTCAAAATTCTTGTCCCAGATTTGCTCCGATAGCGCGTTAAACCCATAGGGTTGTGCAATATCCCATTATGGCCATTGAGTTGCTATCAGAGTCACAAAAACTCGAAGGTTTGGATCACTTCCATCTAGTATATTCATTCATCAAGGTGACATCGGAACGGCAAAACGGCTAAACCATATACTGAGCACATAGCACATTACTGATCACGATCGACTTTTAGGACATCAAGATAATCTATCGACTGGGGGAGATGTTGCATAATAAAAGGTATATTTAATTTGAACTGCCCAGGGAAAAGGCCGGAATCCGACATGCTTGATTCGAGAAGAGAGAATATTAAACCACTTGAGGCTGTAAAGATACGCAAGAACCCCATTGATGCAATCCACCATTGAAAACTCCGCCAGGTGACACCAAAATAAGAAAGCCGAACTTCCAGACCCAAACCCCTTAACACAAACTCACCACAAAGAACATTCCACATCCACAGGAAGCCCACTACCGTCTTCTGGTTGAGAGCCCAGCCAATTCCACCGCACTAAACTTACTACCCACCGGTTCAACTTCAACAATCGCGTCAAAGCCTGCAGATATCGCCCGGGAAGCTCGCACGCTCTGAACCAGTTTGACTTCGCTCAATGCTACTGACTGGCAGAATAATGCGCGTGGAAAAAGAACTTCCTAGAAAGAAGATATTTTCCGAGAGACTTCGCTCAGCTCCTGCAATTGATTTTGCAAAGAGTTGATTGGAACCGAAGATCTGGGGAAGCGTTTGAAGAGCGAATTCCGGTGCTTTCGGTTGTGCTGGTAGGAATGGCTGAGGTGAGGCAGCAAGATGGCAGGGGAGTCTGGTGGTGTGAGTGAGCTAGGTGGGAGATAAAAACTAACCAGTGAACCCAATGATCTAAATTCCTGCAAATCCAATGATTTCCTCATAATTTCCCTTCGATATGAAGCGGAATAATTGAAGTGATGCGTGATTGAGTGACAAGAGTGTAGCTGAGATTGTTAGTGGTTCAACGATACTGTTACTGAGGGAGTTAAAACATACTCGGTAATGACAAATATGTCGATTTAATAAGTTTGATTGTTGAGTGAAGTTGTTGGCAGAGCGATATTGAGTAGCATTTTGGAGTGACAGGTTTGCTTGCTGTCATAGTTTGCTTGGGACGCTGAGGTTGACAAGACTTGATGCCGTGTAAGATAGGAAGGCATTGCTTGAGCTTTGATCTTTGGAGGACTTGGAATTCAGAGAAAGTCCAGCGTAAGGAAGACTTAGATTTAGGCAAGAGATGTCATGCATGAGGGAGATAAAAGAATGAATGAGAGAGACTCGAAGACCTGATGTGATATGATAAATATCATTGAGATAACTCATGGTGAGTCGAAGTAAAAGTGAGTGAAGATCCTGCTTCAGGTTGATTGCGAAAGAGGTGTTTGATTCTCGAAAAAGTTGGAGGAAACACCTGCTTTTATAGAAAGTCGTAGGGTGGTTCCTTAGCTGACTATACGGGACAGCCTAAGTAGGCTTACATCACTTATGACTTTCAAATAGCCCTTTACGGTAAGTACGAGGCCTCCACAATAACACACCCCCTGTCCTCTCACTCCCTTCAGCCAATCATAGGTGTAGATGACAACAGCTTCATCTCTCTCGTTTGCTTTGCAACTATCGCCTCACTTCTAGGAATCTGCACCTGACAGATGAGTTGAGCAGATGGGCAGCCACGACCTGGAACCGGAAACGACGACCTGGTACTGGAAGCGACGACCGATGACTTGGAACTGGACGCGACGATCTGGAAGCGACGACCCGAAAGCAACGACCAGGAAACAACGGCGAATTAAATACGGAAGGTGCCGTACAGAGCCTTTACAAGGATGGAAAGGGGTGGAGGATACAGTCTAGCTCTACGCACCGTCCACGGGGTAGAACGATAGATACCACAGACACCAGAAGAACAAAATGCAGCCGAATTCTGCAGCGGTAAGAGTAGATTGATGAAGAGCAGACTCGCCCGCTGGGATGCCTGAATTAAAATCATGATTTTCGTTAAACTCTTCATGAGTGAACGTCAAACATTGTAGAGCGACTATGAGCACCACAGGGACCCCATTGCTAGAAGGCGTGACATGACTCAGCCTATTCATGGCTGATAATCTGTGTTCCAATTGCAAAAGACTCCGGCAAGGTCTGATGTCCTTGTAACAAAGCACCGTGTAAGGCATCCAAAGTAGAGCACCAAACCTCTAAAGGATGCTTTCGTCCGACCCAAACGGCATCAGCTCGATACCGCAACGAGACCCAAGACCAGTCATATTCTGGATGTTGTTGACCCAGTCAACTTCCCGCTCTAGCTTTGCTCGGCGGAAGTATGATCTTGTAACCCATTGAGTATAGCACGTGGCCTGCGGCCCGAGGATTCTCATCTCGACGCGGTGGCAGTATTCCACGCTTTCACAAAGCGTACGCGCCAGTCTGTCCGCCTCAGCAGTAATGGATGGTACTGAAGTATATTTTTGCTTGGTTTGATAGGGGACCTCAGATTCCTCTTGTTTGTCCAAGAAGCCGATCTTTGCATCCAGCCGGAGTATTAGCCCCAGTATTTGAAGCATAACTCCCGAATTTAGTATCAACGGCATCGCAGCGTTCAGCGATTCGTATTCCAGCGCGATCGGGAAGAGCTTGGCCCCAAATGGAATGTCTGCTGGGTTTTCAGTTGTCGAGGGCACAGTTTGATAAGGCGGTTTCGGTGATTGTCGAACACAGTCCTGTTGCCACTTATTCAATCTTTGCACAGCATCAATTAGCAGTGGGATCAATAAGATCCCCCGAGTGGGACAATGGCCTCTGTCGCCCACGCCAATAGCCTCTGCCTCTTGTAGTAGCAGTGGTATGTCGGAGATTAGGTCCATCAAACCTTCAAATGACTCTGTTGTGTGTTTTTTAGGCATCAGCTGTCGCCACTTATCCGCAGGTATAAGTTCTTGTCTTTTCGTGAGGCCTATTAAAACCTGCATGAATCAAGGACCAGATATTAGCGAGAATTGACAGGCAATCAAAAGTATGATATTTCTCCTCGCTACTGATATGCGCCTAGCTCTCAGCCTTGATTAAGCAGGCGATACCCAGAGCTCTGCGCATATTCAAGAAAGTTGGCTAGCCTGAAGGGAGAAGCTTCCAAACAACAATAGACTACTGCACTTACACAAATTATACGCAGGCGAGAGCAGAGGCTTAACCATAGGGCTGGAGGGTTGTCTGGCGTACTCCGCTCATGTAACAGGCTAGAAATGCCATTGGCGTGCGCACTCCAACCCTGGTCATCGGGGGCGGCGAAAAGCTACAATAAGGAAAAATTAGTATTCGTATTCCATCGGGCTGGATAGATCTTTCTCGAAGGGTCGTCCAAGACTCCTATTCTTTATGTAAATGGTCCCTTGCGCAAAGCTTCGTTACTCCCTGAAAGCATAAGTGTTATGGACACGGATATCCATACAGAAGTAAGCGGAGCCATAGGGGATATCTCTGATCCAGTGGATTGCTCTGGGATCCACCATGACCTGGAATGTAATTCAAATCACGCAAATTTTCTTAGCTTTCTCATGGATCCTAACCGACTAGGATCAAATAGCGCCAGGTGGTGGTATAATGCAAAAATCGATTCAGTATAGCCGATTGGTTTCAGTATGTCGAACGCTTCTGACCATGTTCCGAGATAAGAGAAGAAAATATACACATACCTCACAAGTCGACAACACAACAATAGCCGCTAAGGTCTCGTCATTGTTCCGAATCTGTCTATCTTCGAGATCCTTGACTAAAGTTTGAAGTCCTCGCTGATATAACAGAAGCCCTTCGCTCGGCGGTTCGCAGCCAGATCGTGAAGTGGATACCAAGATTGAACAGAACGCTAATAGTGCATGGTCAAGTGCATCACTCGTCCCTCTTAGTTCGCAGACAGCCTGGAACCAGTGATAGGGCGACATACTTCCTAAACTTACAGAACTATTCGGGGCAGTTGGCTTCGGAAGATACAGCTCTCGTACAAGCACAGAGGTCTCGTTTCTGTATCCAGACCGAGAATATGATGGATTCGAAATGTATAACTTTAATTTCTGCAGGAATCCATCCCATTGTGAGCTAGCTGGTGTGAGAGTTCGAGCATCTTGTGTTGTCGGATTTGGAAGCTTTCGTTGTCTAAGCTCTGACATAGCAGACTGTGCTGTTGTGGAGAGAGTTGTAGGGGTACGGTTCACAAACAGGGTGGTTTTCTCATACCCATGGCAGGATATTTTAGCCTTTTGACATCGAAGGCAGCCTGGCCTCCCAAAATCACACTATCCGAAGAGATAAACAGCAATGATTAGAATGCGAGTTCTGTGGATAAATCGGGTTGTTGGTAGGGAGGTACCTACCTTTACACGCCGCCTCTTGCAGTCGTGACATGCCTTGGATTTTCCTGAGACGCCCACCATGATCATGAGGCGTTATGGTAATCCTCCAATATGGATATAAGCCTGTCGTTACAGTGTCCGAACCTGGTATCCATTGCAGTCTTCATGATGGATGTTTTGCAAAGGAGGACGTGCAACGTCTGGAGCTGACAGATCAAAACGCACACACCAGTGACACCACAGGCATCATGAGCCCCAACCACATCCCCGGGGCTTGGACGGGATTCTCACCAATTTACAATTAAAAAGGATTCACTCTAGCTCACTTCAGCATCTTTTTTCGAGACGCCACACGGATGGATCTCGGCTCTACTAATATCGTTCCAATTCACAATGCCCAAGCCACACACGGGTTACATCTCTTAGAATCATGACTTGCAGACGGATTTGGTCGTGTCTTTCGAGAATTACTATGAATATGAATATGCAAGATGTAGTCATTGTTTTAGCCTAGAGATGAGGAGGTCGTGGAAGAGATATAAAGAGAGTCAACTTGGAGCTTCAAAATTATGTCCCATCTTATTGTCGAACATCAGGTGAAGGACTAAAACATCTTCTAATTCAACACAATACACGATCGTAACGCAGCCCACCAGTATACAACCATTCATCTCAATATATCCTACAACAGTAACATCTTCAATCTTGACCATGAACGCTGACGTGGGAAGGAAGTTGTCCAGCGACTCGAATCTCAATCCAGAGCATTCAAACCCCAGCGCACAGAATGTTGATTTAGAGAAACACACATCTCCAATAAATAAGGCCAAAGATAACGGTCCTCCTGATGGTGGCTTTGAAGCCTGGATGGTGATTCTAGGTGCTTTTTGTACCGTCTTTGCAAGTTTTGGATGGATCAACTGTAAGGCTTCAATCTCGATATGTACAAGTACAAATCAAAGCTAACAACACACTCTGCAAGGTATTGGTGTCTTCCAGAATTACTACGAAACCAATTCGTTGAAGTCTTACTCTTCGAGCACAATCGCGTGGATACCCTCAACAGAGTCATTCATGTTGTTCTTCTGGGTAGGTGCATTGTTTCCCTAGACGGGCCATGAGGTATCGTACTAACGTCTGAATATAGGGGCCTGTCGCGGGAAAATTGACGGATGATTACGGTCCACGGATTCCAATTTTGCTCGGCTTATTCCTACACGTTTTAGGCTTGATGATGACATCCATCTCGACACAGTACTACCAGATTTTCCTAGCCCAAAGCGTTTGTAGTGCATTAGGATGCTGCTTTCTCTTCTACCCAAGTAAGTTCATGAAGGGATTCTCGAGAGTTTACAGTGCTAACAACACCATAGCAATCACTGTATGCAGTGGTTGGTTTCTCAAACATCGAGCGCTAGCATTGGGTATCGCATTCTCCGGATCAAGTATCGGTGGCGTGGTCATGCCTATCATGGTACAAAAATTGATCGATAAGGCCGGATTCGGTTGGGCGATGCGAGGAGTGGCATTCATGATTCTATTCTTACTTGTGATTGGGAATTTAACTCTCAAGGCTCGACTGCCTCCAACCCACAAGCCATTCCGACCAAAGGCCTTCTTTACCCCATTCAAGGAAAAACCTTTTCTCTTGCTCACTATCGGGTCATTTTTTCTTTACCTCGGCGGTTTCCTTCCATTCAATTTCCTCATAGTTGAGGCGCAAGCGAATGGTATGTCCACGCAACTCGCTGGATATCTGGTTCCAATAACCAATGCTGCATCGTAAGTTTCGACCGCACCAACTTCAGAAGTCCAACATTGATTATTTTCGCAGAACATTCGGCCGAATCGTTCCAGCACAACTAGGAGACATGTACGGCGTTTTCAACGTCATGATTGTCAATACCCTCCTTGGTGCAATCTTCATCTTGGCCGTATGGCTGCCTTCAGCTTCAAATGCCCCCCTCATTGTCTTTGCTATACTATATGGTTTTACATCTGGATGCATTTTCTCCATCGTACCCGCAATGGTGGCAGGGCTGTCAGACCCTGCCGAAATTGGCACTCGCAATGGCGCTTTATACTGCGTCTCGGCTGTAGGTGCGTTGATTGGCAGTCCTATTGCTGGGGCTATTTCCAATGCTCAACATGGTGGATTTGCTGGTTTGATCATTTTCTCTGCCGTCTGTCTCTTATTAGGAGCAGGTTTTGCAGTGTTGTCTAGACAGGCACAGGTTGGGCTGAAGTTGAAGGTTAAGGTCTAAGACATCGGGGTTTTTCCAATGATTTGTTTTTCCAATTTTATTCTACCGCAAAGAAATCATACTACGACTCATCATAAAATTGTGGCACTCCTCTCATAACCTAGCACCTCCACAACAAGCCTAAGAAAACGAAACCACGACCCACTATCAGACTGCAGACACTAGACACCAGATCTCGGCTCCCACACTCCTGTAACTCTTTGCTGGTAAGGAACTAACACTTCTTCCACTGCAAGTGGTATTCTGTCTCATAATGAGTGTCGGTAGAGTCGAGCGTAACAAGTCCCGTGCGGGTATCTCCTTGCACGCGTGGTTTCTTAGGATCGTACTGGAGGTTAAGTGACGTCTTGACATAGAAAGTGATTATGTTCCGGGCGGTAGACCCTTTCTTAGGACACAGGAAATATCCAGTGGAGGCTTTATCGAGCTGTAAAAAGTAGTCCTCATTGTAGCCGTCTTCCCCGATGAGCGGCTTATCAAAAACGGACTTGTAAGGATGATTAGCTATGGACGCTAATAGCCATAAGATTGGTTCATGACTTACGCAAGCGCGTTCGCCGGTTTGATAAAGCTCATTGTGTATATTTCCCAGAACACCTGCATCCAATTGAACGTGTCCCCGCTCGGTGGCCTCAAACATGCCAAAGGTGAAGCCAGTGGGGAATTCAATAGGCACTTTTAGAATGCAAGTCTTGTATGTGTCGACCTGTTGGGAGTTTGGACCAAGCTGGACGGAGAATTTGTCAAAAATGACAGACATGGATATGCCGTCGGCATCGAGAGATGCATGACCCGTGGTGGCTGGACAACCACTTCCTTGGAGTTTTACGTCTTTGACGAGAATCTTGACGTCCGAAGGGGGAGGTACCGCGTCATTAGGGAGTGGGGAGGGAAAGGGAAAGGCAATACAAGAAACTGCAATGCTGAGTAGCGAAACAATAAAGAGGGAGGAATGCATATTGTTGTGGTGATTGTAAGAGGTGAACTTTCTGTGAGTGTTATTGAAGTGCTGTGTGATGAATTACCTGACCACGGTTCTCTGGGTCTACTTATATATCCGCAAAGACAACAAGAGTAAGTTATGGCGAGGGCGAACAGCCTATGAAAGTCGTTCCACCAACAAAACCAACACAACATTGATGCTTAAAAAGTCCATGGAAGACAAATCTGACTTGTAATCTTGGCATGTTGGTGGCAGCAGTATTGACGAATCCATTGTTGTGTTAATGTGAACAGTATTGCCTGCATGCAATCTCACCTCCGCGGCATTCCCAAGATCTAATCCTATATTGGCGGCATCACTATGAACTAAAGGGCCTCGTCTAATCGATTTGCTCTATGACTATAATATTCACCTAGATGAATAGACAAAGGGTCGTGTATCGGTAAGATTTCTGGCTCTTGCACGATCTCTTCTAACAAGCCACGCTCGTTTCGTGGCAGCAAGTTTCTAAGACGGTCTTGTGGACATGAAGGACGGAATCTCGCGTAGAACCCACCGCCGAAAGCTAGGTTGGACCTATTTCTGGAATACTCCCACCGCAGTCTTCAAGAGCAGAGGTGATTGATCCCATGGGATCCCGCCAGCCTCATGGTGCATTCTAGGCCTAGGTAGATCAAGCTGAAGATCCTCCGTTTGATTCTTTTTGGCGGACAAGGAATCCATTCGCTTGGCCTATGGGCCTAATACGCAATACACAGCACTTACAGGCGGCATGACCATCTTCAAAACTATCCTTGCGAAAGGATCTTGACAGCGTTGACGAAGATAGCGCCCAATTGAATCAAGAATCCTTTGGCGCGGACTTTACTATTGGTGTAAAGCAAGGTCGGCTTCCATCTTCATCCTGACTGAGGAGGATCTGCTAGCATTGTTGGTTTTCGGAGGATCGCATTGACAGCTAAATTTGTGCCAGTCTTCTCATGAATATGAAATTTCAGATTGGTTCCAAGGATAGCGGCACGAAGAGTCTGATCAATGCATGGGCTAGACATAAGGCCATTTCGATACTGTATTATCTCGACTACAACGCAAAATGGGTAAGCAGTTTCTCACGCTTAAACAGATTGAATCTAGTCATATGAGGGGAAAAAAATCGAAGCTCAAAAGCCAAGCTGTGTGTAGTATAGCAGCTCTACCGAGGCTGCAGTAGATACATCTAGTTCGCTGAGATGATGTTGGGTAGAGGAGTACTGGTTTGAATAGGATTTAAACTGGTGGTCGTGGGAATCTGCGCTACAGCTGTGCCCACGTCTTATTTGAAGTGGTACAGGGAGCCAATGGTTCTTGGACAATCCAATTATGGCTGGCATTGGTACCCGTGAAGTCACAAATGATTGTAGGGTCAAGAGTAGAAAGCTCATGAGGTGAACTTAAAAAAATTGGGGTGGTGGGCTGCACGTGCTTACCCACTGTTTTGGGCTAGGGTTCCTCGTGGTGGGTGGCCTGTGCTTGTGGCGTCTCCCGCCCGCTAGTGACCTCAAAACATTGCTCACCATCAACAAACACCCAGGGAGAGAGACATCTTCGTACAAAATAGATTTTTGCTCTACCTTTTTGTTATACCTTTAGTAGTTCTGTTTCTTTATTACCACAACATATCGCATAGCTTGACATAGCTACATTGCTCCCTGCCGCTTATGGTTAGTAAATACTCGTCTCTAACCATTTGTTTATACTCGAGTTTCTGTGCATGTTTTGGAAGGAATCTTACAGGCCCGCCAGATTTTGTCGTTATGATTACACCGATACGTTATATTGAGCCTCTCAAAGTCGACTGGGATGTTTCTCGTTGCAATCGCCTACTTCGTCCAATCGTGTCCCGAATCGCAACTCTTCGCAAGTTAAAAGATTTGAAAGAATCTCGGATCGCTGCACTCAAGGAACAGTCCCCCACAAACTCTCTTCTCTCTTCTGAAGTAACTCAGAAGCCAAAACTACGCCCACGGTCTTTCTCGTCGGAAGCATTCCAGCCCAAAGAGAAAGACCCTGATTGGCTATCTCTATCTTCTGGTCCCTTAAAGAAAAGAAAGATTGGTCGACAGTATTCTGCACGCTCTGCTGTTGCTAGTAAATCCGAATCCTCCAATGTGGCTGAGGGTCCGTGTCTCCAACCTGGAGAGCTAACTATACCAACGCCATATACCTCCAAAGTTGCTCCTCCTACAGTACCCACAACTGCCAAGGAAGATGAAGAGAATAAAGCCTCCACACTTGGTCGACCGAGAATTGTTGTCGGCGATATTGTTACCCAGCGATTCATGTCGAAAGCTGAAGAGGAGCCGGCTGTTGTGCAAGGATTGGTTAAGGGCTTTCTTGATGTAATGGATGCAACAAGCACACATGTTACAAAGCCGGTTCCAAGCTCTCTAGGATCAAGGTCGCTGTTTTCCAGCTGTCTGAGACGCTTACCTGCTTGGGTCCAGCAAGAGCAAGCTCGAATAGTTGCGGAAGTGGAGGAGCACAGAGATATTACAGAACACGACATCGCGGATGAGCTGTACGAATTTCTGGTTGGCACTTTTGAATTGAAACTGGGTCAGGGTGTTTGGATACCACTGAGAGAAATTGTGCGTGCACAAGCCGTGTCGCTCGTCAAGAAGGCTGTATCCGAAGGCCTTATCTCTCGGGAGGACACCCGAAGTCTGATACGCCACCTCCTCAACCCACAGCGCCGAAAGAATGCAACGCCCGCGCCAATCGAAGCAGAAGCGCTTATGCTGCAGCTGGTTGCAACCGAAACTCCGTTGAGTGCCTCTGGTAATTGCTGTCTAAAAAAGAGCCATTTGTATGCTCACAGTCTCAACAACATTGGAATAATTTCAAAAGAAATGGATGCTGAACGGCGACGCGACTTTGAGCTTCGTGGGTTCAAGACTTTGATCACTTCTGCAGATATTCCAGTCGAGTGGCTCGCTACTGCCAAAATGACGCCTCTCTGGAGCAATGCTTTGCGCTCGATTCTAGACACTGCACCAGCTTCCGCCAGCTTCGTCGATCACGCATCTAGATTTTCTGTTCGCGATGCATTTATGTTCTTGCAAACCGCTGTTGCATTTGGGACAGGCTGTACACCATCCTCTACGGGGGCCCACAAAATCCTAGCCGAAATTCCAGCCCACTTCGGTCAGGGTAGTCACTGTCCGAGATGTCCGAGACCTGCGTCAGGAACCTTTCTGGCTCGCTCGAGTGCACAGCAGCACGCGTTGTCCAGCAAACTCGCGACTGCCAAAACTCAACTGTCCAATGCGTTCACGAAGACTTTGTCTAGTTTATCCACCATCCTTGCATCATTTGTCGTTGCTAGCACGTTGGATTCTTCTCAACGTGTGAATGTTGACGTCGATTCAGTCTCATGGATTTTGAACAGCTTGTCTATGGATATACTCTTGCATGGTGCACAGCAGTTTGCGGGTGGTACATCATCGACCATCTCGAAATGTGAAGCTTTTCGCATGTCAAGTATCCTTGTATCAACACTTGTTTGTCAATTGGCTGGGTACCGGCTAAAGCATGGTCTGGTTGAATCGAACGTGAACGAGATTGTTGACATTGTGAGCTTGTTGGACACCACAACTGTGCATAATACCTCCACTCAACCAGGAATTGTGGACAGTCTTCCAGAGCTGATTTGTTCTATTTTACAAGGCTCGAGTAAGATTGTAGGAACCTCCTCGTTGACCACTGTGCAGCATCTGATCCGCTCTTTGGCCGATCCTAAAGCTGGGGGCTTTACATTGACTAGCTCTACTCGATTCTTTCTACGTAGGCTTGCATTATCGACCGCGTTGGAGTATTCGCATCGACAGAAGACCTCCGAGTCCCAGGCCTTGGTTCGTGAGGTTGAAAAGAACATGTCGAGCGCAGAGCTGAGCAAGACCAGCCGTACTCCTGTTCGCCCTTCAAGCAAGAGTAGGTTTGTAGAAGCAATACCTCAAGGCTTTCGGTGGGAGGAAGGAATTTGCGAGTGGGTGGCTGCTACTCCGCACACAAAAGCACTAGCGCTAGTTGACGAGCAGCCGGAAGTCGTGTCGTGGCCAGTCAAGCGACAAATCGACGTAGATGAAGATCTCAGCGATCGTGGAGCGAGGGCCTACATGAGTCCTGCAACAACTTCGGGCCCACTTGAATCTTCAGATGAGCAGATTTTGCGACCCGACACTATCCACATCAGCGACACGATGAGGCTCTCAGATATGCTTGCGAGCAGTTCTCCTGTACACCATCCTGTCGCGAATACGACACAATCAACGGGACCTTCTCCACGATCCCGAAAGCGAGCTTGGAGTTTCGATAACGGTGTGACTTCGTCGCCTAAGAGGAAGAGAACTGTTGCTGCCACTGCCAATGACTCTACTCTCGAACATGATGCAAAGGATTTTGCACCAACCAAAGCCTTGCATTGTAGCTCCAGCATTGCATCCAGTCCTCGACCCAAGCGCGGTGGAAAGCCACACATGTTGAAGCGCACATTGTCCAAGCGCACTTTGTCCAAGCGCGTACTCTTCAAATCCTCTAGCGACGATGAACTCACAACCTCACCTCTCAAAGCGACTCCGAAACGTGCTGTAGCTCGAAGCACAATCGCGAGACGCCGACCAGCCAGCCGTCTTCTTCGCACACTCTCAGCCCCAACGAGGCCGTCAAAGCGGCCGGCGGCAATCTTGAGCGATGACGAAGATGATGAGTTGAGCTTTGCTTGATTCCTTATACATTGATTCACTGTGCGTAATGCTACGTATCGGTACATTTCGCACGCACCACATCATGTGCGTCTAACCGTCTCTCCTCCTTTGGATGTTCTCTTTTCTTCACCACAAAAGTTCTTGTTTACACTTTTGCTGCGATTTTGCATGTTGTCGTTGGGCTAGCTAGGATGGAATATCATGGTTGGATCATGGGTATTGAGGTGTAATTTAATGCACCACGGAAGGAATTAGTAGACCTGGGCAGAAATGGCGTTTTCTGTATCTTTTCCTGGCGGGATTTCCGCATTACTAGTTTTCGTTTTGTCTGATACCCCCTATTGATGGTTCCAGCCTTTTTGTACTGGTTGAGTTTGCGCAAAAGCCCATGTTAGCTGAATAATAGGCTTCATGGCGTTAATGAAGAAGAATTTTGATATCAATTTTTGGATGCTGGATCTTTCTGTGATGCCCACTAATCGTTGTGTCCAACCCTTGTGTGTATATGGAATGCAGCATTAAAAAAGGGTCATCCTGAGTTTCTATTCATGGTGCTATATCAGAGAGGTATATTTTACAGCAACAATAGACCAGAGATTATCGGGGTCAAAAACACGTACTACCCAGGACTTTTTTCACATTCGGTGAAAACTCGTCAACCTTCCAGGTCATTTTCTGTGCTGTAAAAGCTTTTAGACCGGCCAAAGATGAGTGTCAATGGGATGAATCTCTTTCATCGATCTATTGACCCAATTTCGTAAGGTGAAACTGTTCGTAACGCAAGGAAGTATCGTTGACTGTTGATTCACGGAGTTCAGACCTGTCCTCAACTACGGGTAGTGCCAACATAGCGAAGAAGAAGTCTACAGCTCCCGTAGATAAAAGGTGTTCAATAGGCACACAGCTATGATTATTTGTTGGTTTGAAATAAACATGGGATGAAAAAAGAAGTTGACTACATGGTCAAACTAAAGGAAGTTTGATTTCACAATCTTTTTGATTATTCTAATTCAAGGTATAGTGACTAAGTGACACCAAGCTGATGGTATGTGAATAGAGTCGTCAAACGCCCAAAAATGCGCGCTCGTAAATTCGCTAACAAATAGAAACCCTTGAGGCCCTTCAAATGCA
This sequence comes from Tothia fuscella, assembly GCA_010583015.1. NCBI lineage: Eukaryota > Fungi > Ascomycota > Dothideomycetes > Venturiales > Cylindrosympodiaceae > Tothia > Tothia fuscella. The sequence continues at coordinate 116,038 of MU007075.1, read as the reverse complement.
AATCCAACGCTCTTAGAAATGTTCGTCAATTCGTGGTAATGCTCCGATCGATGGCTTTCCTGCGCGCCTCATTAAACAAAAAACAAGACATCATTAAAAACAACTACTTGGTGACAAATGAAAAAAAAAACCTGGTGAGAAGTTTGCCTTCTTCGAGAATGAGTGTTTATATCATGTTAGCGAAACTGTCGAATGGATTCATAGTTTTGATGTCGTTGGGATCCAGTGTCGAATCAGAATAGTGTTCACGATATTGCTGCTGGCCGGAATCTTCCTGGTACTGTTGTGGGGTGTCGTACTGTTGGGCATCCTCAAGGAAGTTAACATTGGCAGTCTCGTTGTAGTGTTGATTGATGGAAAGCGATAGCTGATGCACGTGATCATCGTGGCATTGTTGAGGTGTATTTTGATTAAAATGTTGTCCCGTATGCACACCTAATCCGTTGTATTGTTGATTGGAGCGCATGTCTAATAGATGATGAAATTGAGAGTCTTGACTGCCATGGTGTTGCACGCTTGGTGTGTGCATAGTAGATATCTGAGGAGTGGACAGTTGGGTATGAGTGAGCTGAGGAGTGGAGAGAGGAGTGCTATTATTATTATGCTCAGTCTTGACGTTCTCAATACTTGGAGCGATTGTGACAGTCGGGACGGAATCCGAAGAAGACTGTTGTGAAAGTTGCGGGCTGTCCTCTAATGCTGGGCGTTGTTGTTCTTGTTGCTGGTGCTGGTGTGGCTGCGGATGTTCAGCTTGCTGAGCAGCTGAGATACTGGGGGCTCGGGCTCTCAAATTACTGGTAGTCTCCCGTCGTCGTTTCGGGCCGTCCTTGACCTTCGGATGTGTATGGCACTACAAAAATATCAACGTGAATTCAGATATCATGTTTTCGAAAAAGCTCACCTTATATGCATGCCTAAACCATGTTGTTCCCTTCTTTTTACTGCTGACCAGTGCTATCCAATCTCCGCAGCTCCCACACAACCCTTCCCACACATCCAAATTTCCCTCAGTTCGTCGATTCTCTTGAGGTCCTTGAAAAGCAGCACCAGTAGCTGCAGAAACACCATGAGTGAAACTTTTATCGTACCAGAAAGCCGAGTTTTTGAGCACAAGCCAGCGTCCAGGCTTGCACAGACCACACCATCCCTCTCGCTTGTTACCATGACCTCGAACCCAGCGCGGCGTGTAGAGATCGCCCTGGAACCGCAGATCTTGCTCATGGGGCATCATGTCTGGATCTGAGGGGTTCATGTCCTCTTCTGGAGGGTTTGATGGCTCCTCGTGCAGTGACGAATACAGATCTGGGGGATCTGAGAGATCGGCGAAATGCGACGAGCATCCCGTCAGACGTTCTGCACTACTTTGGAGGAGACGGAAGAGTCCTTGAGATGGTAGAGGTCGTGGTGCCTCCGGATAGGCTTGGTCTGGTGAAGAAAACAAGGTAACGCCAGAATTTTGAGAGTACATGAAATTTTGAGGCTGCGGTTGGTAATTGGTTGCCATCTCCCCATTAAAGCCGCCTGAAGGCTGGTGAGGATTTAGAAGGGACGATCCGTAGAAGGAAGAATAGCGATTAAACTGTTGTGGGCGTTGTGGAGGGGTGGAATGACTTGGATACATTCCAGTAGACCATCTTTTGTTACGTTGACTCTCGAGGGTGTAAGGAGATGCTCGAAGATTAGGGACGGGAGAGGCACGGGTGCGGCTGCTGCTCCTGATTAGCGATTCATGCTGAGGAGGGCGAGGTGAAGCCATGGGAGACATAAGACTCTGGGTTGCGGTTTCCATGTCGATCCAGTTACAATCTTGGTGAAAAGAGATCTCCGGCCTGGAGAAGTCTTTGGCAAAGTCTTCAAATGTCGGGACGTCCGCAAATGGGCCACTGCTTGACATGGAGAAAGATGACTCCGACATGCGTCGAGATGCGTTCGAGTTGAATATGTCCTGAGAATTGTCGACATCGAAGTTTGTAAACTGCCTCAAATCGATGATAGGTGTATCCTCGTCATGGTGGAGAAGTCCTTGTTCAAGATCAGAGACGTCTGGCTCGAGACTGCCAAAGTCGAACTCGCCACAACCTTTGGTTTGATTCCAAGCATCTTGTGGAAGATGATTAGCAGCCAATCGGCGGTGAAAACTAGCAGCGAACCGACTCGGAGCTAACGTTGTTTGTGGTATAGAAATTTGTTGCACGGGCGGTTGTGGCATGGCAGGCTGTGGCAGATACTCGCCCTGTGGATTCTGCTTCTGCAGTCCCAGGCTTCTGATCGCCTGCGCTGTCATGCTCACAGGCCGAGGCTGGGACAGCTCCGAGGCCTGATTTCGGGAATCCAACATGACTGTGTTACGGCGACTTAACGGATACGTCTTAGGCGTTGTGCTACCATATGACCATGTGGGAATCGGCTGTTGTGGCGAAGGGTGTGTTGCTTGAGGAGCCTGAGGAAGTCCAGTATACATTATGGAACCTCTATTCCGCGAGCGTTGTTGTATGAAAGGAAAGGCATCGGCTGGAGAGCGAAATCTGTAGCATCTTAACATCCTTCTCCGTCAAACGAAGGGCTAAGAATCTTACTGCTGTAGTGCATTGAATTCCATCCTTAACACCGGCAAGCCAAGGTAATACTCTCGACAATACAAGTGCTCTGTGTGATTGTCCACACGTTAGATCTGAATTGGAAATAATAGGGCTGAGCGGTATGCTGGAGTGCCCAGAATATCGACGTGCATATGAGATCTGCGGCGAAGCCGGTGGTGTGCGTGGAAACAGGCAAGGGACGGACAAGCTTTCAACTTACAGCAGGCGACAGACAGAAGGCACGGCAAAAGGTCTCAGCCAAGAAATAGGCAATAGTCGAAAAGTATGGTAGTACCGAATTATACGTACTCGTGACGCTTTGGAGCTTGGGATTACAGCTGAGCTGTGAAGAATTGAATCGAATTAAGGTAAATGAACGACGGAGTCAGATTACCTTTTTGCTACCAGCGCGAAGAAGGAAGAAGTAGGGAGGCAAAAGAAGAAATGAGTGTTTGAGAGGCGCGGACATGAAGGAGTGACAGAGCAGCCAAATAAGGAGCGTTCTGACAGACTTACAGGACCAAGGCTATGTATGTATATTGAATAAAAGGGAAAAGAGTCAGAGACAGATGAACTGCTCTAGTTTGAGCGCAACGTCCATGAGTTCTTGGCTACGAATCTGGAACTGCACAGATGGGATAAGGTACGGGAGCTCTTTCAAATCGACACAGCTCTCCTAACCGGGCTCCGGCTACCCATGTGGCAGCTGGTGGTCCTATCGGGTGGATAAAAACCACGGCGCCTCAGCAGCCATGACCTCAGCGAAGAAGAGGGAACCCTTGCCGCGGGTCTGGACGCCTGGGAATGTCGATGTGAACGTCTGGCGAATGAATTGAATAAAGGACGCCCGTGATGAGGCATAACAGGCAGCCTATACTGGAAAGGGGTCTTTTCGCAGACAAAACGCGGCGTCTCAACCCTTATTCGCCCCGAGTATAGCTCGATACGGCAACATGCCAGTTTGAAGTTCCCAGAACATCTGCTTCAAGGGGAGTGGTTGTGGTGGTGAGGTTTGATGGTGAAACTTTCCGCGTCACAGCGGGAAAAGCCACCAAAAACAACGCCCGCACCTCATTCGACCACAGACGCCTCACCACCACGCGCGCTTTGATCACCACGCGTCTCTCTCGCAAGTCTGTCCTTGTTCAAGTTCACGATACCCGACAAGGTCATAGATTTTCAGATTTTCGACAGCAGTCCTAGCGTTGAGAATTCAATCTACTTCAGTCCATAGGGCGATCGGACGGCCCCTGCTGTCAAGAAGACATGACAGGTACCCGTAGAAAAAACAATCCATCCGTGTCCTCCAACTCCTGGAGTCCAGGGACAACACCATTGAACCCGGTTTACATTCAACAGCCTTAAGCTCAAGCCCCAGATAGGTGCGCGCAGTAAATGACAGATGTAAGGGCCAAGCAATTTTCAGCAGACATCGGCTCTTTTCCGAAATGTTACTCCAACGTCGTCTCGCTAACTCGATTAACGGGAAGCTGCATACAACGGTGCGGAGAGCGTGCTCGAGTATGCCACAAACGGCATTCCCGAGATGCCTGGTGACCGAGATGGAAATTCAGTAATTCTTCTGTGTAACCACCCTCTGCCGATCCAAACGCGTGGCTAGACACATTCGCAATCGACACCCTCACGACAGACCAAATCTATCTATTCAATACGCCACCCATAAGAATTGGGAGGTCAGATACCCGTAGACATCCACATCGAGTTCGTATATGCATTTCTACGCAACTCCTGGCTGTGATTCTGTTCATTGACGATGGCACAGCATTGCAATGGGCAGGCTCAACGAGCCCCAGGGAAGAAGCCCAATTACCACATCGCAGCATGCAGCTTATTCTCACTAGTTTATGGGGACTCCGCAGGACATCAAAATTCAATCGTGCAGCAGAAGTCCGCGTTTTTGCCTCAAAGAGGCAACTACTTTGCCACAATATTGCAAGAGTCTAACCATTGGCCCACGCCAGAAACTTCCGCGTGTTAAGTCACTGCATTGAAGATCCTATTCGGTAGGCTCTTTACCTTTTTGATGTGTAAAAGCTTGGGACGGACAGGAAACAACGAAAACAAGTCGATGAAACCAGGTGTTTTCCAAAGATTACAATATGTTTTGTGTGCGCTCTCAAATACGACGTCCTTCATTGTTTAACAAATAGAACCTTCATAAGTATTACGCGTCCGCAAGCCTTGGACCATTTCATGAGCCTCTATAGCACCTTTAGCCTAAGGTAGGTCGCAAATTCAAGCTGTCAAAAATGAACCATAGCGTAGCTTACAAACGGCTGGGGCCAGACCTCTGTGTCACCAACTGCTCGATTACGCAAGTACACAATGACAGTCACGGGAGACACTGTGATCTGCCTGTTATTAAAGATAGGAGTCTTTCTTTTCTATACATGGCAACATTATGTCCATTCAATTTGCAACATCGAGAGCTTTGTAGGGAGCTACAAAAACGTAACCTACACAGCCTTTGTCATTCTTGAGGCAAACTTTCTCTACAATGGGAGATATCCGAGAAACACATGATATTATTATAAGAACTTCCTGTGGCTATTCGAACCGTCGCCCAAATGACGGCAAGCTCAAAGAAAACTGTGTAACTTGGAAACAAAATATTTGACAGAGGATGCAGACGGCAACTTCCCACTTTTGATGTTTTAGGCAGATCAGTTCGGGTGGTACATGGGCTGGTCAATCGTCCGTGAGGCTCTGAACGCACTGATGCTAACCGGAAACAGCCACGAAACGATTTGATACCAACACTCTTCTGAACACTCACTTGAAGGCAAAAGCGCAATAGATAGAACGTGGGACGCAATGCCTGGTGGGAGTGAGAGTGCCTAGCGGTGAGTTTATCGAAGTTTTCTCCGACTCTTCTGCATGGTCTTGTGAACCTACCAGAAATAAGGAATCCAGGTCACAAACTATTACGATAGTACATGAAACCACCTCCACTGTCATTTAGCTCTACGAATGGCCTTCTGGTCTTGCATGCTCGTGATAGCTAGCTCGACGTTGCCCATCTTTCATAATATCGGAGAAACATAACTTGTATTTTGACATACAGCTATATGCACTGTAAGTCGACCCATTCTCCTTTCCATCAAGCATACTTTTCAACTCCTCCTTATTTTTGTCGCGCTTAGTTCAGTAGTATGTGTAAATGTGTGGGATCTAGTCGTCGCAGTGGTGGTTCAAGTGCATGAAAAGTCTAGAAACGGTTTGAGGCTTTCAGTGACGTATTGATGATTGGTAGGATCATCTACGCATGTGCGCGGTAAAATGGTAATAAAACATGCTCTGAAAGAATTGAACAGCATTCAACTCTTCCTCATCTGCTGACACGACACAATTAGACGAATTGTACCAAACAGAAGAACATACCATGCGAGTTCTTCATAAGTCCAACCTACATAAAGACGATATCGTGGAGCTGCAGCAAGCGATTCTGAGCTAGGAAAGCCCATGTTTGTGGGTTGATTGATGTTGGTATTATGATTTCGCCAATTTGCACATCTGTTGTACCTCATTTTAACGTAGTTACAGCACGTTAAATATCACTTCGATGTCTTGCAACTTGATCAGGTTTCACTCTTTTGGCGAAGGAAAAGCTAGTCGAGAGTGTCTACAACGAAACACCCCAATGACATTGTATGACCTCCTCATCCTTCCATATTCCCTAATTGTTCTGTACCTTTCGATCATTTCATATTCCGGACATGCTTTAATCAACTTTATTCTCTTTATGTTCCTTCTCATTGCTCATCCTCGCGGCACCTGCTGTAAGGATGCTGACGTTACGACATAACAGAGCGCGATAGCAACGGCGAATGCCCCAAGATAGCGCACTGCACAGTGACAAGGACGACCAAGATGACTGATGCTTCAATTCAGGCCATAATTGGGCCAGCCACATCAACCACAATGACCACAGTAACAAGCACCAGCACCAGCATCGGCGCCGCTATCTCCCCTTTCGTGGATGTGTGCGGCTCATTCGGATAGTCCACCGTCGATGCTTGAACGTGAAGAAGTCAAAAAGAATGAAAAGGAAATGCATCGAGAGTTCAGAAAAAGATGCAGGAGCGCAAAGGAGGACAAGTCTACATTAGGAGAGGAGAGAAATGGACTGTATTGATAGGAATCGAACTATGAAGACTTAACACGCGCGCCGAACACAGAAAAGATACCAAAAACGAGCTAATACGAACATCCTAAACTTTAAAAACCTTTCCACCCTCAACAAGCCCATCACTCAACTTAGTGACACCACTCCAAGTAGGCATATACCTCAACACCTCCGTATACGCAGGAATAGTACCCGGGTCATTAGCATCACTCCAAAGACACACGATCCGTCCATCCAACCCATTTCCCACACCAACACTGCCATTATTCGTCCTTCCACCACTCCCACCACCCTCCTTCTCCCGATTGTTATCCCACCTGACCTTCACAGTCCACGAATCCCCCCACTGCCTGTTCCAAAGCCGAATAGACCTACAGCCCTTCTTCTGCACGCGCGGAAACCGAGGATCCGTCCCAAAACCCGTGACATTATAGTCACTTATATCGCTTTCGAAAAGGAGACGGCAAGCGCGTGTCTGCTTACCCGAAACATGAAAAACCGCTTCCGACGCATTTCTACTTCTGGTAACATTAAAAGAAACCCAATTCTTGTAGCCCATCTCCGGGGAGACACCCTTGGGAACTCCTTTCCCATTCCGCACATCCGGTGGTAAACCACTCCATTTGCATTTCGTAAGACCAGATCTGGCGGAATAATCCGGCGATGTGCAATTGATGTTTTGGCCTGTGGAGGAAGGAATCGCTTTGATAATATCATGTACATATGGCATAAGTCCCGTGAGTGACACGGTAGTAATCCCACTTTCCAAGTCAACTTCCTGCAAGAAATAGACTTTGAGTTTGTTGTTTGGGCTGAAGGGGAAGGCGAGGAGATTGTACACTGTTGTCGCGATTGCAATGAGGAAAAGTAGTGTTGGGATTGGGTAGTGGAACCTGTGGATGAATGGTACTGTTGGTGCGAGGAGGAGGAGGGATAGTACTGCTATGAAGAGGTATATCATTAATACGGGTGAACCGTCCGAGGGAGTTTGGTAGAGTGCTGATGTCATGATCAGTGCGACTTGGCCTATTAAAGTGATTGGTATTATGGAAAGGAGGAGGAACTGTAGAAGCCATGTCCAACGTGGGAGGGAGCCACTCCAGCCTTGTTCTTCTTCGAAGGGTGTGTAGAGAGTTATTGGTAAGGCGATATGGACATCATTGTCTGTGGCTCCATCTCCAGAGCGTGCTCTACTGCCGTAACCAGCTGAAAAGGTTGAGCGATTTCCCCGGAGGAGTGATGTCCTCTCATCCTCATCATCGGATCGCTCCTCATGCGACGCAGTGATTGGCCGACTGCCTGCTGGACTCTGGCCATATTGAGGCGTTGAGCCATGAGTACCGTTGCTGCTAACTTGTTGTACGTAGCCTGCCTTTTTTGGTAGTGCGAAAAATTCAAGATATGATATTAACAGGGCGAGGAATATAGCCGCAAAGTAAAAGACCATGAAATATTCACCCGCGAGTTTGAAGTGTTGTTCCGATATTGTGACACCAACCAGAAGGATGTATGCTCCGATATAGAGCCATAGTAGCGAAAAGGGGCGTTGCAATGCTGACGGGCGCATGTTATCGGCGCCTCGGAGGATGAACCATGCTATTACAAGCCAAGTTGTAAGCATCATACTATATTACTGATTAGCAACCGATCCAGAAAGAGATGTGAATGCAACATACCTCCAAACAGAATACTCACTCGAGTAGACGATATAAGGATTCAATTTCGCCACCAAGAAACCTAACCCAATCGTTGCAGCAGTAGCAAGGACAACAGCGACAGGAGTTCGAAAAAGACCTCTCCACCCATTAAATGAAACGTAATCATCATCTTCACTTGATCGTAAATATCCCTTTCTCGCAAACGGATACCACTTGTCCGTCTTTACAAGGATAATATGCAATGCAATTAGAGTCAACGGCGTAACCACCAGTAGAGAGACCGAGATTGCAAACAAGATATTTAGTTCAAAGACCGCAAAGACTCTGCCGAAGAGGTCGAACCACACGGTGTCTGCACCCCTCCCAGATGATACGCCGCCCTCGACGGTGACATCACCATTGAACGTGTCCGACGTATCTGAAGTGAGGCCCTGTAGCGTCGCAATACTGGCGCCTAGCATATGCCACAACGAGTCTTTACCTGTGTACCTCGTAGAATCTTCAATGGTGTGATACCGTGCTCTCGGCTCCATGAAAGCTACGTCTAGTCCACGCATTCCCAGCTCTCCATTGAAGATGACATAATCGGTTTGCGAACGTACGAGACCTTGTTTGAATCCGTCGGCGCTGACGACAGTGCCAAATGGATTCGGCGCGTTCCTGTAGAACTTGGTGACTTCGTTATCCGTACTCCTGAAGAGAGTTGCGCGGCCCCCTGCCCCTGCGCCTTCCAGGTTTAGGAAGGTATGTGGAAACTTTGATAGAGGATGTTGCGTAAACGCGTAAGCACCATTTAAATAGTCCTCCTCACCATTATTCAGCAGCGCCACCAGGCCCCTCTTTGGTGCATTCTCCGACCTCGTAAAGTATGATATCAGTTGCAGAATGGACACGACACCGACACCATCATCTGTTGCTCCGTAGCCGGAAGGTACAGAGTCAAAGTGTGCATTCACAAGAACTCCACCTCTCCCGTCAACGATCTTGGGATTCTCCCACCAATATCCCTCATCATCTTCCGAGCCTCTTATATAGACCATGATGTTCTCGCCTGCGAAGGCGACAGCTAGAGCAGAGTCCGGCGATCCAAACATCAGACTAGAGTTCATATCATTATACACCTTGACCGGCCCGTCTTTTGCTGCCCCAGTATAATCTCTTACACCATTTCTCTTCAAAATATCATCTATCCTCTGGAGTAGCCAGTTCCGAACTTGGTTATTACGATGAGAATTATAGGGATGATATCCATTACTCAGTTGTTGGAGGTCTAGCCATGCTTCCGTGATATTGATGCCTGGCAACGGTGTGGGACTCTTGGGCGCGGGAGGGACAACATGGTGAACTATGACTAGTGATGTGAAGAGAGCGGCGAGTATGAGGGTGGTGAAGAAGGTGACGGGCCCAGGTGTGAATGCAAGAGGATTTCTAGGCTGCCGTTTTGCCATTGCATGAGGTTGGGAATGGTGTACTTGTGGGTCCAAGGTTGGAGGAGAAGAAGCTTCGTCTGGCTATATCTTGGGCATGATGGATCTCGTAAGCAACAACTATCAGCCTTGACTTCACCGCTCCAAGCAAGTAGTTGGAACTCGAGACTCGAGAGATACTGTACTCGCTTGCTTAGTAAACTTGGTGTGCAGGGTGGACGGTAGAGCTACCCCACCCGTTGATGACGCTAAAAGATATAAGCTTTGTGGCGTAATTAAGCTCCCGCTTACGTTCCAACCTCGACCTCATCCCACTGAAATCACGACTGACAAAACAGTGAAAACGACTGCAAAAGCGAGAAATGGCTGGGGGACTTCCGATTCCATCCAGAGACCCGCGGCATTACCCCGATTGCTGTCTTGGTCTTTCTACACAATTCATCACCAAAATTACTGAACTCTTACCAGCAACAGGACTCATCCTTAGCATCGGAAGCGGAACTGGACTTCTCGAAGCGTACCTGCTTGAGCCAAATCCATCCATGATGATCGAGGGCGTCGAAGTCTCCGCCCATGTCAACAGATACCTTCCTGCGGACAGGATGAATGTCGTGGCCGGTACCTGGGATTTGTGCTCCAGAGCCGTCGAAGCAACCGCTTTACTTTTCGTGTATCCCCGAGAAGGTGCTCTTATAGAAAGGTATCTTAGCATACCTAAACTCAAGGCGAAGATAGTGCTATGGATAGGACCATGTAATGACTGGCCTGATCAATCCATGAAATTTATTGACTCCGAGTTCTGTCGCTCAGATTCATCCACTATGAAAGAGGTAAAAAACTGTGGCCTCCCACCCTACGAAGTCCTCATGTCAATTACTCGATCTAAAAACTCCATCACCAATTGAGATGCGGAAAAATCTCCAACTCATCGTCCTCCCCATCAAACTCAGGCGACACATCATACATCAACGAACTATGCGGCGAAGCAAAAACAACATCCTCGGGCATCTTCTGAACACCACGACTCAAATACCTCTTTGACACCGGCTTCCTATCCAGTTGGCTGATCCTCCACCCAACGGCAACTCTACTACTCCAAAGTACAACTTCCTTACTTAATGAGAGGTTCATCCCTCTGCCCTGGTAGTTGATCCATAAGACATCTTGCGGAAAAGTCCACCACCCAGCATCAAAGTATAGCTTCGCACGTGCCCATTGCTCCAATTCACTGCACGCCCAACCTAGAAGGTACCAGAATAAACTCGTTTGAGGTTCCGTCTTACAGGCTTTTGCGAACCATTGTGTGGCGATTTGGTAATCTCCTAATTGGGCTTGGATGAGGCCTATGTTTGCCAGAAGGAGTGCGCTGTTTGCGTGTTGCTCTATTGGGGGTATGAAGTGCGCATGTCCTAAATGGTCGAATTCTTGAAGGGCGGAGTGCAGAGAGTGTGAAGTGAAGAGAAGGGTGGCGTTGTCCCATATATATGTTATGTATGGGGCGAAAGCAAGGTCGGTGTGGTGCTCGAATCGGCGAGAAGATAAACTAGGGGAGGTCGGAGATGACGGGCCTAGACAATTGGGAGAAATTGGAGAACTGCGCTGTTCTTGGGTTCTACTCAAAGAGTTCGGTACTCGTGGCTTGATTCGGTGTGGAGGTATAGTCGAGCTCTGTTTCTCGGGCTCAGATGGCGCATTCAGCGCTGGATTTGGATGACTATGCATGATTGGCGCGGAAACATCAGAACCTAATCCTACGAAAATGGTTCTCTCGTCATCATCCCCGTTATCTCCCTCTGGTTCTCTCTCCACGTAACGTTTCAGAAGTTCGGGTTTTCCACACGCAACGGTTTTGCCTGCTGGTCTCGCTTCTCCTTCTGTAGAGAACACTCTGGTTCTCGGCCTCTTTTCATTACTCCTTTGATCAACTTCCTCCCTCACGGCTGGCCTCCTCCCTCGTTCCCGTTCTTCCGCATTAATTTTCTCGTTCCATTCCTTCCTCTCACGCTCTTGTAAGTAAACCCCTACACTCTCCCTCAGCGGCGTAGGTCTTAAAAACACATTTCTTTCCATGTAAGAAGGTACCTCCGATGGTTCGGGACTAGGTGCTCTGTGTTGTCCGGCTTGAGGTGTTCCAGGATCTTGTCTGACTTGTCCCACATCGAGGCTCGCTCGTTTGGGCAAATGGTAGTGTTCTATCGTCGCCACGAGCTTTCCAAAAGCGACAGCTTGAGTGTCTATTTGCCCGTCGGGTTCGGGCTGCGGGGATTGGCGGAAGTGCTTTTCTAGAGTGATTTCGTGTGGTGAATTACTCAGAGCAAAGTCTTGAGAGGCCTCTGCTCCTCGTGGCCGTGAGCCCGGAGAAGATGACCCAGATTCAATCGAGTCCCGCGTCTGTCTGCTGCGTATAACAGGCCGGCTTGAGTCCCTGTTTCCTTCTCGCAAGGTATCTGGTCTGGAGTTCCGCTCTCTTCTCTGGTCTGCATTTCTTTTCCGGTTCACAGTAGCTTTCCCTTCAATGTCCTTACTCTGCCTCCCTTCTTTATCCTTCGCTTCAGACTTCTTTTGCTCCTCCTCCTTCTTTTTCTCCTCTTCAGCTTGTTTCCGCTTCGCCTCCCTGTCCTTCTGCTTTTGGAACCATTCTCCAGTCCAAGTTTCACCCTTGAAGAAAGCAGAGGAGGTCATTGATTCATGTCTGTTTGGATTGTCTTTGGGATCTTTTTCAGGCTTATGCACTGGTAGCATGGTATGTGGATTTATATACCCGACTTGAATGGGCTGGGTCTCTGCAGGCTTCGTAGTCGATTGAGAAGGGGTCCTGGTCTCCTGAGGCTGGTCTTTGCTGGACTTGCTGGACTTGACCCTCTTATCAGCCTTTGCATTTTCCTCACCTTCCCTACTTTCATTTCCTTCCCCCTTAACTGTTGTTATAGTTTTCTTCTGCCTGATCTTTGACTGTTCATCGAGAGGTGAGTGCTGCCACCTGCCTCTCCCTTTCCCTTCATCGTCCTTAACACTGCTTCTCTGCTGGTCCTTTGTAGATCCACTACTGCTCCTCACCACTTCATCTTTAGATTTGGCTTCGTCTCTCTCCTCCTTACCACTAGCACGCTTACCTTTCGGACTCCGTGCCTCCTCCACCGGACTTTGTGGTGTTTGGCTCTTGGCGCGGATACTGCCCTTTGGTAGTCCATCTACAAATTCCTGTGGGTTGAAAAAGGCTTCCGTCGCTGGTCCACCTACCACCGAGTCTGCCTCATCTTTGATTACCGCTGCAGGATCAGGAGGTGATTCTACGTTGGGAGACTGAGGTTTGATCTGAGGGGCCTTCTGTGATCTTCGCTCTGTGTCACTAGGACCTGGTACAGCACTATCCCTCGTTGAACTTCTTACCGCCTTCTTACTCTTCTTCGTCGCGATTCTCGGCTGCGCCTGTGGTGAAGTTGCAGACACCACTGGCGGCGCACTCGGACCGGCTACTGCAGGAAGTGGCCACGTCTCGGCTCTCTTCCTCCCCACCCGGAAGCGCGACAGCAAGGACGTCTTCTTCATAGCCGGTGACGCTTGCACATCGTGTATGCTCATTGATGGTCTTGAAGCTGGCTCTGATAGCTCCAATGCCGACTCTGTCCTCTTCCTCTTTCTCATCATCGAGAACGGTGAAAATTTAGATGACTTCGATTGTGTGGACGCAACGTCTTCAGTCACAGTACGTCTCGGTGGTGGAACGGTAATCGGTGGTGGAGATTTCTTCCTCCTTTTCCCCTTGTCTTTATCGCGCTTGAAGAAGCCGAAGCCAGAACCTGTACGGATGGGTTCGGAGGGAGCTGGTGGCACATCCAGATTGGGTGTTATGTCTTGCGACCTGGCTTGGTCCTCTTTTGACTCCGTTTCTTTTTCCGTTGTTGCTCTTGCAGCACCACTTGGCGAGCCTATCGCACTAGGAACCCTACGTTGCTCTTCATCATCTCTGGCTGGCGGGTTGAAGTCAGAGTATGTTGCGTAGTACGGATTGTAGGGGCGCTCATTTTTAGGACGGTTATGTAGAAGGGCTTCGTATGTGTTTAGCCATGCGGACGCTTCTTCTTCTTCTTCTTCTGGTTGTCTGGGCCGTTGCTCCATCGAGGTGTTAGAGTTACAATGCCAGCGTGCTCGCTGATTTTCAAAGATACAACATTAATTGGGTTGGGAAAATTAAGATCTGGGATTGACAGAGATTCAGGAAGTCAAGTGGTTGAAACTTGCATACGTCAAGATGGTGCGCCATGCTTGTCCGACTCTGTGAATGACAAGTGTACAACGAGTTCAACGCGTGAGCAAGCAGACAGTTAGAGTAGCAGTCGACATGAGCATGGATGATTCACGTGCGCTCTAGGATGTTCTGCCCTGAATTCGCGTGTGGTCATTTATGCACTAGTCCCAGAAGGGAAATATAACAGAACAAGAAGGAAATGTTTAATTGAGGCATTGAGGCATTGACAAAACCGGTCACAGTAGTAAGAACGCACAGCTTGAGACTAATTAAGTTTAGTTGTCTTCATTCTGCCACTTGATTTTCCTGTTCATTGAAGACTACTCAACTAGGCGTCTATCAACAGTGCTCTCCCAATGAAAACACCCGGCTCGAATATGTAATAATCACTTTCACACTGATCAGATGAAGACAAATTGCTCGCAATTCGTTCGTAATCATCCATCTAAGACTGAAGCCGAATCACCAGACGCGAATGAGGCACCTCAACTTCTGACCTTAGGTAGCATTTCGACGACCTGTTGTTGAGTTCCACTCCATAGCCCCTCCTCAGGACGGGAGCTGCCATTGCACCAGTTCACACAAAAGTGTGGGACAGTACTCTTTAGTATGGTCGTTGACTACATGAACTCTCTTTGTCGGCATTGGCTTTTACTAGGAGATGGACTCCGCAACTTTGGTAGCCTTCGTCGTCTATGGCTTGCTCTGTGCTCCGACTCCTGATTTGATGTTCATTCCATAAGAATGAAACGCCGAATTCGTTCAATGAATTGCTGTTACGCATGCCCCACGTCATGGGCCAATCAGAAACTCAACTTTAGTGTCTATCTTGGCGCGTCTGATTGTGAGGTTGAGAGTTGAAAGATATGGCAGATTGCTGATGGAACTCTCTACGTATTTACGTGCCATTCGAAGACTGCGGAGGAAGGTCCTTTGCCTTTCTCTCGGAGATACTGGAAATCGACTAGGAGATTGCATGTTTGGAGGTTGCGTTTCTTTGGTTCTCAAATCGCGATTTGAGTAAGCGGGCCCAGACTTGTGAGCGTGGTTTCGGGAGTCATGCGTATGTGAATGGTGATGTGAGAAGCATGGTCGCGTCTGGCGCGGTACTCCTCACTGATCTGATGGTTGACGTAGAGCAACGGGTGGAGAGTGTCTGACGCATTGCGTGCCGTGACGTAAGTTGTCGATTCAGTCCGAGGCGTGATCTTCGTCACTGACTGTGTTGCTGATGCGTCTGGGTACATGGCGGTAAATTGTACGCGTTGATCATAAATAACATCACGTAGTTCGCGGGGCAGCCCGAGGAAATGTGCTTCTGTGGGAGCTATGCTGCTGGATGGCGGTTGTTTTTGTGATGCTGTGGGAATGATGACTTACAGGTTATAATTCGTGGTTAACAAATTCTATAGTCAGAGATATGCTAATGCCTAACATAGTTTCTGCGTCACTTACCGAGCCGTCATTCACATACAACGGGCACATTCGGAGCGCATAAAATGGACCTTGACTCATTCAGATATGGAATATGGGAGCCTAAAAGTTCATTATCCGCTGCGGTGTGAACTTTCTTAGCCAGGTCTCCTTCAGGCAGGTGAGTATAGGAGAAGAATGACCATGCAATCGTTGATGGCACGGATACCGGAGAAAAAGTTGGGGCACTTCGGCGCGGTCTCTTGAATTGGTCGTAACCACCTGAAGGAGTTGTATATAACGGCAAATGCGAGTGGTACAGACCTGGCGTTAGAATCTAATTGGACTGATCTCACCAAAAAATAACTACCCTCAAGTGTTTGGTATGACAGAATACCAAATTCCTCTTGAATTTGGTGAAATGCTCAATCTAGGAGCGACTCAATACAGTGGTGGGGCGAGGTCTGCATTTGTTACATTCATAGTCACTTCGCTTCAGGGGCACCCCTTCTCGCATGCTAAACGAGCGTGCTATTTTCATAAAAACATTCATTGCATTATCTGGCCATTCAATCATAGTCCCCCGTAAATTTTCTTGTTCTAATTCATCATCGTACCAAAACAAAGCTGAAGGAATTTTTGCAACATTAATGCGTGCAACAAAAGATTAAAAGTCAAAAAGGAAGCGGAATTAGGTACAAAAGAATTGTGGATATCATAGAACATGAAAACATCAAAGAAAACGAACGTGTAGCCGGAAAAAAAGAGTTGTCGACCAAAAAATACTCCGGACGCCGGCAATGCGGAGAATGAAACGAATGTAATAGAATACTGCAGGAGTGTAGGGATTAGCAAGATTCGCACATTTTCTCCACGACTTGCTCAATGTCGTTGAAGAGGTTTAACACTTGGTTATCCGCGTAAATCTTGATGGACTCAACTCCCTTTCGGCCCAACCGAAGAGGCTTTGGAGAAACGACCTCTAGGCTGTATGCTGGGCTGCGTGGCGGCGTCGTTGGCTCCTCGAGTTGTTGCGCCGAGTGATGGGCCATGGTCAAAGCCATTGCCCCGGCTACATGTTCGAGGAGCTTTTGACGCAGACGCAGTCTACGATTCTCCGCACGCTCAAGCTTCTCAACCCAATCGTCGATGGAGTTGTCAAGTTCGATCAAAGCTTCTTGCTGCTGCAACAATCTCTCGCGGGAGAATATGAGACTTTCGCTCTTGAGATAGCTGATCATGCGTGTGTGAAGCTTTTGGCGGCCAGAGCGGAGAGATTTGTAGGTTTTGCGCAGGTAGTCGCATCGTTCGTCGAGAGCTCGGAGTTCCTGAAAGATGTCAGTGAGAAATCGCTGCACGAATCGTGTAGGAACTTACTCGAGACAATGAGGAGACGTGCTGCGCTCCGAGGATCTCGAACTGTTCCGCCTGACTAGTCGCTTGTTTCCGCAAGAGAGCCTTCTCATGCTCCGGAAGAGCCGTTAATGCTTCCTTTGGCCGAAGGCCAGTAGGCAGTTGGGGGGACTTCAAGTCTTGCTCAGCAGGCTTGCACAATGGTGGAAGCTCAATAACATTGAACAGAGATTGTGGAGTTGATGGCTTCGACATCACAGGCTGACTTTTCATTCTCTTCAGAGATCTTTCGATGGCTTTATCGCGGTCCGTTACCGATGTTTCGTCGAGAAATGTTACAGTAGGCGAGCCTCCTTCTTTTACTTTCCCCGTCGGACTTGACGATGCTGAGGTGGGTGGACTGTTTGCCAGCATCAGGGATTCTGACGCTTGCTTCAAAGCAGCCTTGGGTGAACTTGATGTGACTTTCAGAGCTTCGTGGGAACGTTTGGTCAACTTGCTCGGGTCTGCTCCGATAGTCTCAACCCCAAGCTCCAAAGAGTTTTTGGAGGGGGTCTTTCTCAACCATGGTCGAGAAACCTTGGAAGTCAGAAACCCTTTACGCCCTGCTGGGCTAGATCCCACAGGGCTGTGCTTTGGTGGGACTTGAGGAGGAATATCGGGGATAAAACGGGGGGAGAATGGAGAAATATGTACCGCCGTGGTAGGAGTGGTACCCTCAACAGGCGACAATATCGGCGAAAGTGGTCTGGTCGGATGATAAAGCGTTCTTGACTTTTCAGTCATTTTGATTGGGGGCACACTGGCCCATTGAGTACGTGGAGTTGTGCTTCGACCAGATTCATCGACGACGCTGGGCCACTCAACGCAAGATGTCATCGCATCGCCAAATGCGCAATCCCTCCAGGTACCCGGAGCACTGCTCGATCGCTCGTGGCGGACCATGTTGCCCGTTATGTGTTCCAGTGGTGGTCTTCCTGGTATGGTGGCTACCAATTACTGTAAGTCGCTATTGAGGTACTTCCAAGAGGTGTACTTACGAGAGTCCATGAAATAGCCCCTATTGGGCAAGTTCAAATTCTTGTCTGAGAATTTACCTGTCAATTCTGGAACGCTGATATTTCTTCTACGGGAAAGTGATCCGCCACGGCGCCAGATGTGTTGGATTTCCTTGGTGGCAGCTGTATCGGTCAAAGAGTTTGATGAGTGTCTGGTAGCTAAGGCCATATCCTTCTTGTTGACGAAGAATGTAGCCAGTGGCAACTCCTGCGCTCTTGAAGGAGGACGAGGCCACACTCGACTCGGGACCAGGCTAAGAGAATCCTCCCTTGGTGGCACAGTTTCATGGCCGAGATGTCGAGAGATACCTCGATCAGTCTGATCATATGTCAGGATATTGTTTGACGATTACTGGGAAAGGACCATGTTTCTACTGACCAAGAGTGCTGATGAAGTTGAAGGTGTTTCCCCCATGATATAAACCACTTCTAGTTTGTCGAATCCCCGACGCATACAATTGGCAATGTGTGTCATTGGTGAGGAATATGGCGCTCAATTAATACTCAATGTACCTTCGGACCTAGACTTTGCAAAGCGTCGAAGCTACCGGAAAGAGGCATATCAAACACAAGGCCCCTGCAATCAGACGAGCGAGCGAGTCGAAGTTGCTTTAAAGAATCAGCTCTGTGACCGGTATAGTAGCATGTAAGTACGGCAAGTCCTTTTCCACAGAAGAGGAACCTTAGCCTCACGCCAGAACAGGGCTCAAGCCTTGGTGAAGCGTCTGAAACCTGTTCCCTGCATCCCTGTCGCACCCCCGCATACTGTTGACCTCGCTCTTAACTTCTTCAGGCAAAAGTACTAGCCATCTGCATTCCTTCATTGACGACTACCAGTCATGACCACCGTTATTAATTGCCGTTGCTGTGGTCGATCGAAGCGAATTTTCGAATAATTTACGCGATCATGGATTTTCATGGTGCTTGATTATGACAGGACTTTATGCCCTCGGACTGAATAATTTTGGACTTCTTCAATCACTCGTGCCCGGACTTCATGCTTGCAATTTTTTGCGCAAAAAAGCGGCATAGAACTGGGAAAGTTTTGCGTCGAGTCGGGTTGTGGCCCAACAACCAGCCTCGCCATGCGACATGAAAAACTCAATCGAGAAGTATATCTTGGGCACTGACCACGATTTGCTCTTTTGACTAATCTCTATCGCTACCTCTGTTATCAATCTTGCCGTTGTTATAGTAAATAATTTTTTGGACGACACAGAACAGAATACCCTTGTTGGACTTACCCTGAAGGGCTATACTCACGTGGCGGTATGGTTTGAGGAGCCCTGTTTGTCACCAAGTACCACGCTAGTGATGCAATAGCAGGCCACTATTATAGCTGCATTTATCAACGCCTTCGTATCTTGTTCTTGCTTCAGTGATGTTTCGATGTTTGCTTTGTTACTGACTGTTGCTGGAAAAGAGTTCAAGGTAAGTAGAGATTAGAAGGGATATCCAGCCCAGAGTGATACGGCCCAAGTGCCGCGAAAGTATGTAGAAATCAAGAATTTGGATCTCTTTGTTTGAAAGCATCTTGTTCTCCAAGTTGCGGAACCCCACAAAACTCTTAATCATGTGTCGAGGTCCCTGCGAACTGTTGGCCAGCGTACTAAACAGGACACTTCCGATCCCTGCGTAGCCTCCACGAGGTATCCAGGGATGAAAAGCACATCTTGTCTAGCGCAAAATAAATGCTAAGCATCTGACTAGAAGCCACCATAAGAGCTTGTCAGTCCTCTCGGCCAGTCGGCTGTCTCGCTGTTGTTACAGTACAAGAAAAGTGACAAGTAAACTCTGCTGCGGGAGGAGGATTACCAGAGCCTGCCAAGCAGGTCTAATTGGTGCAGGTCCGTAGAATTTGCTTGCCACGCGTGAATTCATTCTCCGACGTACAGTAATTCTCCGGTCCAGCTATAAACGTTCATGAGTGGTATGTCTTTCTTTTAGACATGAACTTGTCATGCTTGTGCGAGGCGAGATAACACCCGCTCGTGTCCCGCAAAACGGAATTCACACTCAAATCCCTAGCCAGTCAAAATCTTGTCCTCCCCAAATGACAGCGGCCCGCCCATGGCGTAAGTCGTGGATGCAGGAATTACGGTTTCCGGCTCAGAAGAACATGGATGGTGTCATCAAAGTTGTTAATTGTTGTCTGGAAGGATTTTGGTACATGCGGTGATGGCGCTGAAAAAAAGCTTTCCCTAGCAAAGATTCGAGGCTAGTCTACATGGAAGCTCAAGCAAGACCATGAAAAGATCAGGTCTGGAAGCAACGAAGGGCGAAGGATGCGCGGAGGATCAGTCGTTGATGTTGAGTCGTTAGGAAGAGTATGGCCCTTACCCTGAAACGGCTAGCTTGAGAACTAGCGTCGACCACCGGACCGCCATGCCGCACTTCATGTCTTTCTCTCTCTCCATACCCTTACCACGATGTACTCCTCATTGCTTCGCACTGGATGAATGAGAGCTGAGCAACTCGTGAGTTTGGACTACGGAGCTCAAGATACATTTATGCCTCAACGTATTACGATCTCAAAGATGGGCTCTCAAACTGATGCCAAGTTTTCCTCAAGCCTAGCTTAATGCAGTTGCGATTCAAGCAAACTACGCTATGCAGGGAGTTCCTCTCGAAGAACCCGTTCAGGGACTCAAGAACTGTGCTCTAGGAGGCCTGTCACTGGTACTGCAGTGGTAGATGTTGCAAATAGTTGACGAAACGAACAGCAGTTTCATACCCTCTTTCAGACGTGTTCTATCTACTATCTTCACTTCGATTTCTCCTCATGCCCTGCGGAACAAACAGTATGAGGTGGACAACGGGTCCGATTGAAAGGCCCTTCAAACTCAAGCTGCTAATAAGTTCCCGTATAGCGACGAATGACTTCCAATTAGCCAAGCCTGCTTTCAAACTTTTTTCTCCTGCTGACGTGGGTCGACATACAGGACGAATTGGTAATGTTATTGGGCCAATCAGTTTATGTTTTCATCCACAACGACCACCCCATTCTGTTAAGAGTTGAAAAGACTAACGAGTACGTAATCTACGGACATAAAAACCTGCAGTGTACTCACGATAAAGCTTTGGGACTATCTGAGAAGTACCGTCTTCTTTTGGTCAAGCTCGACGTTCGTGCATGAATTCTAGGACCCCGACCCTTGAACCCTTGAACCCTTCAAACCCTTCCGCTCTGAAACGCCAAAATCTGGAGAAGCCTACTGGATATCATGGTATATCCCGAGCAAAGCTACGTACCGCTAGAACGTGCCACTTTGGAAGATCCACTCGAGCTAGGAACAACAATACTAGTGTCTTGAGCCTACGCTAATAAGCATTAAAATTTATGCTCCGCAATAGCGTCAGCTATTTCTTTGCAAGTCACAAGCACACCTTTGCAATACTAGCACCAAAGCAGATTATACCATATCCTCGATCGCATCCCCGTACGTTCAGTCTTCTTTTATCGTTTCAAGAGGTGGTTCGATGGGCACGGCCCGTTATGTGGTGACACCTGCTGACCGATAGAGCATGAGAATCTCTGCTGATTGCTGATGCTACTCAGCAAACGGCTGCGTCTCTTTATCGAGCCATTTTTGCTCATTTGCCAGCCAATACATGGTTAGCTCTGTCGCTATCAAAGCAAGGCGGAGAAATTATGTGCATCGACAACAGGAATTATAGATCTTGCTGTCTGCCAACCAAAACTTCAAGACTGCTCAGCTCCCATGAGAAGTTCAAGTCTTCAACATCTTACAACGGCTAGATCGCTCCGATCACTTGCACATGTCTTGCGAAACCGCTGAGGGATTCTTGTGGGTATCTCGAACTTTCCGAAGCGCAGTAACGCATACATAGTTGCAGCATCACTCTGTTGCAGATGCTACAACTTCCTTAACCACGAGAAGTAATTGGCGATTTCACAACAACAATCATGCTCTTTCCATCTGGATAGTCGCCAAAAGATATTCCGTCCACCTTCTTCCCTCCTCAACGATGTTCACGAGCACCAGAGAACAACCTTTAGCTGCGTCAGTCATGACTCGGAGAAGAGTTCCAGCCACAAATTTCTGTGCTGTCAAAAATGCACATCGCGCATGCAACTACTGCACAACAATGACAGTGCTAAAACACTCAACAAACAATCATCTTCATACAACCTGCAGCACAGTATGTCCAATCCTCGATAGTTCACCGGTCACAGCTGTCATCTACCTTAGTTGCCCTTAATCAGGCAAATTCCGTTTCGAAACCAACGTGTGTTGACAATGGGCTTGCATTGCTTCAATAATCGACGCGGACGAACTATTCAAGATCTGTTCTTGGAAATGAGTGCATGATCAATTCTAGGATACGACATGCGTCATGCGAACGACTTATTCGTGGAGTTGCTTCTGCCAAACTTGAGCCTAGAAAATGTAGAGAAGAAGTTATGAAAACATACTTGGACTCATGCGTAACGGCTGTAAGTGTGCCAAAATTTCGAAAAGACGGAAGCTAGGAGAATTATTAGCAATCGGCAGTACTAGAACCTGAATCAAACCTACTCTTCGGGAGGTAGGGCATTTAATAAAGGTACTAGAAAGAAAGCTTCCACAAACTGCGCGTTACCGTCCGCAAGTGTACCAGATTTCAATTCCTCCAAATTTCTCGGCACACCGTCCCCAAAAAACGGCATGCGAGCATTCCAATACCATGGACTGACCATGGGAACCACTCGAAACTGGCCGCAAGATGATCATGGCATTATTTACGAATCAATATTGGGGAGACTGAATAGCAATCATGTGTTGCAGTCATTTCATCGCGCCAAACCCCTTCAATTACCACATGCGGTGGCTTTTTGCAGGCACCGGATCCCGCAAGCTATTATGGGATGATGGCAAGGGGCTCTTACCATTCCATTTTCACTGACATGAGTAATTTTAACTATTCATGTGAGATCGGAGGAATCTCCGTAACTCCCTCTGATCTGTTAGCCCACTCCACTTGCTGACATCTCGATTCGGAAGCAGTTAATTATTGTGGGTGCGCGACAGAACTGTGGCCGGTATGTAGCCAAACCAAACGAACGGGTATGAGACTCGTAAGTAGACGGATCTGTGAAAAGAGTAAAGGGTTCTCGCATAAACTCGCTTCCAGCTTGACTATCTTACATTTTGACAAAGTATGTTACAAATTGCTCCTACAAACCGTGAGCTGTATTGTGTAGCTCCAACATGCGGCGGTTCCAGTCTACCTCAATTCCACACCAAACCCCTCAACCAATTTCTTCCGTATATCTTCATGCAGCCCGTTCGCCTCCTCATGCGTCAAAGTCCTCTCCAAACTCCTATAAAAAATCCTATAACACAAACTCTTTCTCCCAGTCTTCGGATGCGTAAACGCGTCCGTCAGTCTGACATCCTCGGCCAAATCGCCAGCAACACCCCTGACAAGTTCCATGATATCATTCTCATGAAACTCTTTTCCCACGGCACCACCCGCGGCTGATGAGGTGCTGTTAAGCCAGAACGACACATCCTTGGTCGTGCCTGGTTTGTTCGAAAAGGGTTGGAACGGTTTTATTGGAGCTGTGTCGGAGAATTGGGATAGGAAACGTTGATCTTGCGACCAGAAGAGGCGGATGTCGGGGATGGAGAAGAGGAGCATGGCTATTCTTTCGAGACCGAGACCGAAAGCCCACCCGCTACGGTTAGACACGCCGGCTTTATCGAGTATTTCTTGCTTAATAATCCCGCATCCGAGGACTTCAAGCCAGTCACCTTGCCAGAATACTTCAAGTTCCCATGAAGGGGTCGTGAAGGGGAAATATGCCTCCACCCAGCGGATTTTAAGTGGTTCTAATTTTGTTGGCAAGTCGTCGCCACGGGTCAGTGCTGCCCGACGGGCATGAGTGAATATTTCGACAACGACACTCTCGAGGGAACGCTTCAAATGAGCAGCCATGAGTCCGACTTCTTCTGCCGAATGGGTTCCCTGAAGGGGGTTCCGCTCAGGGTGAATGGTTGGGTTCGGGTCTGATACTTCTATATTCTCAATTTTGGGAAGGGATTCGAGATCCTCGCGTATTCGTTTTAAGAACGGACCAGAGGCATTACGGTCCCATGTCATCGCCCCCTCCATCTGGTGGAATATTGGGTAATGACTCCGATCAATGGCATCGCGTCGGTAGACATCCGCACTTATAAGAAAACCATCGCTTAAATTAGCGTGAAAGACATCGGCTTGATGCGCCGAAGTATGTGTTCGTAATACGGTCTCCTTGTTGATGTAATATGTATCTGTTCGACTTCGACCTGGGTGGTCAGGTGGGAAGCCGAGAGAGTCGAAATTTTGTTTTGTCGTCACAACGGGAAAGATAGTGTTGTGTGTTTTGAAGCTTGGGAACCGTGATGCTATTATCTTGCGGGTAATACTCAAAGGGTGGTTATTTTGATTGTGTAGCTGACGATCGATTGATGAGAGGATGCTTGCTGGTGTGTTCATCCAGTCGTCCGTCTGGTACTCGCTATTTTTGATTTTGAGTTTCTTTGACGGTGAGTCTAGCCATCTTTTAGTTGAATTCTAAGATTATGTTCTATCACGAGTTCATGTAATGTTCGGCTTTGGACTTTTGGGACAGGCTTGGTACTAGAGATTAAAGTCTTCAAAGAATGTATAGACACAATTCCACTCTGACGATCTAAGAAAGTAACCATGGCCTTGAAGGAAATAAATTGGGAAAAGAGGTGAATTGATGTAGAACGGAAGAAGTCGTACCTGAGGAGCCATTCCTCCTTTGACAACGGAAACAAACCCAAGGCGCTGTTGTCCTCCTCAAAGCAAGTCTAATAACACTTACGGTTCTCATCGGCGAGCCCATCACGAATTGAACTGATGGGATCGTTTCCACCTCCGGGTCCGGGACGTTTAACGCGATGTGGTATTTTCTTGCGGAGAAGCGCGTAGGTTAGAGCAGAGACGGGACGTCACCGCGGTCAAAAGATTTTTTGAACCAAAACCAACTTTTTCTGGCCTTTAATCCACCACATATCTCTACCAGCGTGCCCATACGATGCGCCAAAGGAGATGTCTACTACAGCTAGGACGGTGAAAAAGGATAAGGATGTTGCCAAGAAGCATATTCATTATCCGTTCTGGTTTGGAGGGAGCGCGAGTTGTTTTGCTGCTTGCGTGACGCATCCGTTGGATTTGGGTATGCTATTTTAGCCATTGAGTATTGCGTATAGCTGCTAATTGTTATTGTAGTGAAGGTACTGATATATTGCAAGGGAAACGATTTGTAATCCATCTGCTTATCATATTGAAGGTCCGGCTTCAAACCCAAAGCCATGAGGGTCCAAAGAAGAACATGATGCAAATGTTCTCCCATGTAGCGCGGGATGATGGCATAGGAGGTCTATACAGAGGCGTAACGACCCCACAACATATGAAGAACAATACAGACACTCATACAATTACTTCTACCAGTTATCAGCCTCCCTGCTCCGCCAATTGACATACTCAACCACGCGCTTCGGCGTCTACGAGAAACAGAAAGAATACTTTACGACCGGCACAACCCAGCCCTCATTTCTGACGCTCGTAGGCATGGCCTCGACGTCTGGGTTTTTAGGTGGTGTAGCAGGAAATCCGGCCGATGTTCTCAACGTACGAATGCAACACGACGCAGCTCTTCCCAAGGCCGAACGTCGAAATTACAAACACGCCATAGATGGGCTGATACGGATGACCCGCGAAGAGGGCGCTAAATCTCTATGGAAGGGCGTGTGGCCGAATAGCATGCGCGCTGTGTTGATGACAGCTTCACAATTGGCTTCATACGATGGATTCAAGCGCATCATTCTGGCGCATACTTCACTCACGGACAACTTAACGACTCATTTTACTGCTTCCCTCGCAGCTGGATTTGTTGCAACAACGATATGCTCCCCAGTAGATGTCATCAAAACGCGCATAATGAGCAGTACCGAAAACAAGAGCATTGGGGTTTTATTAAGAGACATATACCGCGCGGAAGGGTTGGGTTGGATGTTTAGAGGTTGGGTACCGAGTTTTATACGCTTGGGACCGCATACGATTGCGACGTTCATATTCTTGGAGCAACATAAGAAGATATATAGGAGTTTGAAGGGGGTTGATTCGTGAGTTTTGGTATTGAATACTGTTCATCCCCTTTTGTACAGATCTCTGTGTTGGCATACTAGATGATAGGTATAGACTTAGCATGTATGTACACACATTGCATCGTAAAGGCGTTGGGTGGCATCTTGATAGCATTAGAGAATCTTGCGCAATGAATGCTATATCAACTTTTGGGCTGCGTTTACTCCTAAGGATGTTGCTAAGTCAGATCTAGAATATACTCTCAAAAAGATCAGGAGCAAAGAGGGATTGTATAAAGCATTACCGCTCACTAATCCTTTTCGTAGCCTATGGACTCTTCTCGGTACAACCAGTTTTGATGCGGGCTGAGACTGGATCAGCATCAACTGCGCGGTCTAACAAGGACTAAAGTTTGGTTCATTTTCTCTTTACTAAGTATTGCTTTTCTTCTTCTTATTTGGAAATATCAGGTAGCTCGTGCAAGTTGATAACGATAAACCTCAGTATCAAGCACCAGTGATGATTTCGGATTCATACGGTGAAGGTCATCATCATGGCTCTCGTGTGAGAGGAAAGAAGCAGAAGTCGAACAATTTTGGTCGTCACACTCGGAATTACATAAGGCTGCTCAAGTACGCTGAAATCGACAAAGAGGATTTTCAAAGTTAACCCTTTGTTGTGTCATGCACGCGCCTGTTGTCGTAAATGTATGTTGCGTAACTTCTTCGAGCTGAGAAGTCCTGATGGTGGTGTATAGATATTCTTAAGTCTACCCTAGCCTCGCTGCAAGCCACGGGACAGTTACTGCACAGTCTCTTATCATGCCGGTTCCTTGGGCATAAACTCCTCGTATTTTCGTTGGTGGCTCCGTGCTAATAATAAGAATAGTCATCTTGCGACACATAGAAGAACTATAGTGTTAAAGATATACGAGCTTCTTTTAGAGGCCTGTTTCGATCTTAGAGAAGTAGGCTTTCCACTACCAAACACCAGTTCCTAAAACCCTTCGAACGTGATGTGCTTATTTTGTAATAGACGAGGTTAAGAGGAAGGTATAGCTGCTTTTTACTGTAACTATTGCTCGCTAGCCAAGCATAATCACATTTACCTAACAGCTACGAAGGAACCTTAGGCCTTCATTTTGTGCTAGCCAAAAACTTAAGGAAATATGAGAGATATTTCCGCCCGCGTTCGCTAACAGCTGAGGAGTTTTTCAGCATTAGACAACGATAATACTCCAACACTGAACGATGAAGACGATCATCAACAAACGCAGGAGTCTTGCATGTGACAAGTAGTCCACGAGCATCTGGATGCATACCTTTCAAAATCAACACAATGGAGAGGCTGTCCTAACGCTTTTTGTATGTTGTTCATTGTGCTCCTTTGTCTTTCGTCAACACATCCACACACTTCATTGTTCCAAACCGCACCGGCACCTTTCGGAAATGAACGACGATGAGAATACCATGTGGGGAATGAAAGTAAATGAGTGTGACTGGAGATTTTATAGCTGTCAGCAAGCAACAAAATCCCATCGGTTTCCATTCGACCGTGTCGTTGCAACGCTTGACATGATCAGCACACAGTCATAATAGGAAGTGGCCCTTTCAGAGTAGTCCCGAAAAGAAATTTTACACAGTCTTACTAGGTTAATGCCCCGAAAGCAGACACCCGAATGCTATATTCTGGAATAAAATTATGCGTACTCCTTGCTTTGCCCCAGTGTATTAACTTCCTCAATGGACTGTTTTCGCTCTGCTTCTTCAACTCTCCTCTCCAAATCGTGTGTTTCGAATTCCCTGATCTTCATTCCTGGTACGAATAATGGCGCGTTTGTGAAGAGGTAGTTCATCCTTTGATCAATTAGTGGAGGTTCAACAGAAGTGTTCCAAGAAATGCTTACTCTTCAAGCGGTCTCTTAGCAGTTTCGGGCAAAAACGCCCAGAAGAACAGCGCATTGGTGAAATTGCATACCTACACCAGTAAGTAAAGATACCTCAAAATCTCACGGAAGAGAACTTACACAGAACAAATAATACCACCTATACCCAATAGTACTCATAGCCGTACTAGTCGTCTGCCCAATCATTGTATTAAAGGCGAAACTAACCATAGTAGCGATACTAACCCCCTTAGCCCTCGTCCTTGTATCAAAGATCTCAGCCGGAATAATCCAACTCAACGGCCCACACGTAGCCGAAAAGCTAAAATTATACAACCAAGTCATAGCAATGAAACCCCAAGCAGCTTGTGAGTTGTTATTTGCACCCGGTGGGAATTTTGCAAGTAGTATCGTTGCGATTATGAAAGTGATCATGTTTCCCAAGTTGCCGAGTATGAGGGGCCAGCGGCGGCCGACGCGGTCGATGAAGAGCATGCAGAGGAATTGGCCGAAGAGGGCTATTATGCTGTTGTAGGCTTGGTATTTTAGGGCGTTGGAGCCGGATATGCCTATTTTCTCGAAGATGGTGACGGAGTAGTATTGAATAGCGCTCACGCCAGTCATCTGCACCGATGCTTGCAAAGCCACTGCAATGAACAACCTTCTGAAGGATGACTTGTTCGTGAAGAGTTCTTTGTACGATTTAGCTTCGTGTTCATGCTCAAAGGAGAGCGCTTCGCGGATTTGGGCGTATTCTGCTAGAACCCAGGGATCATTCTTATTGCCGTTGGCGTGGAGGTTGGCGAGGGTTTGTAGTCCATCTTCTGGACGGCCGTGGTCTATCAGCCATCGTGGCGACTCGGGGAAGAGGAGGATGAGCAGGGCGAGGATGCCGGCTGGTACGATTTGGATTCCTAGAGAGACGCGCCATTGCTTGGAGCTGGAATCAGGGAAGCCTACGAACGCACCTGTAGAAGTTTTAGCATCAGGATAGTATAAGACATTGAGATGTGGTACCATAGGATGCCCATGAAGCGATTAAAGCACCAATACCCAGCATGAATTGCTGAAGCGTCGTGACTCTCCCTCGGATGCTCGGATGACACAATTCGGCTTGGTAGAGCGGTACGATCATGACCAAGAAACCGACACTAATCCGCATCAGCCTTCAGTATTCATTTCATGATCAAAGCCCCCAACTACATACCCCACTCCAGCTAATGCTCTCCCAGCATAGAGATACGACAAGTCCTTCGCTCCAGTCTGCAGAGCTCCACCGAGACAAAATATGAGAGCTCCAATCAGAATCGTTTTCTTCCGCCCTAATCGGTCACCAGCAGGTCCAGCAAACATTGCGCCAAAGAAACCACCGCCTGTGAAAACAGAGACGACAGCGCCTTCTGCATGAACTGTTAGAGCTTGTTGCTTTATAATGGTTGTGCATGAGGATCACCTACGCTCAGGAGTTGTAGGATTGAAAAGGTGTTTGAAATTCGGGCTGGCGATAGCTTCTGCTATCACACCTAGATCGTAGCCATAAAGCAGTGAGCCCAATGAGGCGAACACGCCCACCAGGAACTATCATATACTGTTAGAACATGTATACTCAATTGGTTCATTCCAAAACGCTCACCTGGTACCACTTGGGTGGAAACGCCATTACCTTCGACTCAGCTTAATACGTTGTACGTACAACCCAGAAAAAAAAGATTGGTGACAATGTTCAGAACACACGGATCGCCAAAAGATTTACTAGGAAATGCCCCAATATCCAAGCTCCGCAAACCACGATACCATATATAATTTTTATTAATCCATCTCAATCCATGCTCCTTATATCCGGGGGGTATTTCGCAACCCGGCATTCAGTCGAGTCGCACACAATTTGATGACCAGATGTAACCTTGCCATTGACTTTGGCTCTAGTTTGCGGGGCTTTCTGGGATAAGCTGTGGAGTGAAGTCCAAATCGTCAGCCATATAAGGTTTGGTGCGTATATGGAGCATCTCCATATGCGTCTTAGCCTCCGTTCTAGCATCCCCGTAGCCCGTAGTGGATGTTGTGGGGAGATCTCTAGAACCGAGGCTCAACCCCAGGATTTTTCGCACCAATCAAGCAGGTATGCAACTTCGCATCTCAGGAACGTTCGCGCCATTCGGTGCAATGATATTCCTGGGTCGGGTGATGTCCTTAAGTTATGCAGGGACACGTCTATAGACCATTGCCCTCTGTTAGACTTTGATATTATTATCGCTTTTTCGAGTAATTAGTAACTTTCTTCCCTGCTGCCTAGTAATAGTTAACCCAATTGCAACATGGCAACCTTTACCAAAATCTCCGAGGATGAGACACCAACCATAACCGTGAACTCCAAACACGTACTCTCAAAAATAAACGACAACATCTATGGCGGCTTCACAGAACACATGGGCCGTTGTATATACGGCGGAATATACGATCCGGGTAGCCCCCTCTCCGACTCAGACGGCTACAGAAAAGACGTAATAGAAGCAATGCGTGAACTTCGCGTCCCAGTAGTGCGCTACCCAGGCGGAAACTTCGTGGCAACCTACCACTGGCTCGATGGAGTCGGACCGCGGGAGAAACGACCGAGACGTCCTGAACTGGCGTGGATAGGCGTGGAAAGTAATGAGTTTGGTACTGATGAGTTCTTGAATTGGTGCGAGATTGTAGGAACGGAACCGTATTTTGCATTGAATTTTGGGACGGGGACGCTTGATGAGGCGTTGGGGTGGTTGGAGTATTGCAACAGTGATAAGGATACGTATTATGCTAATTTGAGGAGAAAGAATGGAAGGGAGAAGCCTTGGGGCGTCAGGTACTGGGCTCTCGGTACGTAATAAGTAATGAAGTGTGAAAAAGTGAAAAAGTTGAGCTTATAGCAGAAAGGTAATGAAATGTGGGGACCGTGGCAGGTGGGCCAGATGACCAAAGAAGTATATGCCGCTCAGGCGTACCAGTGGGCCAAAGCGATGAAACTGTTGGATCCAAGTATTGAGCTTATCCTTTGCGGCCAAGATGGTACGAGTTCTTGGGATACGTATGTGCTGAAAGAATGTATCAAGTGGGATGTTCACGGTCTGGGCGGGAGTACGACTGCAAGCTTGATCAGAATGCATAGTATTCATATCTACACAGCAAGCAAGGAACATTTACCTAATGCTACAGGTGAGTAGAACCATGCTATGCTACATTAGAGAATATACTAACCTAAGTAGCTCCAAAGAGTGCTGAGAGGGCAATCGAGATCACCGCGGGACTGATCGATCTTGCGAGAATTGAAAATAAAGTACCGAATACAGTTCCGCGCCAAACGATCTGCTTCGATGAGTGGAATGTCTGGGATCCTGTGCGAGCCCCAGGCGAGGAAGGTGCTGAAGAAAAGTACGTAGAGTTGCAAGACCTTTGGCAGGAAGACACGACTACTAACGATGCTCCTAGATACACGCTCTCTGATGCGCTTGCAGTAAGCGTATGGCTGAATGTTTTCATTCGACAGTCCAAACATATTGGAATGGCAAATATCGCCCAGTCAATCAATGTTATTTCGCCTCTGATGACGACGAAGAATGGTATTGTGAAACAAACGACCTGGTGGCCGCTTTTACTCTTCAGCAAATATATGCGAGGTCAT
This sequence comes from Tothia fuscella, assembly GCA_010583015.1. Classification (NCBI taxonomy): domain Eukaryota; kingdom Fungi; phylum Ascomycota; class Dothideomycetes; order Venturiales; family Cylindrosympodiaceae; genus Tothia; species Tothia fuscella. Next base: position 84,511 of record MU007075.1, on the reverse strand, counting down.
ACCATTGCTGTACATGTACGATGTTCGGAATATGAGGGACCAACAGCACCAGCATGGATCCGAGGTACTATCGAAACACCATGGTTGGATGTGAGCGCAAGTTTAAATGAAGCTGGAACGACTACCACTCTAGCCGTAGTAAACAATCATGAACATAGAAGCTTTTCCACTCAAATCGAAGGAGTTGACGGAAACAGCATCGAGGTGTACACCGTTACAGGCAAGGGTGTGAACGCCGTTAATACCGAGGACAAGGAGGAAGTTGGGATTGTAGAGAGTACATGGGACGGGAAAGACTTGTTCGAGTTCCCAAAGCATTCGCTGACGTTGCTGAGGTGGAAAAGCGGGTCGTGATAATCGCTCCCTGTAGATCGGAGAAAAATACTAGAGTTTAAGAGCTTCTCGAAGGTCTTTCCAGCGTCCAGAGCGCATGGGGTCGAGCCTTTGCAGTTCGTCAAGCCAAAATTGCAGGTCATTCTTGGGCTTGATATCCGTAAGCTGATGGTATTCGATAGAGTACTGGACCAATGCTTCGTAGATCCATTTACAATCATCAAAGTCTTCGAGCATCTCTTTTATGCGTTCCACCTCTTGTTCGTAGTAATGTATCCGATCATCTCGTGATAAGTCGAGGACGATAGCAGCGTCTCGTGGACAGTCCTCACTTAAAGTGCTCATGAGATACTGGTGATAGAACCAAGCAGACTGGTTAAACGGGTCAATCAGAGCTTCTTGCATGCTCTCCAACTCCTCGTCCAGCATCTTGCGCCTGGCTGCACCATCAGCCTGTCGCTCGTCCAATAGCTTTGGTATGAGCTTGAGTCTGTAGTGTAGAGCAGAGAAATTTTGCAGTGCAGCTCTCATCATTTTTGACGTGTAGGCAAACTCCTGCTCCGCCATTGTTTTTTGCTCCGGTTCCGCAAGTCGCTCCAGTTGCGACACAATATTTCGTCTATATCCCCAGCCATGAAAATTTCGCTCATCTCTGTCGAGCATCTTGCCTACGAGTGCGAGCTCGTCTTTCCATAGCCGCACTGTGGTACCCTTGTCCACTTGTTTTTCTGCTTCCTCCAGAAGCCATAACCTGTAATTCCATATCCAATAGCATTTCGGGTATTGTATTAGCAGCGGTACAATGAATTGCAAGTCTCCGACAATAATATCATTAGTACTTTTAGACAAAGTCAGAGGTGTCGAGTCGTGTTCGAGGGTTGTGGTGACATCGCGAGCGAAATGATTGAGAAGGATCAGACGGCGGTAATTCCAAATGGTGTAGTATTCGGGGTTCTTTTTCAAAAGCCTTGAAGTCAGAGCAAGAACTTCTTCGCTATATTGTTTCTCCTCTACCTGATTTTGATTTAGCTAGCTGCTGAAGGGTGTTTTATTTTGAAGTGGTTGGGGTTGCGGACTTTGGTGTTGACCTGGTCGAGGAGAGCACGATACTCCGCAATGCTCTTCCTCTCCTTCTCCCCGTCACCTTCCCGCTCCATACGTGGAACTCCATGCTGTTAGTCCATTAGCGACGTAAACATCGTGGTTGCCATGTAGATTTACTCACACTTGCCATATCCTAAGTAGCTAGATTTAGAAGTCGCGATGCGTCGGTAGTTGTTGTTGTTACGCTTCTAGAACTAAGGACTCGAGAATCGAAGTCGTCTCCAAATTCCCACCTAACCACTACTCAACACAACCCTTAGGCCGTGCGTACTAACTCAAGAAACAGTCCCCCAAAAAAAGACGAGGAACATCGATTTCTTTCTACCTCTCCTATCTGTTCAAATTCTTGACTGTTTGGACATGTCATTTCCCTCAAGCGTCCTTCACCGCTGAGTTGTACGCTCCAGCTATCACCAGCTAATTGACAAATACGGTACATCCTCACTGCAGCTCTTTATACTCTTCTACTTTCATTGCTGCGCGTAATTGATCAACCTCGACGGCTTTTCTCGCTGTCTACTTTTCGTCGCCGACATTAATTTGCATCGTGCCTCGACGTTCAACTCAACCATGGAGGCAGTCCCACTTATGGTAAACAACCTTCGAGCAGGTTTCACCCAAATCACAATAGACAAGTACAATGAGGGCACTGGTACAGTTCGAAAGCCGAACCAGGAAATCAAAGTAATCAAACGAGTTCATGCATCATGGCCACACGCCGATTGTCAATCCAGCTTGGATGAGTACAACTTCACTCCAGGTTCCCGGATATTCAAGAAGTTCCAGTTGTTCAAGGGTCTAAACGTGTGCTGGGAATGCGAAGGCGACGGTCCTCATCATGAGTCGCCCTTGAAGCGTAGAAGAGCCGGGCGACGCTTCTCTAGCTTGGATTCCGCCATGGCTTCATTGCAATTGGACCCGGCGCAGAAGCTCCGTCAAGTCAGTGAGGGCCCCAAGTTCTCTCTCCTATCACGCCTACAAGCTGTTAGAAGTGTGTCGGCGGCATTGAAGCAGGAGAACGTACCATACAATCTTTCGAGCTGCACACTGGGTCAACTTGATGGCACATCAGATGATAGAGTCGACATCGAAAATAAAGACTCCTTGGAATCGCCCTCAGGTACATCGCCCTTCTCTGAAGCCACTGCAGATACACCCGGTGAAGATTCTCCAGCCCTGAGCAATAGCGACCTTTCCCCCAAAACGCCATCAACAAGTCCAGAAAGTGGTGGTCATGCCAGAAAAAGTTTGACCGGCTCATGCGATCTCACGCTCCCTAATAGTTCTAGCTTTCAAGATCCGTTCAACTTCTTCAACTCGGAGGCGTCGACTCCGCTCACTCGTGCAAGCCCTGCCAGAGGAGCATTTCCATTTCCTGCAGCAGAAAGAAGCCCTAGCTCTCTCACCACATTCACTTCGCGCTCGGGGGCATCACCTATCCGTTCTAGTCAAAGATTTTCATCAGCTCGCCCGCGTTCGAGGTCGCTTACTCCGAGCCAAAGACCCGATAGGTTTATTCCTGCGCGCAACGACTCGCAGACTTTCAAAGAGAGCTTGCAAATTACCAAATCGCCTGAGAAGCTTACTCCAAATCAACGGGTGATGCGGAGTAACAACAGTGGCCCCGACCCCTTCAGTCGACATATTCCACGTACTCCTCCACGTACGAATATTCGCCGCACTGGTGTCACTCCTGTGCCCAGCCCTGCTACACGGGGTATCAACAATGTTCTGCCTGTTGTTTCTCGAGCTTCCATCGCTCCAACTACCCGCCAAGTCAGCAATGGTGCTGTTTGGAATGTCGGAGGCGCAGCAGCTCTTGGCGATACCGTTGCAGGAGTTTCTGACGGTCGGAATGGCCGCTTGGCTAGTGGGACCAATGCTCCTCTGTATTCATCCAACTTTCTCTTCCGCACCGATCTTAGTAGCGAGTTAGACGTGCATGAAAGACGACTTGCATTGGCGTTAGACCTGAACCCCTCTTCAAGGATGCTGAATTTCCAAGGCTCCTCCAGTCTTAGTCCACCATCTCCAGCTCAATTGAGTCCTTCATGCCCAACTGAACTTGGCAACAGAGTCTGGAGGAACAACGAGTGGGTCCGTGAAGGCTGTGTCGCTCGTTGGTTATCAGCTTACCTCTCTACTGTATATGATGCTCACAACATGGACAGAATTAAAACTCAACAAAAAGCCCAAGAAGGCTGTGCCAATCATTCCTTTCAGATATGTACCAGAGATAATTGTACATCTAGCTCGCTAACACAAAATATACAGTTCTAGATGCACCTTCACTACGGGACGACTTTTATTGTTCGCTTCTAGCATATTCCCATACTGCGAAATGTCTTGCAGTCGGGCTCGGGAGCCATGTGTATCTGTGGGCCGAGTCCCATGTCGATACACCTGACAGTCTTCGCACTCCCCACACCGCACATGTTTCCTCCCTTGCTTTCTCATCAACACAAGGTGGGAAGGCCATACTAGGTATTGGTCGTGCGGATGGGCGCATCATGCTGTGGAGTCCCACGGAACAGGAACATCGATTTGACTCCCTCCAGCCAAGTCCAGTCTGCTGTGTCTCTTTCCGACCATCCACAGTGAAACGTCCATCTATCAGAGATCCGTACATCACGGTCGATACCGAAGAACTCCTTATCGGCGATGAAGTAGGTAACGTATACTTCTATTCGGTAGAGTGGCCCAATCAAGATCAGCGGGAATTATTCGGGTGGCCAGGCGCACTCACACTAGTCGCCCGCATCACATCGCACACACAGCAAATATGCGGTCTCGCCTGGTCACCTGATGGGGAATGGTTCGCCACCGGCGGCAACGACAACACATGCCACCTCTACGACACAAAGCGCGTTCTCCAAATTGCAGGCAACCACACCGCCCCCTCCACCGAATCTCATCACCCCCTCGATCTGTTCAATTCTGGAGGCAGTTCGCGCCAAACAGTTGACCTCTCAACACGTGCCTACACCATCCCCTCTACAGTCGCAAAACACAAATGGACCCTCCTAGCCGCAGTAAAAGCACTAGCATTCTGTCCGTGGCAGAGAGGTCTCCTTGCCGTAGGCGGTGGAAGCAATGACCGTTGCATACACTTCTACCATACCATCAGTGGAGCTTGCCTCGCAACCATCGATTGTTCCGCCCAAATAACATCACTCATCTGGTCAACCACCCGCCGTGAAATAGCAGCCACATTCGGTTTCGCCCAACCAGATCACCCTTACCGCATCGCCGTTTTCGCATGGCCTTCCTGTGAACAAATCGTGGCTATACCGTGGTATGATGAACATAGGGCGTTGTATGCTATTGCGTACCCTGGTGGTCCTAATGTAGGACGGGCTGGTGGGGAAAAGAGGTCGAATGGGGAGGGTGGTTGTTGGTGGAGTAGGACGCAGGAGGAGGGGTGTTTGGTTGTTGCTACGTCTGATTGTAGTATTAAGTTTCATGAGGTTTGGGCCGAGGAGAAGAAGGCTACTGCCAGTAAGGTGGGTCTGTTGGGTGGGAGTGATATTTTGGAGGCGTTGCATGGGATTGATAAGGTTGGGAAGGTGATTAGGTAGGTGGTCGTGGGTATGGTCGCTGTGGGTATAGGTGTTGTTGGAGGGGGTGTAAGTGCAGGTGGGTAGATTGATATCTTTGCTTTTGTCTTTGGGTTTTCTCTTTTTTTTGGTGGGTATTGGGTCTAGTGCAGTGGCGGTCCCTGGGATTGATGTTGGGGTTTGCCTTTGATATTCTTAGGGGATGAGGCTGTGGCAGTTGCTTTTCGGTTTTGCGGTTCGAATGCAATTATTTCCCATTATCCTCATTTCGAATCTTCAATCCTAGAACCTCTTTTCGATTTCTGCGTCATTTAGGTCGGTCATCTTGCTTGATTAGACTGAAGGTACTGGTCAGGAGAACGATGTTCCAATTCTGGCTGAGTAGTATTTGATGTAGTCCTTCCAGCGTGCCAAGGTTTAAATCCCTATAAGTATGATGCGAAGGACAATTTTTTCAGTCTGCAAAGAGATAATTCCTCCATATTCATTCCTATTGCTTCTCTTACGCATCAAGTCAAATGCTTCATCTCAAACCTCTTCAAGTCTCACTCCACTCGAGCTGCGATACCTTCCTATGGAATCTACAAAGTGTCGACAAATGAGTGGAACAACAATGAAGTATAACTCCGAATTCTGATGATGAAAGTCAACACCATTGAATTCTTTCTTCTTTAATCTTTCCTCACCACCTACTCATGTTCATTATTGGGTTACATTTCAACACTCTCATCCGCCCATTTATTCCTTCTCCTAAATGTCGACCTGATCGCTATTCTTTGGCATTTTCTTCTTGAGCGAGCCTCTCTGGCTCTAAATCTCTTCTCTCGCAGAGTTGTTGCACTTGCTTCTAACCGCTCCAGAATCTTCGATTTGTCCGGCTTTCAAAAAACTTGAGGAGTACTGTCGTTTCGGTAGGATGGGGATGAAGTACTCTCTCATTCTGAGTGGCTGAATATGGGCATATTGGAGCTTCGCTTGAGCTATGAAGATGCTTGGATAAGTGGCTTAGCTATTCCTGCAAGTAATTCCAGGCTATTTAATGACTCTCTTCTCGGTTCTCACAAATCAAGAAGATTCGAGAAGCAGCAGACTGCATTATGAACGAGTGATGTACGAGGTGATTATGTGGTAGAGTCTGATCTATACTCGTATGTACCAAGTGCTACGTAGTTGAGTCTCTAGCCAAAAACCAATTAAGCTATTGTAATTCCGTGAGTTCTCATTGTATCTAGGGGGGAAGAGTGATGATACCAAGCACCATTATACAACGGGTGAGGACAATCATCATCATTATCATCATGATGCTCAAGTGATTCCTCATTATCACTCCTAGCAATCTTCAAGAAATCTATATTAGGCAATCATACTAAAATATAAGGAGGAAGTTAGGCGATTGTGAACCTGATATTAAAGAATAATTACCTACTTAGAAAGAGTATATTTAGTTATTGTTTATTGAGATTATTAAGACATTTGCAGCCGTGGAGGTAGGAGCACCGCAGAACCCACTCACTCAACCATGGTTCAACGAGCAAAATTGACTCTCTGAGGGTACATAAGCATCGAATCCTTTAGCTCAATCTTTTCCATCGGAAATCCCTATACAATTGCAGTTTCACTTCTAGAGTTCATATAAAATCCTCAAGACTCTTAGACGAAGCAAGATTGCCACCATGTCAACGAACCAACAGCGGCGAGCTGCCTACCGGGCAGCAGGAAGTGCAAAGAAAGCGAAACCAGCGAAGAAGCCCACCACGCCCGTATTTCCAGACATTGTATTCCCATACCAGCACATGATCCTGAAGGACTCCAAATACACTGGAAAACATCCACTCTGCCAACATCCTGCTTCGCCACTTGGGCCTGTAGACCTGGTCCGGTGTATCTGTCCGTGGCGCTGCCTAATGATCTATGGCCACGATACCACCCCTTCGCCGACCATCCACTTGCCACGCATGCAGCAAGTGGATCCTACACAAGGGAAGGAAGCCCCAAGCTTCTTCGTGCTAGGTGGACTACACGAGCTGCAAGTGACTCATGAAGACGTACGAAGAATACGTGGTAAAAAATACAGTCGCAACAACCTCACGGATGCGGAATTGATTGAAGACTTGTGCACTCGAGAAAGCTTGGGTATATATTCGGCGATTCTCTTCGAAGAAGATGAGCTCCTCACAAAGCTTATGGATTTTGTTTGGCGGCATCCATTTCGCACGCCGCAAACATACTATACGCTTCGACGCATCTACGTTAGGTCTGATGGCGAATATCTAGTGGGAGATATCGCTGCAGGCAACCATAGGGCATGAATTGTATAGGAGCACCTCTTGGGAAAAGGTCACGCAGACAAAACTCCAACCTCAGTGGCACGTTCTATCATCCACTTCACAGAAATATGTAGTTCTATGGTGTATGACGTATTAGTAGCTAGTAGTGAATTGTGGATGAGGATTTTTAGAACAGAATCGTCTACTATATCTTACAGACCCAATCATGCTATATCCTGACTTCCGACTTGGGTACACGTGGTTCTTCCGCAATGAGAGATACCTTCTCATCAGCTTCTTCACCCAGTGATATGCTCTTACTCTTGTTTTCAGCATCATACGCTTGTATCTGGTGCTCCAACTCTTCCATGCTAACCAGACTCCCATCTCTGCCCACTTCCATCCCCTCTTCTCCAGCTACCTCCATAGCAGCCCTCTCCGCCTCCCCCGCCAACTCCTCCCCCTCCACGCCCACAAGCCCCAACCTCACCCTCTCAATATCCCTCCTCTTCCTATACCAACTTGACCCCATAACCCTCCACCTCAACTCCCACCCCTTCATCCCCAACTCCCTAACCCTCCCACTCTTCTCCCCAAGTAAATACTCATCCAACCCCCCACACTTGTCAATCGTCCTGAGCACCCTCGTACTAACTTTCACTCGCACGTATTGACTCAATGCCCTAGACCACAGTCTTTTCCTCTGGATGTTGGGACGCCATTTACGGCGGGTTTTGGTCTCGGTCCGAGGGGAGACGTTGTTGCCGCTGCGGATGCGGGTTGCACCGAAGAGGCCGAAGTTGGATTGTTTGTACCATAAGTTTGGGCCGTGTGGGTAGGGGGGGATGTTGGCGTGGATGGAGGCGAGTTTGTTTTTCGCGGATTTGGCGAGGAATGTAGTTGATGTGCTAAAGGCGCGTTTGGCGAGGCATTGGAGACGGGAGGGCCATATTGATGGCGATCGAAATGCCATTGGTGTTGTATTGGGGGTTGGTTTGATGGTTCCTGGAGTTGGGACGAGAGTTCGGAGGTGAGGAAGAGGTCCGCAAATGCCAAGACATGTCGGGTTTTTATAGACTTGCTTCATCTGGAAGTTTTGGTTCCTACTCCACGCTCTTATATACACACTCTTTTTTCTCTACTACAGGAAAAGCCAAAGTCAAGATGGCTTCATCAAGCCCCATAATCGATTCCAGGTCAATTGCCATGGTCCTTATTGGCACAATAGCAGGTTTTTTTATCAGCCGCATCATAAACACTACACCACCTCCTACTATACTAGGATCAACAAAAGAGGACAGTGACAACAAAGCTACAGATCTTGCTCCTCCAGCTTCACAACAAAAAGTGCCCACTCAAGAACCAGATGACGACTCAGACGATGGTGAATACGCCGATTTTGTAGGTTATGACGAAGAGTGCAAACTAGTCCTCGTAGTCCGAACAGATTTAGGCATGACGAAAGGTAAAAGAGCACCCAACATCTAACAAGCCACACCCCTCCCTCACTAGAAATCTAACATTCCCATCAACCTAGGCAAAATCGCAGCACAAGCCTCCCACGCAACCCTAGCCTGCTACAAAGCCCTCCAAAAAGCCTCCACCAAATCACGCAGCTCCAAAACCAAAAAGAACAGCACACTCCACAGATGGGAACACTACGGTCAAGCGAAAATAGCTGTACAAGTCAAAAGTGAAGAAGAACTATTGGTATTGCAAGCGCAGGCGATAAGTTTGGGTTTGTGTGCGAAGATTATACATGATGCTGGACGGACGCAGATTGCCAGCGGGAGTGCTACGTGTCTTGGTGTGGGGCCCGGGCCGAGGAGCGTGGTTGATAAGGTTACCGGAGGGTTGAAGTTGCTGTGATTTGTGGAGGGAGAAGGGACGGGAAAGGGAAAGGGAAAAGGAAAGGAAGTTTAGGTTATTGATACCCCGGGTTATGGCTTGTTTCACTTAGGCACTGAGATTGGGATAGGTATGTAGCTATTTACTTATGTCTCCGTGAAACAATGGTGCCGGCAATAGGTCTACAAGGTTTTCGCAAGTCCTTTAGGCAGACTGATAGACGGCCAAACAAACGACAGAAAGAGCCCCTTGTACATTCATCACAACATTAGCGACAAGTGAGAATGCCTTTTAAGGTTCGACCGCCGAGAAATTCTGACAGCATGGTTTACAATGTACTTGATCGACGGTTGATGGGGTGCCTTGTCTGCCTTGTCCGTACGCAATCAAGAAGTTGATTGCGATTCACTATTTCAAGCCCACGAAAGATACTAAGATGTCAGGATTTAGAGCTTTCCATTCGGTACGCTTGTTTTCTCGTACTGAAGGAGATGATAATAAATATCATCATCACAAGAAATCTTCAGCATCACTATCATCACAAAGGGAAGAGCATGATAAGCATTATCATTATCATTTCTTCAAAAGTTGTATGAAAAGTGTCAGATTACTTTTGATACGAGGTAACTTGGTACGCAGAGCTTACTAGCATGGAGAGTTACATATATCTATCCAACTACATGAGGCAGAACGGCTGGGACATGGCGACCATGATAGTATTGCTTCTTTAGCGTATCTCCAATGAGACTACTCGATGGAAGCAAGTGGAAGTGGCTTTTATTCTCGAGGTTGACAGAGACAAGCTGGAAATCCTTTCAAGGTGCGTCTGCGAAGAAATGTTCACACATAGTTTCACGGCTTTGTACAACCGACTCGACAGCCTCCTGGCTCAGCTTCGCCATAAGCACACAGAAGCTGCGTTGATTTTTCTTGTTCGGTACTAGAAAAGGCTATGTTAATGTTTGAAGCCTTCGAATCGTGGCAGGCTTGTTTTCTCGACCAAAGGACGATAATCATTTGCATCATCTTGAAAGGCCAACACTTACTCTACTTGCAAAAGAGGGGAACATGATAAACATCATCATCCCTCAAAGAGTTGAAAAAAGGGGGTAGACCATTTCAATTATGATATCAAAGTTCAGGCGCAGAGCCTACGGGTAAAGATGGTTCTATACCTTGAGCGGAGAGGACACAGAGAGGCGCAACCAACGTGTTAATATTTGAAGGCTGTGTCTCTGACGATGCTGGTCGAACGGAGGAATGGAAGTAGCTTTTATTCTCAGCTTGGATGATGTACAGGTATAACTTGAACCATACAGTAATGGAAAACTCCCCCAAAAAACACCACACTGACCTATCGTGGAGTCTCTACGGAAGATGAGCCAAATAGAATATACATTGCTCAGCGCTTTCAGTGAGTCTCACAAGATACCAGAGGATACCGGTCAGTCGACCAATAGAAAGGAATGCTCGCTTTCCAAACTGACATAGAAGGGAGACACGCTTAGGAAATACTTAAATACATTCAGGTTAGAGAACCACCAGAAACCATGGAATCTTTGCAACAATCGACCAAGTCGAATGGTTTGCCTGCTCGTCCGTAGTCCTAAGCAGATTTCGGTTTGTAAGATCTAGGATTGTCTTTGCACAATTTCGTTTTTCTTGGTTCAAAGATACGAAAGGCGCTTCAAGCATTGATTGATGGAATGCCATTGTTAGGAGATGCTCTGATTTTCAGCATTATCGCCATTTAGAAATTATCATCACGGAGAGACGGTCGGCATGACGAGCAATGTCTTTGCTTAACAGCCACGTCATTGTCAGATATCAATTCTGCTCTGATATCGATGCTCGAACAATGAAGCTACGAGGTTTGTGAGTCGAACTGGTATACTACCTAACAAGCAGAACCAGAGAAAGGCCCATGGAGTGAAAATCGGGTAACACGTTTCTACTGCTGGGAAGGCGAGCCAGTGCATGTGAGCTTTTATATCTGGGACCATGCGCTTAAGGTGGCAGAATTTCTGGTAGAAGTAGTTGAAGGAGTTTGGTAGTATTTGGTCTCCCTTACTGTTCCCTACTCAAACCAAGCTATTCACTATTCTCGATTTCGATGGACATGGGTACGGGATTTGGGGGGAAGAGCTTTGTGCCCGGAGATTAGCAATCATGCACATTCTAGTTCCAGCTTCAACCCGCCTGCCTCACAAGTAACTGATCCTATGAAGAATATCTTCAACATGTCACTCCTCATCAACAAGTATAGCTGTCTCAGACTTCTACGACAACAACAGAAACGAATATGGGTTAGATGGACATAGATTCCACCACTGGTTCCTCTATGTGAAGTTGAATCAACCGATTATTAGATCTCGATAAGCTGTCGTCTTCTTAACGAATTTTTCCCAAACAGGAATAAGGACTAATGAATAAAAACGGTAAGAAAGCCGATGACGAGCATCATGAATCTAGAATAAAAAGTCGTAGTGTCAACGACCTGAGATAGTGCTCACTGTCGTCTCAAAAAGAGGATAATAATAATTATCATTATCTACCCGCGAAGCGTTTCGTTCACTGCCTCAAGTAATTTCTCCGAGTCATAAAAAACATCTCTCCGGCAATACCATCAACATCGATGATCGAGTCTTCATGGCCCATAATGGCGAAACGCGGCTGGGAGACATGAACCGGCCGATAGTTCAGGTGAAAAGAAAAGGGGAAGGATGGAGAAGTAAATTCAAGCAGAATTCAACACTTTTATTCTTCCACTGGAGATCTAATGGGAGTTATTCTATCTCAAAACTTTGAAGTGGGTCCAAAACAGAAATGTAAGACCCTAAACAATAGCATTCTCGAATAATAAATATCCGATGGCCTCAGGTTATGTGGTGTTATTTATACCAGCCGAAGACCCTAAAACGCCGCGCTACCCCAGTCAGTCTTGCCGATATTCCAAAACGAATAGACAAGAATGTGTACCATAGCCCAATAGCGCCACATTCAAAAGCAGTCTCTCCAACACTATTAACAATAAAGAAGAATAAACCTAAAAAACTCTACTCAAACAAGCGCCAGTATTACCTAACCTCACCACCATTCGCTCCATTCCCATTCATTTACTCCTTAACCTTCTCACGTTTCTCCTTCTTAATCTTCTTCTCCTTCGGCGGCACGACAGCTTTATACTTGGTATTACCCAAAATATCAAGATCATTCTCCGCGTCCGCGACCCTTCTAAAAACTTTGGGTGCAACACCCTCCACTTTCTTCACTTTTTTGCCTTCGGTCCACATCATCACACCAGCGAGGGCGGCAACTATACACGCGAGAGCCACGAATAATCCTGTAGACCACGAGGGACGCTCAATTCTGGCATGAGTGTTAGTTTTGGGGGGATCATGGCAAAAAGCGGTAGGGAGGGGAGTGTAGGTACCGATTAAAACCCCACATGAATACACAGAGACAGACTTGGAGGAAGGTATTCCAGCAATTCATCCAGATGACGTAGTCCAATCTCCACAGTGCGGTAGGTGGAGCCCTTACACCCGTAAGAGGCTCATCCAACCTCTTCTCCACGGGTAAAGGAACTGTAGGATCCATTTCCTCACTCTCGTAGGTTTCCCTCTCATGGGCAGGTTTATCACAACCCGGCAAACGAAACCATCCCCTATTAATACCAGCCAACCTCCTCAACCCCACCATCCTAGCTTCTTTACTCCTCCCCCGAATACCAAGCCTAAACACCATCAACCAATACAAATCCCTAAACCTCCACGGAATAAGCCCAAACCCCGTAACGCAGAAAAGTGCATTCAAGATCTGGGAATCGATCTCTATCCATACGCGGCGAGGGGAGTTTATATCGTTGCAAGTGGGTTTGCACATCGCGGGGGAGGCATTGCAGAGCAGGAGGAAGAGCATGCCGCCCCAGGCTACGACGTTGAGGCCGTAGATGGTTATGCAGAACCCGAGGGGGGTGGTGAACCATTTCCAGAAGGCTATGAGGCCGATTGCCCAAGTTGTTGTCCAGGGAAGTTTGGGGTTGGTGACGTACTCGTCATTTGTGGTTGATGCTGTTGTTAGTTCTGTTTCGGCGCTTTCTTTCTTTTCGGAGGGGGGGCCACCATTGGCAGCCATTGGTGCAGCGTGGGTATCGATCGTTTCGTGGTTGTGGGAGTGTTCGTGAATGGTGTCCGATCGACCTGTATCTGATCTTATACCGCGTCCTACGTCCTTTCCACTGAAGCTGGAACCGCTCCTGCCCATTATACCTCTTCCCGTTGAGGAAGTACTGGATCTCCTGCGCTCAATCTGTCTTTCCGAATTCCAGCCGCTCTCCGTGAATTCACCTCCACGAATTTCACCCATTGTCGGCGCTGCTGCTGCTGTACTCCCTAGCGCAGACAGAAACCCTAATGGAGGATCAGAGTTCATGAATGTCGCAGAAGTGCGTCGCAACATTCCTCCTGGTCCTGATCCAGCCGAACCAGATGTATTTGTTCGTCTAGTTGCGGGTGCATTATTCCTCTGCGCGTCAATCGGGCCGGTTGAGGATGGTGAAGGCATTGGTTGTTCAGAGGGTATTATTTGTAGATGTCTGTCCGCAGAGCCAGCACCGTTGTGCTGCCCAGAAGATGCCATTGTCACTTATAGCAATTCGATATGAGAGTGACGAGTTAATGTAGGTCAAGGGGAAACGCTGATCGCAAGTCGTGATGCGTCTGTTTCACCAATTTCAAGATCAACACTAGCGTCGAACTCGTGGCGGGTGGCGAAGGTATATGTGAAAGGTCTTATTGAATTATGCCCCAGGCGTAGCTGGGATCGAAAGTAAGAAGATGCAAAATGACGTTGTATAACAATAATGCTGGAAGAGATAGGTAGGAATATGTTATCCAAGTGTAGTTAGAGAAGGGAACATTAAATTTACGATATGCTCGAGTCATTCAACATGGAGAAATACCTTCACGCTATTCCACTTCCCATCATTTATAACTGGCGAAATAGGGAGATCGGCTAGCGACCAAGCGATCCGATGCTGCAGATCTGAGCGGTTGTGGCTTGCTCTAGATCCTCCAGTCATTTATAATTTTAGCTTCTTGAACTTTGACATCTGATATTATCATTTCGACACCTACAACCTGGTGACAAACATCATGGCGGCCGCCACAAACGAGTACGTCGCATTCGAAGCGTCTGCTCTCACAAATTACATACAAGAAAATACACCCATCAACCCCATACATGAAGAACACTACCACGAACTCGCCCTCCAGATTCTACACAACCTCGAACATCAACACCGATGGACAAATTTAACAATCCATACTCACTCGCCAGTAGCCCAGAAACCACTCCCACGACCACTGATATCAGGTCTACCAACAAAAAGATTCTACATCCATCCAGATGAACAAATCGCACTCCTCGAGGCGGAGTCAGCACAGAATAAAGCAGCCGAAGCAATTGGTACAGCGCCAGAAGCTGTGGCAGCTCTAGTACCTGAGAGAGAATGGGTGCTCCCTCATCACAGAATGGAGAAGTGGACTTTGAGGAAACTGGCCGAGATTATGGATTCGGTTACTCTAGTGCCGCCTGCTATGACGGTGGACGAGAAGGCGAGGAAGGAGGTTAAGAACAAATGGAGGACTACGAAGAGAGTACTTTTAGCAACGCTGCAGGATGATAGTACTGTGGTTTACTATATCATTCATGATGGTGTGGTGAAGCCGCGACAGAATTGAGGGGTCAGCTTCGAGTGCATGTGAACTGACAACACCCGGACCACGAGCCTAACAAGTTATGTATCGCATCAAGTCCCGAGATCGCAAAGCCTGAATGACTGGCAACGTGGTCACGAGCGTAAATAATCATGGAGGAGCTGAGATAGATTTCCCCCATCAGCAATTGCGAGTTACCAAGGCTTAGAGAGAACTGGACTTGCGCTTATAACTATGATTTATCCTCATCTTTCTTGGGGCAAACAGTAACAGATTAGTATGTACACGATCTATATGGCTTTCAGGATCTAGCATGGCTAATAATCCTTCTAGATACAATACCCCAATAATTTTATGATCAACTACTCAAGATTTCGCTCCCAAGAAAACAACGTCTTCGGACCCGTCTCAGGATCATCATAATACGTCACGCCAGTTCTCTCCCCCTGCTTTTTCGCCTCCTCACTCTCCCCAATCGGCACCCTTGGCCAATGCATGTACAACTGCCTCAACCTACCGTCCACATAGATAGTCTCATTTTCTTTCTCCTCAGGTAACCCATCAGTGTACTTCTCCACTTCCCACGCCTGACCTTCCTTATCAACACCGAACGGTTCAATTCCGGATGCGGAAACGCTAGGGACCGAGTACCTCATAAAATATACCAACGCGGCCAATCCATGCAGAACCTCTTTGATGAACACTTTGTCGTCTTTCCATGCTGCGGGTGCGTCTGAGACGTAGTTTCGCGAACATTGTCATGTTTTATCAACGGGTAGTCCGAGGTACAAGGCTGAGAAGGCGGTGCAGCGAAGCATTGTCGCCATTATGATGGGGTAGCATGCGCGGGGCATGTATAGGAATGTGTTTGAGGATATGAGCTTTGCTGCTGGTCCTACCTCTACATGTCGTGGATGCCTGAAGCAGCAACACCCATATTTGGTTGATGCTTCTTCTTTTGTTTCCTTTTTAGCTTCTTCTTGTGCGTCAGTAGGAGTGGTGGCACTGCCTTCCTCTTGGGCAATTCCCTCACTCGTCTGGTAATAGTCAGTCTTCTTCATACTCTCACCATTTTCATCCTTCTTACCTTCATCCCCATCACCCATCCTCAAAATCTCAAACCCAAGCCTCTGCAAAAATCTCTCCCCATCAGCAGAACACCCCGGATCCTGATAATACATAATAATCCTCCTATGGTACTTTTCCTGCAAAAAATCAACAATACTCTGAAAAGCAGCAATCTGAAAAAGGGAGATTGGATGAATTACATCACCTACGCACATTGCAACTGCTTGTGTTATACTGCTGAAATCTTGGGTTGATAGTTGTTCGAAGATGTCTTGGGCGAAGGGAGTGGTATTGTAGTGGGCCAGGGCGTGGCGGTAGCGGAAGTAGATGCTGTCCTGGTTGGCGCGGGTTTTGAGGATGAATTGTTTGGAGGGGTGGAATAGGGAAAGGGGGTCTGTGGGGGTTGGGGGGCGAGTGAATGGGGTAGAATGGGTTGGGTTTGGTGTGCGTGACATTTTTGTGCTTGTTCGGTCTGGGGATGTACTATACTGACTGGAATGTTTGTTTTTGGTTCGCTAATTTTTCTTCTAGGGTCTGGGAGGTACGAGGGTTGGGCATTGGGCTTATCATAGCGGATACTCGAGACTACAATGCTATTGTATTCGAGGCTACAATACCTTTGTGATCCACTGCTTTGTGATGTATTTTCTATGCTAGACGACAAAGAAGTCCTTTACCATGAGGGTATAGTGTTTTTTGTCTAGTACAAAGGGGCAAAATACAACGGAGTTTTTTAGAATGTACTTTGTTCTTTCGAGTCACTGTGCTTCTTTCTCAGTTACTGGTACGATTTACATATCTGGTAAAAGCTAATAGCACGTGCGGATGAGTTTGTAGTTGTTGCTGCAACGACCAAGGCGTCACCCACTGTTGCCCTGGTCCTACCGTGAAAGTCCACGGATGGACAGTTCCCGTTATGATTTAAATCAGAAATCTCACCACGCTGCATTGATCGACAAATACTAGTACGAGACACAAAGATTCCACCGCAAATTTCTAATTGTCCGCTCTAACTCGTCCGACGCAGTTCAGCCGTTGCGCACCAGGAAATTGGAGATGTCATTGCTTTGAAATCAGGCGCCCGGGCAGTCAGCCTTGTGGAGTTACAAAAAGAGAATTTTTCCCGTGTTCTACTGCTAGGCATTTGCTCACGGGTGTTCAGAATGTCTAAATTGATTGTTATCATTAGTATCACCGGAACTCAGGTATAGAAGATCCCAATCAACGTCTAATTGTTTGTACTCACCCATCCCCCAGGGTTCTTCCGTAGCCAAAACCTTTGCCAATATCCCTGGCTGGAGAATCCGAGGCATAACACGAAACCCAAACTCGGCAGCAGCTCAAGAGTTTGCATCGAAAGGGGTTGAAATTGTTAAAGCAGACTCGGATAACAAAGGTTCACTTATAACGGCGTTCCGAGGCGCCCATGCCATCTTCGCTGTCACGGACTTTTGGCAACACTTCAACAACCCAGAAAATCATGGCAAAGCAGCGGTTGCGGGCACTAAAATAAATGAATACGCATTTGATCTGGAAGTGGCCCAAGGTATCAACATCGCCGAAGCTGCTGCAGATGTCTCCGTCCTCAAAACACTGGAACGATTCATCTTCTCCTCCCTTGCGGATGTGAGCAAGTGGTCCAAAGGAAAATACACGTGAGTGTATCATTTCGATTCCAAAGCCAAGATTGAGAATTACATCAAGGATGAGCTCCCAAAGCTTGCATCCAAAATGAGTACCGTACAGATTGGTTTTTACGCCCATAATTGGAAAATGGCTCCCATACTGCAACCGCGGAAAGAGGAAGATGGTACTTATGTCTTCACGCAACCAGAGAATAACGAGAAGCCCGTTCCTTTCGTCGTTACCTGGCGCGATACGGGATCTTTCGTCAAAGCTCTCGTTGAACTCCCTCCCGGGAAGAATTTGCTAGGTGTTTCTGAGTTTATGACTTGGGAGCAGTTTGTAGAAACGTGGGGGAGGGTGTTGCGAGTCAAAGCTAGAGTGGAAGTTGTGGATGCAGATAATTTTTATGGAGCTCAACCTGAAGTTGTGAGAGAAGAGTTGAGGGAGAGTTTTTTGTTTGATAATGAGTTTGGGTGGACGGGTGGGGATCCTGATGTGCAGACTCCGGATGAGATTGGTGTTGAGATTGCGAGGACGAGTATTGCTGAGTATATTAGGGAGGAGGATTGGTCGTCTGTACTTTAGCTTGAAGAACGATCCTTTGGGCATTATGCGCCTCCACGACTCCTTAAGGTTTTGAAAGCCGCTCAGGGTGTAGAATCCTGAAAGGTTTTAGAACCGATTTATTAGAAAAAAACTAATAAGCTACTGCTACTTGTTCTAGTTATAAGTACGCTGTATAGTACTAGACGTCGTGAATATACTTATTTAGTTCTAGTGTAGTAAGTGTGGTAATTGCTTATGACAGCATATTTACATTATTATTATTATTTGTGGATAGAGAGCTTGAGATACTTTACTCCTGTAAAGTGATAATGACCTTTCCTCTCGCGTGCCCGCCCTCCGCTTTCGCAAAAGCTTCTTTGAACTGATCCAATGTCCAAACACTGTCAACCACTGGTCTCGCTTCTCCGCGTTCAACCAGATCAGCCACTTCTTTCAATTGCCAACCCTTAGGCTCCATGATGAAGAAAGACGCGGACACATCTTTGGGTGCATGTTCGGTTGGCTTCTTGCCTTCTGGTGGCTCTCGTATACTCAGTAGAATCGCACCGTCCTTGACTGCTGTCCACGCATCAGAGAGAGTTTGATTCCCCAGCATATCAATAACGAGATCGACTTTAGCACCACCGGCTGCAGCCCATTGGCCGAGGGACTGTTCTTTGTAGTTGACGATCTCGGTGACACCCAGGGATTTGACGAGTTCGATGTTGGCGGGCCCAGAAACTCCAACAATATCTTTGACACCAGCGGCCTTTGCTAGTTGAACGACCCAGACACCAACGCCACCAGCAGGTGCAGTAATAAGTACTCGCTTCTTTGAGTTTTCACTCTTGCCAGCCGGATCTTTCCAGGCAGGTTTTAGACCACCATGTTCAAAGAGAGCTTGATAGGCAGTAAAAGCGCTTAGCGGGATAG
This sequence comes from Tothia fuscella, assembly GCA_010583015.1. Lineage (NCBI taxonomy): Eukaryota > Fungi > Ascomycota > Dothideomycetes > Venturiales > Cylindrosympodiaceae > Tothia > Tothia fuscella. The sequence goes on along the minus strand of MU007075.1, from coordinate 65,509 downwards.
ATGATGAATCCGTCCAAGACAAGCCCTTTGGTTTAATAGCAAGTTCCTCTGTTTTCGCAATTGTATAGTCTCTCGCATGTCCCGTACCGGTGTGGGTACGTGTGTATATTTCTGCCCCAGGTTGGAAGGGAGATTCGGCTGGAGCAGTGATAACAACTCCGCTCAAATCGTAACACGGCACAGCTTTTCGCTCCTCGGTAAACATAGACGGAAAGTTCTTGGCCCAGAGTAGTTCACCGGCGCATGGAGCGGTGGCGTATACTTTGATGAGGTGCTCATTGCTGTTTGGTTTTGCTTGTTGGAGAGGGAGTTCGGTCAAAATTAGGTCTGTTGATTGAATGTCGGGTTGAAGCACCGCACGAACAGTCTTAGGTAGCGAAGAAGTAGACATGGCTCTGAAATGTGCTGGGGTGAAGTATTGATATTGAGACGATGAAAGTTGTTTTGGTTAATGCTGAATTATCGAAGTCGTCTGATGGAATGGCCATACCTTTATATATCGGGGAAGAAGACGAGAAGCCATAGTACGCAAACTGCACCTACATAGCTAACGCAGTACTTTTTCATGATATTCACCTTCACATTTCATGTTCCTACAGCATGCCAAGAGGCGGGTATTCGGGAATCAACCGGGTCGGAGCTTTGGAGTTGAATTGTGGCAGCAGATTAGCGCGGAGATGCTGAATACTCATATGACAAACAATGACTGGATGCCTGGGCGAAATGCAACTTTTCAGTAACAGCCATCGGAGCTCGCGACATTGCGAGGGAGGAGAAAGGGAGGAGAGAGAAGAGAGTTGTCCCTTAGAAGGGAGGCTTGGCGGTAGAACTTTGACCTCATTTCCTATTTCGCCTCATGATCGCGGAGGAAGTTAGGAACTACTCCAGAACATCTTTCTGGCCATAATCGATTTGAGAGCAGCACAACAGTGCACCCAAGGTCTCTCGCGACCAGTCAGCTGTTACATAAGGGCTCGCGTTGTACAATGCTGTATCCCACGAGCAGTGTATGCACGAGCATGTGTACCCCTGAAAAGGAATATTTCCGCAGCTTACTAACTTTCACGGGCATGATGAGAGGCCGTCCCCGACAATGCTCATAGATGTAAACCATTGTAGCCTTGTAGCTTGGGGCAGGTGCATGCGGAATTTATACTCCCACTCTACCTTGGCAGTCTATCTACTCAGCTTATGCACCCGTTCAGTCGTAAAGTTTGGCTGGTAACCCAATACAACATCCAATTCGCATTCTCATAGTATTCGGTGATTGATGTCGAGCATCGCTGAAATGGAGCAGCCCTCAGGAAGGACGGCCATTCGGGCATCATTAGCTTGCGTCCAATGCCGTTCTCGTCACTTGAAATGCGACGCTATCAGCCCAGTTTGTTCACGATGCAAACAAGAAGGAGGCCAGTGTACATATATGAAATCGAGGAGAGGCGCGAGAGTGCGAAGGAGCGAGCCACAACCAGAGAGAGTTCAGACAACATCGCCCCCAGCGACTGCGATGCCGACAGCACAAGCGCCACAGTTATCACAGCTACCTCCAAAACAGCGTGACAGCGCCTTTTCTCTCCCTGCTTTGGTATCAGATGGGTCGACAAATTCCAGCAGCAGTTCGAGCTTAGGAGGGGACGATCACATACACAGTTCCTCACTTTCTTCTAGCCAGGAGCCAATTCTGGATTTATACTACACTTACTTTCATACTGCTCACCCCATTGTATTGCCACTTCATTTTCTGAGGCAGAAAATCAGTGAGGATGTTCCTGGTATCAAGGTGTTGCTGTCAGTAATGCGATTCATTGGGTCACTTTACGCACCAAAAGTGTGCTCTGAGCCACTGGAAGAACAATTGAAGATTTCTATTGCAGAAGTCCAACCATACACCAATGGCTTTGAGGTTCAAGCTCTTGTCCTGTACAGCATCGCCGTTTACTGGCGTAACGACCTCCCCAGAGCCAGTGAGCTGCTTGATAATGCAACCAACAAAGCACTCTCACTCGGAATGAATACGCAGCAGTTCGCATTTCACCAGTCAGGCGGCGATCCGGTGCTTGCTGAGAGTTGGAGAAGGACATGGTGGCAGCTTTACGTTACGGACTTGCATATCATGGGGTCGAATCATGCGACGACCTTCAGAACCAGCCAGCGCGATATCTTGGCCAATGTTGATCTGCCATGCGAGGAGGCTGAATACATCTCGGGCGTGAGCATCCTGAAGTGTTAACTATAATGACTCTGACTAATTGAAACCGGCAGAATATACCGCCGCCTAAACCAACAGCAGACTACGACAATCGGGAATTTGCAGATGAGGATATCATCTTCTCCTCGTTTGGCTACTTGATTGGCCTCTGTCGAAGCTTCGATCTTATTCTGATCGGTATTCCGAGGAACTCGGAAGAGATCGTGAAGCAGATGTGCACGCGTTTGGATGCCAGCGCAGCAGCTTGGCTGTCTCTCCTCTCAAAGTCAAAACGAAAGCTATTCAGGGTTGATGGTACAGTTGATGAGTTGTTGTTCAAAGCGAACATGTTAATTCAGATGTAAGCTGTGCTCCCTGACACATCTCGGAGCCTGAATTCTAACGTCTCAAAGCTATACAATAGATGCCCATCGATATCTCTCAACACTCACGTACTGCGCAATAGAAAGCGTGAGCTCGTGTGCTCCACCGCCTCCACCGGAGAGGCTAGCGCCAGTCTATTACAGAGACGCTCATGTACACACAGCCAAGATTATGCGAGCGATTGAACGACTCACAGAAATGCTCACTCTACCGGGTCGGATAGCGGTGCATACGCCTTTCACAATCTGTATGATCGCCACAGCAACCATTGCTCACCTCTCAGCTTGTCAAAACGTCCTTTCAAGCGAGGATACGAAAGTTGCTCGAGAGCGCATCCGAGTTGCCATGGGCGCTTTGGAGGTCTTTGCGGAGGTATGGCCGCGAGGCAAGAAAGTTGTGAAAGAAGTCAAAGCAGTCGCGAGAGAACTGCTGAGTCTCGCTCCATTGCCTACACCGGCTACCTCTTCAATTTCAAATGCTCAATGCTTGTCGGCTCCATACGCACCCCAAATCCAGAGTAACAGTCCCGCTCTTAATCCAGAGCCATTTCCTGCGGTTGATGCATCCGGTTACTACGATTTCTCGGCTATGGATGCAGAATTCAATTCCGCATTCGCTTGTAATGATTGGAATATGCGGACAGGTTTCTCCTTTGATGATACCGAACAGTATTTGGGTGCTCGTACGGCGTTTCCGTGATCGTGGGTGTAGGCTATTCGGACGGGACACTGCCGCGTCCAAGGCATATAGCTTAATCACTGCATGAAGGGATGTGTTCGGATGCAGGGAGCGAGACATTGAGGACGCGTTGGATCATGAATACGGTATGAATTTACGCCGATCCATGTATTGGGCAGATGTATATATAATGATCTATTCTCCTTCACTTACTCAGTCCATTCATCGTACCTCATCATGTTTTTCAATCATCTCATTCTTATTTCAAAGCCTCACTTGTATCGTCTCTTCTCTTTACGAAAACAAAATGGTCAAAGTCGTCGAAGACCCTATCTACTCCAAAGAGTAAGTCTACAATAAACCCACTCATCCTTCAACCAACAAACTCTAACTCTCCATCTTTCCAAATAGCCAACCCCCACCATCCATAAAAATCATGTCCCATTTCCACCTCAAGAACGTCCCCAACTTCTCAATCGTAACACTACAGGTCTCCTTCCCACCAGGTGGCGCCTCTCCACCCCACCGCCACGCAGGAGCATCAGTCTCCGGTATCGTAACCAAAGGCTCGGGATACAACAAAATGAATGACGGGCCAACACACCTCCTCACCGAGCAGGAAACCTGGTACGAAGCCCCCGGGTGCCACCACAAAATCAGCGCCAACGCTTCCCAGACGGAGGCATTTGTCCTGCTAGCTACTATGGTCGTTGAGACCAAGGTCATTGATGAAGGAGGCTATGCGGCGCTTGTGGAGATTGATGAGGAGTATAAGGATATGAAAATTCCTATGTAGGGTCACCATTGGTGGGGGTGTCCTAATTCGTTGGTGTACTGCGTAGAAAGACTTGAAAAGGGTTCTTTTTGGCTTCGTTTAGTAACACTATCTATTCATTGATTTCCCGATCCTTTCGTGCAGGCGGTTTGACAGGGCCTGAGGCTATTCAGCCTTGTCCGTGTCACATGAGTAATTACCCGAACGGGCTTGGCGATCCCCGGACTCCAAATACCCGAATAGCCTATCCCCAACACCAACACCGCCTGCCAAGCCAGTATTCAATTCATCCAAGACTTGTACCATAATAATAATCCTGACACAGCTCATCCTTGCGGTCTGCCCTTTTTATCCTCCTTCTCCGCTTTCTCGACTAGCTTGATACTTTCTTCCAAGACATCACTCCCCACCCGCCAAGACTTGAGCGTAACGCCCTTCTCCTTCAACACCTGCTGCGCTCTCGTCCACCGCTGATTCCACATATCCACCTTTTTGTTGACTGGTAGGTTTTGACCTGATGCGGATGAGGTGGAGAAGCGTTGCTCTCGCGTAGGTTGCTGTGTACCATACCATGCATTGCTTACACGATTAGAGGTATATGAAGCTGCTGCGGCAGGGTAAGCTGTTATTGTGCGTCTAGGTGGTGGAGGAAGTATTCTGTTCCTTGAGGTAGAGGTGTCGGCAACATCGTGGGATGCGGTGGAATTGAAAGGAGGTCGTTGTGGGGAGCTGGTTGGTTGGTCGCCGCCAGTGCTGCGGATGGCCGGCAGGTGACTGTATGCTGATGCTAGAGTCTGTTTGGCGGAGTCTATGTAGCCAGACTGTTCATTCGTTGTATTAGGTTTGGAGTTACGAGGTATAGGTGGAGGATGATCAGACGTAGTTGGTGAATTTGGTTTTAAGCGTCTCGATGGCGGGGGAGCTGGTGCTTTCTTCTTTGCTGGTTCTGATTCCCCTTGTTGCCCTGAAGTGGTGCGTAGAGAAGCAGGTTTGCGAGGTACAGGAGGGATTGATCTTGTGCTTGCGCTAGATGCTTTCCTGTTAGAGGTTGGTCGAGATGTCTCTCCGCTGTCTTGTGTGGGTTCATCGTCGCTTAGGTCAATCAGCTTTTCCTCTTTAGGGGCCTGCGATGTGGCGGCAGACCTCCTTGCCGGAAGTGAGGGACGACTGCGTCTATCTTCCTCATCCGCGTCTTTGAGCGACGCTTTGATCGCGGCTTGAAGATCAGCTTCTTCTTTTTCAGATGTTTGGCTTTCCGATTTTGCTAATGAGCCGTTGTTGCTCTGAGAAGTAGAACCCTGGCGTTGTTGTCCGGTCATTGGTCCAGTTGACGAGTCGAAAAAACCGCTTGCGTTGACAGATGTGGTAACATCTCGAATGAAGATTCCGAGTACCCGCCCTGGGTTCTCCTGGACAAAGTCTAGATATACCTCCAAGTCTGCTTCGCCACTGTCTCCGACAAGGATGAAGCGTCTTTCTGGGAAGTCGCCTGCAATCCTATCAAGAGTGCTCTTCTTTCGTTCGGCAACAGGCTCGAAGATGCCTTGGAGCATGCCGCTATATTGTTTAAGGTGAAATGACCCAGGAGGTAGACCAGCTTCGGCGAAAAACTTGGTAATGACTGGATATAGCTGCCATGGCGAATTCGAGACGTAGTGAAACTTGACGCCACGTTTGGCAAGTGCTCCATACCATTGCTGGACACCTTCAATTGTGAGATCATTGAGATCGCGAATAAAGGCATTACGAAAGATCTCTCGGGCACCAGATCCGATCGCGGAGTGTTTAATTGTATCGTCGATGTCACTAATGAGACTTACCCCATTGGGATCCGTAACAATTACTTCCTCAGTGGCGGAAAGGTGTTCAGAGGCAAGAATTCTGACATGAGTGGGGATAAAATCCAAGGCTGCTCGAAGTGCAAAATGCCCATGATCATTCGTGTGAACTGTACGTTGTCGGGAAACTTTGTCGTTGTAAAAGAAAGCACTGATAGGCGTTTCTGACAGTGGGTTCGAGATGAAAGGTTTCAATCTGGCCATCAAGTGTTCGTTCGCCATAGCTATCTCCTTGGCGCTCATTGCTGATGGGTGGTTCCACGATTGACGTTTCTGTAGGGGAGTGATTTTCGGATCGTCGTCATTTGCGGCTGCGTTGTTAGCTGCCACCCTGCGCAAATCAGGAGATACCGAGCCTTTGCTATGTATTGTATCCTGGCTGCCTTGTCTCTGGCCGAGGCCAGCTCTATCAGAATCTTTGGAGGTACTCTCAGAGTACTCGCCGCGACCAGCAGCCTCAGCTTTCGCTTGGCCTTGGTTAATAATCTTGTTCGCTTCTTTGGCTGCCAGTTCCTGCTCGTGTCGTTGAGTCTCATTGTCTAATCGATCCCGATGCGGATGTGGGCTTGATGAACGACTGCCAGAAGGACTACCCGATGGCGGGGATGGTGGCGCTGGTAGTCCGGCGAGCTGGCGTGCAAGCGATATAAATATTCTTTGCTTCCTACTCAGCTGGCCTTTATGAGGTGCGAAAACCCAGCCACGCACATCCACATCCACAATAGCATCGTCATCCTCGTACTCGTCCCATTTCTGTTTCCAAACTTCAGCATCACCTTCACCAGGCCCATCGCGTACGTCACGGCCCTCTCCTGGTTGTTGCTGAATCGTACCTGACTGTGCCCTGGGCTTTGTAGCTATTAGCAGTGACACAAAACCTGAAACATCCACCGTGTATACCTTGACTTTAACGTGCTTCCTGGCGTAACTTGGAAACAAGATCATTTCCTCGTGCCCACTGCGCACAACCGCTGCGTCGCCATAACCACCGCCAGAGGTACCATCATCTGGCTCATCTATCCAGCTTTCTCGTTGACTCCACCCAGAGGCATATTGCTGCTGATATGTTTGCCGCAGCTCATTTGCAGCTTTCAAGTACCCTTTAAACCTAGTTCTTTTCGAGCCTGATGCCCCATCGTCCGCCATGTCTACACTTTTACTACTAGAAATTTTGCTTGTACTGCTAGGGAAAAAGGTCTGGGTTATCTGAGAACTCTTGCCGGCTGCCACATCTTTTATAGTCGTAGCTTTATTGCCAAAGATATCTTGACTCCAATGCCGTAAGAGCCCGAGTATAGAAGGTTTCTTTCTTAATTGTCTACGTGACTGTCTTCGTACAAGAAAGCGATAAATCCGTGATTGAGTACGGTGTTTTAGGCCTGGTAAGTAGTCGTTTCTAAACTTTGTCAGGTGCACGCGAGCTCGATTTCGAGTATTTGGAAAGAGGTAGCGTAGGAGTGTGGCGGAGACTTGAGAGCGCGGTGCGTTTCGACCGGGTGGTAGGGGAGCCAGCTTAAGATGTTGACGATGCTTTTATGGCATTCCTTTGTGAGTGTAGGTATAGTTGGCGTAGTATAATTGCTGTTGGTCGTGGTTTCTGGATGACGTATGAGTAGAACTGCTTCGGCGAGACTTGAGCTTCCAACTCGCCCTCTTCTCCTTCCATCTCATCAACAGCAACATCATCATTGAAAGCGGCCTCAACTTATCAAACAGACCATTAATACGAGAATTGCAGCCGTCGTCGATTTTTCAGCTCCAGTTTGAAAGAAACACGATCATTATACCAATGGAACATTTAAATTTACGGACAGCAGGCCCAGTGGACACACGACCTCCACAAGTAGTATGACACAGCTTTTACTCGACTAATATTCACTAGCGACAGCAAAGCATGCGCAAGAACAGAAGTCCCATACGTGCTTCCATATATAAACAGTCAGGATGCAAATAGCACAATTCACCAAGATGTTGAATCACAAGAGCTCTAATAAAAGCTTATATTCCCTTTCTACAGGATGTTACAATTGCTTCAATCCCCTATTTCCAATTTCAATTTCTCAACCCGGAGCATCTTCAAGAACCTTTACTTCAGAATTTGGACATGGCAGGACAACACTACTGGCATCCCTCAGTAGGTCCTCATGTCGCGTCAACCTCGCGCCACAACATCTTGCAAGTCGCTAGACTCTTCAATGGGGTTGATCCAACACCCGTTCCTGTTCCTGCGGATTTCGATGCCTCAAATTCATGGGATCCATATGCCGTTTTCAAGATATCTGCGAGTTCGGATGTGAAGTGCCAGTCTGTCTTGTTCGAGCACCGTCTTTCTCATGCACAGGTTCTCTTGGTGCGAGACTGTCTGCGGCAAATCGTTCGTCTTGAGCCTCGCCAGGTGTATTTGTCGCCTACGTTCTCTCGGCTCGCCGAACTCATGTTTTGCGATGGCCACCGCTACCCTAGGGGTACTGCCTTCCGCATTCGCCAGTGGAGTAAAGACATAATGCGGAATCTTGCTAGCGATGGCCGTTTCTATCAATCAGCATACTTCAAACATATAGCGTCAAGAAAGCCTGAGCGTATCGCAGAGCTCCTGGACTTGGTCGAAGACGTTCCATGGGTCGGCAATGCGCCGCTTCCAGTCCCTCCAGATTTCGATCTTTCCAAAACATGGGATCCGTGGGTAGCATTCTCCGTGGGACAGTTTTTCCATGCAGGATTACAATACAATGGGTGCGCGCTTCGTCATTGTAGCCAGGACTCATTCGGCTTTCCACGCGAGTACAATCGATTTATGCAACTCTCGCTCGTTGAGCTAGACCCAAGAGCAATTCGAGAAAGTCCGTTGCTTGATGAGTGCGCGAGAGCGCTGTTGTGTCATGACCATCGCGACGAATATGATCACATCGCCAGTATCATTAGACGATGGCGCGCGAAACTTCCAGGCGATCCAGACCCTCGGCCTGTCCCCGGCCACGCTGAGCCGCACGGAGGGAACCAGGAAAGAACACAGCAACAGCAGCGACCACGTGAGGGGCATGTACAAGAAGAACCAGGAAACACTTTTGAACAAGCACAACCGAATGCAAACCTTCAGGATGAGCAAACGATCCGCCAAAGGGAGATGCCAGAGCGACTTCGAGGCGACACAATAAATCAAACAGGCGAACGGTTTAATGGTGCAGGTCGACTGTATTTATACGCGCCAGCACTTGGTTTACACATAAGTTCAGTTCATAGGAACCACCTTGTGCATCTTCTCGAAGCTCTGGGCTTGGATTCCAGTAGTGGGGACCAGCCCAACATTGCGCCTTCAACGGCTGACTTAGCCGGTACATGGGATCCTGTTGCAGTATTCTGTGGCCTTCCAGTTTTCTTTCCCGAAAGTCGGTGTCCAATATTTCAACCTCGTCGTGATCTCCAATGCCTAAATCACCCAGACCACGAAGACGCTCCCCTGGCGAAGGAGATACTCACTCGGTTGATTTATCGTACCGCCCCATATACACTCCGAGATGACGAAGCATCGCTCAGATTACTGGCGGCGACATTTTTATGCCAGGAACACAGCCAAGACATCATCATCGATTTAGTTGTTGATCAATGGCGTGAAAACCTTCCTGGTGGTTCTAACTACCACTCCAGTGCAAATCTAATTCACCACCAAGAAAAGGGAAGGTTGATAAGTGCGCCCCTTTTACTTGGTTTAGATCTTTATCACCCAGAGAGGTTCGCAGGTATAACAGGGTTGAATTCCGCGGCCTTCGCAAAGCCTCGCAAGCGTGCTACAAGAATTACACCTGCAAATGCAGCACCTATATGTGATAGGTCACACGTCCGCAGACGCTCTGTCAATGAGGAATGCTCTATTTGTCGTGATGAAGAGGTTATGGGGCTGGGGTCCTTTGAGGATTTGGTCTGGTGCAAAGATGGATGTGGGAAAAGTTTTCATAAGGAGTGTTTCGATGGGTGGAGGGAGACGCAGGGGAAGGATGGCGTTGTGCCTCCGAAGTGTGTGAATTGGTAAGTCATTCCGGGTCTATCTCCCATGGATAAGTGATGTGGATTAACTGTCGAATATAGCAAACGTCGATGGGACGATGATTGCGAACATAGCTGAGTAAGTTTGGCTGTGACTTTTCACTCTGCTGCATTAGTTTCTCGAAATGGGTTATAATAGTGTAGATGTGGTGAGGTTTGAGGCCAGCACAAATGAAGGAAGAGGCTCTGAAACCCAATCAAGTCGTGGCGTAAGTAATGGTGGACCTGCCTAGTTTCTTATATTATTCACTTCCTTATTTCTTTTTTCTCTAATCTTCGTTTTTGACTGGAGTTGTGACAATGGCCAAATTTTGCCACGCACCTTTCACCCACTTCACCTTGTTGTTGATCCAATGTTTATGTTGCTGTCAGCGATGCGAATATCTGATTCACCACATTTGCAGCCCGACAGTCATATTTAACGTCCTGTCAGTCTTTTATCATCAATTTACCGACAAATTCTTTACGCGTAGTGCGTAATCACAGCAAGGCGCTACGTCACTTAGAGCAGTACCGATATAAATACTGGCATGTTATGTTTTCTTTCTACGCATTTTCTTTTCTACAACTTCAGTATCTTACAAATTTCATCGATTCCAACTCTCGATATGCCTCAATTCCGTTATCATCCTGCTCTAGGTCCCAAGATAGCTTCTCGAAGCCCCGTCAGCCGCAGTCTACTTCAGGCCGCTAGACTATTTGGCTACCAAAGCACTGAAGTTTTACCAGTCCCTAGTGATTTTGATCTCTTCAATTCTTGGGACCCGTTCGAACTTTTCATGTTCAACTTCCCAGAGCCCGTCAGGTGCCGTGCTCACGGTGTCCATGGACTTGACGATGAGCATGTCAATGAAATCAAGGATTGCCTCCGGAAACTTATTCTTATGCCAAATCCCCGTCAGATCTATCTCACTCCGGAGTTTCGGCAACTTGCTGAGCTCGTGCAATGTACGACGCACAGAAACGATAGTTGTACCCGGCGGACCCTTCAAGAATGGGGTCATAACTTCTTTGTCTCACTTTACATTAGAGACGACGGCCAATTTTACTATTCGAAACATTTTGGCACTAGAATTGCTGCAAGTTTTCCTTCACTGATTGTCTACCTGATGATGGGATCAAGTATCCCATGGGAAGGTAATGAGCCTATACTGGTCCCCCACGATCTTGACCTTTCTGAGTCCTGGGACCCTTCTACTGTGTTTCGCGAGCTTAAGTGGTGCAAGTGGCTACGTTTGTGTCTAATTTGTGATAACTGGGCACAAAAGTGGGACCCACAGCTGGAAGAAGAGCTGTATAAGGAAGAAACCCGCGATGTTCGAAATTCTCTAACATTGAGAAAGATTGCACAACTTATGTTCTGCCAAGAACAGGAACATGATCTCAAGGAAGAATGGACTCAGCAGCTTGTGAAAGTATGGCAGTCAAGGTTACCAGGCGGATCGAAAGACTGGAAAGGTAGCCCTTAGGATAACTCTGAAAACATCGGGTCTCGCGCAATCGAGTCGCCTTCTCAGCCTCAGCCGGACGACCTAGTGCCAGATGTCCCTCAAGGCGAACAAACTGAGCAACCTACTCCCGAACCTTGGCTTATACCAAGGAAAGGATATTACCATGCGAATTATGACCCTGGTCTAGGCCTACACATTGTAGGAAGAAACTGGCCCCACATGAACCACCTCCTAGAGGCACTGAACCTGCCTTTCACTGGTGAACATGCTCCTCAGTTAACGGATCCAAACCACAACCATTGGGAACAAAGTTGGGATCCTAGCGTAGTCTTCGGTGGCCTCCCAGTATTCTACCCGGGTGGTAAATGCTTGATCCATTCCCTACATCCTTTCCAACAATGCAACAACCCCCCGCATTACGGGAACGCCAGCTTTGCCAGATCTGTACTATTTGAGCTGATCAGTATCAAAGATCTATGGCGTATTCGAAACGAGGAGGCCTCACTTAGACTACTTGCATCTACTTTTCTTTGCGATGAGCATCGGCAGGACGTGATTGTAGGTCTGGTCGTAGACCAATGGCGAGAACTTCTCCCTGGTGGAAACGGCCTAATACCAACTTACTAACATGGTCATGTTGAGGGTGGGCGCCATCTGGAGGTGCCAATGATTATCGGTATCGAATTGCAACAGCGAGAACTGATAGATGCCGTGCCATTGTTGGACACAAATCGATTCCCCAAACCAAGCGCACGCCGAGCTGCAACCGGAGACCATTAAAGATGTACCACAGCAGCTCACGTTCGTCGCCGCTCAGTCAACGAAGAATGCCCAATCTGCCGTAGCTACGATATTATGGGAAATGGCTCTTTTAGTGAGCTCGTGTGGTGCAAAAATGGTTGCGGGAAAAGCTTCCACAAAAACTGCTGGAATACGTGGGCGAAGCCGAAGGATACACTGACGGAGCCAACCTGCGTGAATTCATGAGTGATACCTCAATACTATGTCAGAGGAGATTTGACTGTAACTAACACTGTTAATTTCGAGCCGTGGAGTGACGAGTGTGAGCACAGCTGAGTATGTGAGTTGCAAGCTAACATCATTTATGATAAGCTTTGGCATTCACGATGTGCCATGATTAACAGAGAGAACACGATGTATAGAATGCACAATAATCGATGCTCTTCCTTACGACTCCAACCATCTGCTGTTAGTATGCTCTTCACCTTTTCCTTTGACTCAAGAACCTTTAACATAAATCTTGCTCGCGGTATCATTATCTTCTTCCAAACCCCATATTTCCATTCCTTTCCTCTTCAACAATTCGTTTTCTCTCTCTTGAACTTCTTGGCAATGCCTCAGCTTTTCTACAGTCCTGGTCTAGGATTTTTTTTTGCGTCCACCATTCGGAGCAACGTACGCCAAACAGCTAGACTCCTCGAAGCGGACACCAACGAAGTGATTCCGGTTCCAGAAGGTGCCGACGTGTCTAAATCTTGGGATCCCTATGCTGTATTCGAAGTTTCCTCTGAATATGTGTTATTGTGCAGAAATTGTGGGGAGAGGCTTCCCCCAACTAGAGTACTTCTGACGTACGATTGTCTCAGAGAAATCGTTGGACTCTCCTATACGGAAATACACTCATCACATCTACTCTATAGGCTCGCTGAATTGATCCACTGCCCAGATTGTAGCACGGCTGCGAAAAGGTGGGAGCTTGTGCAATTGTGGCAGAGTCGACTGCCTGGAAGTAGTAATCGGGCTACAACTAGATGTGCTATTGCTCACGCACGTAGGCGATCAGTCAATCAGTCATGTCCTATATGTCATGAAGATGAAATAATGGGGGCTCGATCCTTCAAAGAGCTGATGTGGTGCAAGGATGGCTGTGGTAAAAGTTATCATCGAGAATGTTGGGATAAGTGGATACAAACCAACGCAGGTAACGGAGAGAGTCTGAGGTGCGTGCTTTGGTAGGTACACGAGTAGAATCGCAATCCCAGTCAATAGCTAACTCTTAGTCTGCAGTAAAGAGCGCTGGGCTTCGGACTGTATTCATAATTCGTTTATTGACCCTGAATTTTTTCGACTTCTACATGCTGAAAGGATTCAAGGCCTTAGGATGTGAATAGGTCTAAGGAATTAAGCTATCTGGTATCTCTCTTTAATGGTAATAGGTTTTAGGAATGGTAGACTCGGATTCATGTAATTTTATCCTTCTTTTCATCCTTCTTTTCATCCTACCTGTGCACAAGGTTGTTAGTCCAAACGTGCGACCACCACACATTTCGTCTACTTTCCACCTCCCATCTCCACGAGAATCTTGACCTGATTGGCCTTGTCAATGATCAAAGCTGTGAATCCTTCTTCTTCCACCTCATTGAGTTGAATCCTCTTCGTAATCATGCTCTTCGGATTCATCCTCCCATCCGAAATGGCTTCCATGACTGCTTCAAAGTCACCATTAACATAAGTAGCGATACCGAGCCATCTTCGCTCCTTGAAGACAAATTTGTTAGGTGTGATGGTGGCATCCTTTTCCCAAACAGCAATATTAACGATAGTTCCCCTTGCTCGAACAGCTTCTACAGCTTGATCTAGACCTGCTTGTACCCCCGCCGCGTCAAACACAACATGTACACCTTGATCATCACAGATTTCTCTACAGCGTGTTGCAATATCGTCTTTAGTTGGATCGAGAACATAGTCCGCTCCGAATTCCTTGGCGAACTGCTTCCGTCGTTGGGCCATCTCTGATACTATAATTATTCCTGCGTTGCGCGCTCTCAGACACTGGATGACTGCAAGCCCAATCGGTCCACCACCAAGGATCAGAACTGACTCTCCTTTCTGCAGATTCGCCATTGTCACTGCGTGCCAAGCTACTGCTAAAGGTTCGATAAGAGCTCCAACTTCGAGAGAGATGTTGTCGGGTAGATGGCGAATCATCATTTGGTCCAGCACAATGAAATCAGCAAGACCGCCACCCCACCCTGTATGGTCAGTATTCTTTACTCAAGATTATGAACTAAGTGGAGACGTACCACTTAAGCCAACGAATCCATTCTTATAGCAGCAATTTATTTGCCCCGCCTTACAAGCCCCGCAGGTGTTGTCGTAGATTATCGGCTGGATCACAATTCGATCTCCTTTTTTATACTCTTGAACACCTTCGCCTACTTCTTCCACAATGCCACTGAACTCGTGGCCAAAGGTCAAAGGGACCTTTTCTCCAGTAATCGGATGAGGAGACGTTGGACAGAGGTTGGGACCACCAAGATACTCATGCAAATCTGATGGCCCTATGTAAGTGATTTAACTTATATCTACAGTTCAACAAATCAATACCAGTGCCACAAATTCCAACCCAGCTTGGTTTGACCTGTTTGATTTAGCTGAACCATCATCAAGTGATAGTCCAAGAATTGACCAACCTTCACTTTGCCTTTATCGACAGGTGGGATGGGAATCTCCTCCAGTCTTAGGTCTTTCTGTCCATGGAACCGCAAAGCTTTCATCGTTGAAGGCATTGTTCGAGTTAAAGCTACAGAACACTTTCCGGGACGATTTCACAGCCAGATGGATTATTTGATAATTGATTCGCAATTCACATGGAGGAGGTCAAAGCTAACCGTCTTATTCTTTACGGAGTACTAGGACGAGCAATCGTAAAGGAGGTTAATCGAATGGGCGAACCCCCACCATCGTAATGATCTCCGCGCAATCGATTGAGGGGTTCGATGAGACACAAGGGGCACCGGACGCGGTGTTGGTTCCGTCATACTATACTCCGCATGTACGACCTATTGTGTCCGGCCCGTGAGCAGAGGCAACGAGCATTCACCCAAGTAATACTCCTACAACAGCAATTAAGGGGCACAGTACTGCATACCAGGCAGACTTTAACTACCAATTGAGCCTTCTCACGGAAATGTCTCGGTATACGGCCCTGTCCCTCATCTTGCATCTAGACCGCCATAGCTGAACCATCAGAAAGAATCAAGTGCAATCCAATGTTTTGTACAGCTCATTTGCTGCACCGAAGTCGGGCCCCAGATAGCAGCCAAACTATACCGCCTTTCATTGGTGGAAATTAGACCCTTACAAACATTTCAAATTGTTCAAACTCTGGTGACGTCCATTCTCTCTCATTGAACATTTTATTTTTTATTTTTGTCGTCATTATCGGTCTGCTATCGGGAGAGGGACAGGAACGCCTCTTATATCCATTTATTCCGGTACCTGTAAGGCTGTAATTGGCTACCATTTCGTCGAGCTTCGTGGGATTGGTTATTAGTATGGACGACAGCATACATATTCCATATGCGGAGGCCTGTCCGTAGAAATTTACAGATGCATGACCTCACTCATGACATGAGAATGTCAATGCTCTTTCCCTGCGATGCTCGTCTGGGTGGAAAATCGTATAAAGTGCTTCAACGGCGCGTCTGCTGCATTCTTCAATCGCACCTTGATACTCTCAAAACCACGAAACAGAACAATCACTCAAAAGAAATCAAACTTCAAGCAAAATGGGTTATCCAGAGACAGCAGAAGGTTTCATGATAGAAGACCCAAAGGTGCGAGTCCATTTCGCCACCAAAGTACAT
Organism: Tothia fuscella; assembly: GCA_010583015.1. Lineage (NCBI taxonomy): Eukaryota > Fungi > Ascomycota > Dothideomycetes > Venturiales > Cylindrosympodiaceae > Tothia > Tothia fuscella. Next base: position 49,544 of record MU007075.1, on the reverse strand, counting down.
AACATACTGACAGAATCAGAAATGGAGTACATTCAAGAAGCAAGAATTCAAACTGAAGCCTTTCGAGGACCACGACATTGACATCGCAATTGACGCTTGTGGTGTTTGCGGAAGCGACGTCCACACCATAACCGGAGGATGGGGCGAAACCCCACTGCCAATCTGCGTAGGTCACGAGGTTGTCGGGCGAGCTATCAAGGTTGGAAAGGCTGTGAAGGATATCAAAGTTGGTGATCGCGTTGGTGTTGGTGCTCAAATCGGTGCGGATTTGACTTGCGACAACTGCAAAGCCGATCAGGAGAAGTAAGTTTTGTTAGATCAAACAAGGCAAGCAATTGCTCACAGATATTACCAGTTACTGCCCGAATGCAATCGACACGTACGGAGCACCCTACCCAGATGGAACGATCTCTCAAGGAGGTTACTCATCTCACATGCGCGCGCATGAGTATTTCACGTTCAAGATTCCAGAAAACATTCCAACCGAGCTTGCAGCACCGATGCTGTGTGCTGGTTTGACAGTCTACTCTCCTCTCGTACGACTAGGATGCGGTCCAGGCAAGAAGGTTGCCATTGTTGGAGTGTATGATCATGCCAGACCCCTTTAAATTGATACCTGCTAACCCGAGAGACGCAGTGGTGGACTTGGCCATTTCGCCATCCTATGGGCGTCCGCACTAGGCGCCGAGGTGACCGTCATCTCACATTCCGAGCACAAGAAGGAAGACGCACTGAAGATGGGCGCTAAGGAATTTGTCCTTAACGACAAGGAAGACTGGGCTAAGCCATACGCCTTCAAATTTGACTTCATCCTCAACACCGCCGACATGACCCACGAATTCAAGCTGGCCGACTACTTCAGCACGATCAAGGTGATGGGTAAATTCCACAATGTGGGTATGCCAGATCACCCAATCCAGCTCATGTTGCAGGACTTTGCCTCCAATGGTTGCTACATTGGAACATCACACATTGGCAATAGGCCTGAAATGATTGCCATGTTTGAGTTGGCTAGTAAACAGAACATCAAGAGTTGGGTGGAGACGATAGATATTTCTGAAGAGGGATGCAAGGAGGCTGTTGAGAGGGTGAAGGATAATAAGGTTAAGTACAGGTTCACTTTGACAGGATTTGACAAGGTCTTTGGCAAGAGGTCTGAAAAGGCTTGAAAAAAGAACGAGAAATTGAGGTGTTGATGGGGGAAAATCATGATCTGAAGGGCGTGTAGTCTGATGCATATTTAGCAACGCACTTGATTGTGTTTCCCACCATATTTCAAACTCTTGTTGTGACCAGTAACCTTTGCTGAAGCTAAAGGTTGTGAGTTTTTGGAAGCACAAGGTGGTCGAGAGATTTCACAATAGATAAGACTTATATCAATACCCCTTTACGGTACTGCTTTAGCATCATTGTAAAAGTGAATCTAGATCTGTTAGCCAATACCTCAACAAAAATAAGGCAGCGTAAGCCTACAGTCTCATCAACACAACCCGGTGAAGGTTGATACATATAATCCCCCAAATTCAGCGCCAATTGCTTATCCTCACAAACAAACCAAGCCGCCGGGTTCTTCCTCACCACACTCGGATGCGCCCAAGTCAAACTATCACCTTGCCACACAAATCTGCCATACGTGCTCGGTGTAGCAGCAAAACTAAGGCCAAGTGTCCGACCACTCCTCTGTTTTTCAGGAGACACAGTCGCATAAAGGAACTTTGGTGGTTCGTCCGGTGCGCTGATCAATTGAACGAGTTGGCCATCTTTTACGGCGAATTGACCGGCTGTTTTGTAGTCGTCTAGGATCAGGGGACCGGTCCTGAGAAGTGGTTTCGTTTGCAGGTATTTGTGGAAATCTGGGTGGGAAGGAGTTTAGAGAGCGAGACTTTGAGGTCGGAATAAGGTTTAAGCTTACTTTTACTGTCACCTCTAACTGCACGAACCCAATAATAGCCTTTCTGTAATGTAGTTCCGGGACCTGCAGCGGTTGTAGTGCTGGCCATCATGGTAAGTAGGATCCATAGTGTGCCGAAAAGGGATAATTGGCGTATCATCCTGGCTCTGAGATTGACTCGCACAACTAGATGCAGAGAAGTTGCCAAAGGAAGTGATTGGAGGCAGTATCCTTTATATTCCAAAATATATGAGATGGAAGGACTCTGATGTTTTCAAACCATGTATTTTTGTCGTTGCAGATAGATTGGGGCCATTCCCACGTTTGAATGATGAATCCACGCTGGAGGCCCTGCATCATGGTCAGCAAATCCTACATAGAAAGATGCAAAAGAATTTGGCCAACCTGTTGAGGCAATTTCTAGCTTTGACAGAGCTTCCGGCATCGCGCCTCATTGCTATGGCACAGCCAAAGAGATTTTAATCTTGCATGACTGCTCTTCATAACACACCCCTTGCCAACCTAGCAGACAGTTGTGCACAAGCACAACCCCAATGGCTCATTCACTCCCCACCGGCTCCGGCCTCTGCGAAAAAACAACCTTATACTTCACAATCTCCACAATCTCCAAGTCCTCCCCTCCACCACCACCATTCTCTCCCACCCCAACCCTCCTCCTCACAATCCCTATAGCCTTGGGCAATTTCTTAACCTCCCCAGTCAACCTCTGATGTTTCCCCACATACAAATAAACATGTTTCATCCAACTAGTATCTTCTGGTGGGTTGGAACTCGAGTATGACGGGAACATGAGTTTGCCCACTGGTGTTTCTAGTTGTTTGTCTAGGGATATGTCTATGGCTGTGAGGTCTTCTGAGGAGGAGGAGAGTGGGGGGACGTGGATTGTGCCTTGGAGTTCTAGGATTGCGAGACCGGAGGGTGTTTGGAGTAGGTGGGGGAGGGGGTTTGAGGTGGAAGAGGTTCTGGAAGAGAGATTGGGTCGGTAGACTGGTATTGATGGCATGATTGAGAGATATTATCCGTGGCCAGAACGAAGGAACGTGGTGTTACGTGGGATATTCGTGGTGGGAGTTCACATCTACAGTTAAAAGACGCGAGAGAAAGTGACGCGACCAAAGCTTGGACCATTGCCGAAAAGGGTAATCGTTCAGGCTGTTAGCGTTGTAGAACGTTCATTTGAGTGGGACTGCACATGGATTTGGGAGCAGTTGCCAGACGAAAAACAATGCATCATTTACTGAATTTATGAGAATTTGTTTCTCAATGGCTACATATTATACTACGGGTACCTAAACAAAATAGCCATGACATGCATACACATGTCACTACAAAACACCTGCATCCTATTATCGATCACACTTTCCCCGTTCCCACTACACAGCCCTAATCTTCCCATCGACACAAACAGTCCCCTCCGCCACAGCACCCATATCAACCCACCCACCATGATCACAAACCTGGAATCCATAACCGCCATTAACACATTGAAAACTACCACCAACAGCACAACTCTCAAAAGCCCTGTACCTAACATACCTATCGTCCCTATAATATCCCACCGGCGCCCCCGGTTCCTGCCCATAGCTCCCCATACCGCCTGAAGAACTCATAGGTGATAGGAAGGGCAGGCATTCCATTCCTTCGGCCACAGCCCGCCGGTAGAGCCATGTCCATGTTGGGCCGGATTGGCCACATGTGTAGAAAGAAGTGCGGGTGTTGCAGAGGAATTTACCGGGGATGCAGGGCAGGTAGAGGGTTGTGTCTGTGGCGTAGGGTGGCATTGTACCCGCCGGGCCTTGAGATGGTTGGGAGGCACGGGTTGTTGACGTTGTCCACGTGTTTTGTGGTGTTGACGACCCTGGTGGTGGATTGGTATTGACGGTCGTGGATCTGGATATCGTCATGGACATTGATGTGAAAGGACGGCATACTGCTCCGGAATAGGGAATGGTCGTCAAGTAGTATCCTGGTGAACAGAGTATTAAGATTGTGCTTGACGTTTGTGGTGGAGCAGTGACTGTGGTAGCGATAACGGTGATTGTTACGTCCGGCAGAGAAGAGCACTGTTCTTCGACTGTGACGGTCGTGTATGAGAAGGGATCGCTGGTGCAGTCTTCTTCAACGTAGACGGTTGTATAGCTCGGTGGAGGTGTGTAGATTGGGTCGTCCGTGTATGCAAAATAACTCGTAGAGCTCAAACTTGCTCCCGGAGCAAAGACGCCTGGTTGGACAGCAGGAGGTGCTGCTACTGGTAAGGGAGATATTTGTGGTGCTGGCATAGCTGCTCCAAACATCTCCATTGACGAATGGTCGACCTGGGGCGGGTCGACAGCTGGACCAGCGCCTTCAGCAAACAATCCTGCTGCTGAGCCTTGAGAAAAAGTACTCGACGAGTATCTGCCCGATGACCCAGCTTCACAGTCTCCTGGGGTAGGAGTAGAGGAGCTGCTTTCCCCATTACCGTACTCAACATCCGGCCCTGGATGAGGAAAAACAGGATCCTCCTTCTCTTCCGTAGTGCAATCCGTAACACCCTTGACATTCGCAACCCAGACATTCGGCAGACTGTTCAGATTTCCATTCGAAGACCCATCAATAGCAACCCAAGCACAATTCATATAAAACTCTCGATTGCCTTCATAATTCAACCACGTCCACGCAATCAAAGCATTACCACTCGGTGCTGATGATGGTATGGTGAAGTTGTACGATGATTTTTGAGGACAGCCTCCGATCATGGACTTGATAACCTTGAATGTATCTCCATTATCGTATGATAACGAAATCTGACACGATCCACCCATGTGCGTAGCAGATCCTGTGAATCCCATCTCATATGTCTCGCCAGCCTGATAACTCTTCACCGTTTTCACAGGTGTATCCTTCTGATAGCCTTTACATGGATAATTTGATCCACTTGGACTGAGCGGCGCCGAATAATCATAATCAATGTTTTGTGAACTCGTGTAAGGATTTTTGGAACTTCGGATGGGTGGTGGATCCGACATGGAAACGTGAGCTAAACATGACGATACAAAAAGAAAGAGCGCTGTAATGTAGTGGCATAGTATTGAGCCCATTGTAGTATTGATGAGTCTTTAACTGTGAGTGAAAAGGGGAGGAGGACATGGTTGCTAGGAGGAAATATAGGACTTATAGTAGGTATGCAAGGAGGATTTTTCAGCCACCTCACGGTATGATAGAGACGCGACAGGACTCGCCGGTGGCTAAGATGGATAGAATGAAGGCTGAAGAGCAGTGTGAGCGGGGCAACGGGGGAGAATGAGGTTGAAACTCGTCGGTTGCTGAGTTGTGCGGTCATTCCTGTCTTAAAAGGGATGAAGAATGTTAAGTACGCGCGGAAAAGGCCTCAGACGCAATAGATCGAACCTAAATGCGACAACCAAATCAAATAAATGGTGGAGAAATAGAGGACTCTGAAAGCGCGAAAAAAAAGGAACAGTAAACGACGATGAAAGGTTTTTAGAGCATAGTCGCCGATGCAAATTCCCGTCTCTCCGCAGACGAATACGTTACCATCGCTGAGAAATCCAAGCTCCTCTCTTGCCGTGTCAGCGCTTCTTAGTATAGTTGAGTGCTGTGCTTACTATGGAGCGAATACTCCTATGATACAATAATCAAGTGGACCAAAATCACTGCCCTTCACTATATTCAAACTCCATCTATGCAAACAACCCTAATGATATCCCCACCCAAACCCCTCCCCTAATCTTCAAGCAAATCCTCAATATCCTTATCACTCTCATGACCCACCATACTCAACATCTCCTCATGCCTCTCCATCGCCTTCCTAACAACCTTCCTCTGCCGAACCCTAGCCTTCCTCCCCCACTCATTCTCCCTAACCTCCTCAACCTCATCATCATCATCACTCTCCACACCCGGAATCTTTACGATTCCCCTCAGATCATTCGCGTCCATTTCAGCTCTGGCCGCCGTGTCCTCATCACCCATTTTTTGTAGTTGCTTCGCTTGCACCTTGGCCATGATTTTCATGATGTGAGGCCGTAGGAGGATGTAGGCGCATACTACCACTGTGAGACGGATCCAGTTTTTCGTGGACATGCGTGCGAAGGAGGATTTGGTGTTGCGTTGGAAGTTGCCGGACCAGGTGGAGAGGCTGCTACTGGCTTGGGTGTAGAATTTGCCGGCATCTTCGAGGATGACTTCGAGGGGTGGTCGTGGTTCTTGCATGGTGTTGGTATTGGTTACGGTGTGGTTACAATATGGAGTATCTACTGTTCCCGGGATTTGTCTTGTTTTGCGTTGGAAAACTTTGTAGATGTGTCTCTCCGGCGATTGATATCGAAAATTCTTTGGTTGAGTACGAGTAAATTGTCGAAGGGAAAGACTTCGTGGTGGGTTGGGATGGATTTTATGGTCGAGTACCGCAGGATTCCGAAGCACCAACACTGCCTATTAGTTACTATAGAGAGATAAACACAAACTTTGAGTGAGCTAGAAATCTTGTCCACTTAGAAACACCAAAAGTGCTTGTTGTTCACAAGAAACGCATGAAACACCAAAGTTCTTGACTTCTGTTTCGTCAATCTCGGCAGCAAAAGTCGCGAACTTCCAAGTCGCGTCCTCCGGCGACCACCAATTAACAATTCCAAAAGATTTCCCCAATCAGCCCAAAAAATGGCAACTAACGATGTTAACGATAACGAAGAGGTAAGCCATACAAAATCAAAGATCATTTAAATTCAAGATCCAACACTAACTCCAATAAAAGGCCCTCAAATCCGCACTATGGTACTCAATAGGCCGCCTCACAGACGAAACAACCCTCGCCCAAGACACAAACGCGACACCTCAATTCATAGGCGCCCTCATGGAACTAGTGTGGCAGCAAATACGGCTGTCGGCACGCGATCTCGAAACTTTTGCAAAGCATGCTGGTAGGAGACAAATTAATGTTGATGATGTGCTTTTGTTGGCGCGGAGGAATGAAGGGTTGGAAGTGCTGCTGCGGGGATTTGTGGAGGATTTGGAGGGGGAGAAGAAGGGGAAAGGGAGTAAAGGGAAGGGGAGAGCGAAGGGTGGGAGATGAGGTAGGTTGACTTTGGGTTATGTTACATGTACCTACAGGATTGGGATTGGTATTCATGGAGCTGGGATGGTTATGAGATATTACGAGGGTTTGATGATGATATATTTAATATGGACGAGAAGTCTAGTCAAAACAATCACGAAGTGCACCATAACGGTGATATTGATTTGAGATAATTATGAACATTAACATTATTAAGGTTTATGATACAGTATTACAGTCGATGTTCGTAAACGATCAGACAATGCAAAAAGCCCCAATCCCAGCGCCGTGGTATCATATATGTGACAGATAAGCTAACAACCGGCGACTAAGATCCAAAGAATCGGTTCACCGCACACCTAGAAGTTGGTGCCTGTGGTACGGTTGTTCTCATAACCGTAGGGGTTGACATGTGTGCCAGTTGGGCCGGTGTGGTAGCCGCCAGTAGTTGGATGTGTTGGTGTGGTGGTCTCGTATTTGTTGCCAATAATTTCCAGGGGGCCACCGACGGTGGTGCCAGTCTCGTGAGATGGGCGGAAGTCAGCATTGTTGTGGTGGTGTCCAATGACTTTGTGGTGTTCGACGTCGTATTCCTGATGTCCTGCTGCGGGACCACCAGTACCGGCACCGACAGCACCGAGTTCAGCATCTTTGGTGTAAGAGTCGTGGGTGTGCTTTGGAGCCTTGCTCTTCCGCTTGAACCATCGGTTCCCGCTACCGGATTTGTAGTTGTTCTTTGGTGATGGACCATACTTCTTCTCCTTCTGGTGGTGTTTACCCAACCAAAGCTGGACTGCAGCGGAGATGAGGAAAAGGAATCTACGAGAGTGTTAATATGGAGCAGAAATTGATGGGTAAAGTTATAAGCTCACGCTCCAATGATTGCGACAGCGAAGCAGACTTTGTTAAGGCGGCAGGCGAAACCGATCGACGAAGCATATGTCACATTCTCCCCTTCTCCAGTGCCAAATCCATTCTGACCAAAGTTACCACGAGTATTGGCATTGCCGGTTCCAAAAGGAGACCTGACGTTGTTGCCGGAACAGCTGCGTGCGCCGTCACGGGTCAAGACAGCGAGGGCGATGAACCCAGCGCAGAGTAAGATGTCGAGTACGATGGCGAGGAATGCGAAAAAGGCCTTGCCTCCGAGGAAGCAAGTCAAGATGATAGCGAAAATGGTGTATACAACGCCAATGCCAGAGATACCCTCAACGGCTTTTTGCCATTGTGGAATCGCAACGTTGCGATCTGCTTCCACAGAAAGGAAATAGGAGTAGATGCCCAAGATAATTCCGGCGCAACAGAAGCAGAGCGTGTAAAGAAAGGTTTGGGTTGCCTTGAGGGCAGCTCCACCGAAAGCCATTGCTACTTGAGATGAAACTCAAAAAGATACCTTTGAGGTTGGAAAAGGTTTGCGACAATAAAGAAAAGTTTGGTGTTGGGTAAAACGTCAAAAAGAGCTGGTTATAATTCGCAGATTATATGTCTGGAATTGTAACGCGCTTTTTCATCGTTGTGACATCACACGTTCCCTGCCAACCGCCACAACCACGCAAAGTTGGATCGCAGGTGGGTCTTCGCTCCCACGCTACATCAAGTTTTAATCTCAATTCTGCACCATACTACGATCGATACAGTTTAGACACTTCCGCTCTTGTACAAGCGCAGTTTGGTTTGGCGTCTTTCATCACAGGTGATCTCGACTCTCTGCCAAAGATTTCACAAGATTTCACTGCCACAACCGACGCAATGTCGATCGCCGCATTGCGGTCACCATCGTCATAACCTTTCCACCACACCTCTTAACCAGTTCGCAATGTAATAATGCTGCGACGTTCGCTTCTCAGTGGAAGGACTCCGCATGGCGCTTGGTCATTGGTGTCACTAACTTTCTGCTAAGGCTATTTTCTGCAGTACACGTCAGATCCTTCTGGATGCTTAATTTCTTCCTATCACCATTCTCCTGTTGTGGTACATGTCACTGGAAGAAAAGTGGATAGTCCTTGCCGTTCCACTCCCGAGCCACGTTATGTCATGTCCGATCCAAGGATGGTCGTTTATACGTGGTTCGAGATCTAGATTCTGCTTATTGGTACCGAATAAAACCCTTCCGTAGGACCCACCGGTTTACTGTAGCACGTCGACCGCAACCGCTGATAGATTAAAAATCAATTCCGCATGTTGGAAGTACACGTTGTATTCTCGAGCGTTTTCACGATGTGAAGACATAATGTGCTTCGCAAAAGTTGTAGGGTACGGAACTACGACAACATGCCGATTCCATTTTGACATGGGCCATTTCCTAGACACAGGCTCGCAGAGTATTTTACAGCATTTCGTTTCTTTCCTCGCTCGGTCTCCTTGACAGCTAATCATATGTACGAACAGGATGTAGGCCTCATAAAAAGGTGGAATGTTCGGATTTTGGGGTCCTATTTAAGGACGGCCAGTACTAAGAACAATGGACAGAATCTGGCACTTAAACACTTACTCAAAATTCAAGTATGAACACGGATTTGACAGCCGCTTCTTTAAACTCGTATAATCATCCATAAATCCTCACAACATTTGAAATACAGAGAGTTCAAGCCCACCCCTTCACTCCTCTAAACTTATTCACTGTACACATTGTTACAAGGGGCTGATCAAGAAAGCTAGTCCCAACCATCTTTGGAGTTTGGGTAATGACATAGTTCTGGTCGAATCCACCAGCAGCCCAGCTCACGACTCCCAGATACACATCGGCGTTGGCACTGAGAATCAAAGTGTTAGCCCCCCGGCTCCGAATTGCAATAGGCACGATCAACTTACTTGATGAAATCGTTCTGTTGGCACAGCATAGCCATACAGCTCTGCGCGTTCGGGCCACCTCCTGTTTCCGTCAGCATGGCCATGCGTTGGTTTGTCCTCAAATAAGCCGCCAATGGTTTGAAGGCAGTATCAATGTTGTTCTTCGCGCACTCTGCATTGGTGCCGCTGTTATCAGCATCGAGGTACTTGTGGACGTTGTAGACCTTCACACCATTAGCTCAAATCACTGAATTGGAATTCAGAAATGATATCGCCTACCAGTCCGTCGATTCCACCACCAGGATTCGTGACTCTGCTCAACACATCCGCACTCCCACTGCTGATAAAAAGCTCTGCAGATGCGAAATTCGTGCCCGGAAGCAAAATAGTCTGTTTCGCTCCAGCATTCCTGATGGCCGTAACAGCGACTTGCGAACTGTGGCCCCAAGCCTTCAAATCCGGGATATCATGCGGTTCATTCATGATATCAAAAGCCACCTGCGGTTGATCCTTATACTTTGTAGCAAGCTGCGACCAAAGAGACGCGAGTTGCTCGTTCGTTGGCCCACCAGGCGTCTGCGCAATAATCATATTGTTCCATCTGGCGTAGTTGTGTATGTCGATTATACACATCGCGGCTCCTGAGGTGACACAACCTTGTACGAGTTGGTCGTAGGTTGCTAGGTTTGTGGCATCTAGTGGTGCACCAAGTTTGTTGTTCACGAGGAACTGCCATGATACTGGTAAGCGGAAGGCATTGAGGCCGTCATCTTTGACGAAGTGTTGCATTTGCTGTATGCCGTTGCTTTTGCCGGCAACGTCGAAAGCTTTGGTGGTGTCGCACGTCCCATCGATGCCACAGCCAAAGTCAAAGCCAGCGATATTGGTCCCAGCAAAACGTACTCGGCTGGCGAGTGGGCCAGCTGGAGGTATCGGATCGGATATTGGTGGAATAGGGACTCCTTGCGGTAATGCAGATGAAAGGGCTGTGTAGCTTGTCACGCCAAGCAGATACGAAAGAGTCTTCATCGCTCCGGGATGAAATACAATAGACTTATAAGAGATAAGAAGAACAGAACTACCGACACGACGATAATACACAAGAATACAAAGTAGTGGACAGGAGAAGGAACAAAACGATAGAAAAAAGAGTAAAATGATATGCGGAGAGATATTCACGCTGGGCTGAATCGAACGAGTTGAATGAAAGAATGGATGCAAAAGAGCGGAATATCTTTGACGGCAGCCTCTTCGATAGACAAATCTACCCGTATTGAAGGAAATGAAAAGTTAGAATCAAGCAGTAAACCCAAATTCTTAATGCGTAAAAAGGTCAGCCGAATAGGTACAAGAAGCGAAATATCCAAGGGTAACAAAACGACACTCAGTGGTAAAGGGTTAGAAGCGGGGATACTGAAACAGATATCGAGTCGCATTCCATCGTCCTAATGATATAGATTTTCCAATTCATGGTCCAGCTTTTACGACACCCAAGGCATGAATACATCGTCAAGCCATGCTACCATATTAGCAATTTGATCAGAGTAGTGCCTTGGAATTTCGAAAGGCTACGTTGTTGGTGATCTGCTGTCATTGCTCAATAGGGAAGGTCTTGTCTGATCTGCCTGGGGTCTGAGACAGCCGCTGGGGATGTTGGAGTTTCGAAAACGCGTGGATGGAGGAACGAAGGAGGTGAGAAACAAGTAGTAGGAAACATGATATTAGAAAGCGTCTTTCTACAACGGGGATTGACCGTACACCTCGAGAATAGAAGATGAAGTCATGTTTTACTTGAGCCACCGTCAATGTCGACTTATTAAAATCGGAGACTACATCAACGACTACAACACCCCAGCAAGAACAACAGAACGACTTTTGGACGGCATTTGGCCCTGCTACGACTTTAGCACGATATTATCTATCATCCTCAATGCGATATCTTTTCACTGGTAGTAATCAGTCTTTCAAATCCAATACCCTGTCCAACTTACTGGTCAGAAGATAGAACAACCTCTAAAAGCTCACGTGTGAGATGTCCGAGTTCATTAGAATCCAAGACGGACAGTATGATCGATTGATTGTGAAAGAGTAGGGATGAAGAAGAAGTGGTGGGTGGTCGTTGTTGGAAAAGTTAACCACGTCACTCCAAGCTAAGAAGTGCAGCTTATACGACTCATGTGATCTTTGGGCGTACAAGAAACATAAGAGGAATATAGAGTCCGGTTATTGTCGGGCGAGCACTGGGACTAAGCTGGAAAGCTGAGACATTATCATATTAAACACATTAGCCAAACATACCTTCCTTAACCGCATTAGCAGGATTGTTGACTTGGAGCAGGTCGTGGCTCATCGACCTAGGAGTATGGGGATCGCGATCATGAAGAGGGCAGGCAGTTCGCTCTCCAAACTTCCGTACACAATCAAGACATATCCAACTCAGAAAAGTAAGTGGTGAAAAGGATAGTTAAGCCTGGAAGAGCATGAGACATCAATTAATCCAGCCCCAAAAAAAAAAAAAAAACATACAGCAACGGGAATTCGCTAGTGGTCACCCACCTAACTACTACTCCATCGATTTGAAGGTTATCTATCAGTGAACGGACGGGTACTGGAGTATTCTTCAATCTGTGACCGTATGTGACAGACTCTATGCTTGGGAGTCCAAATATAGCGTGCCACCTCAGTTTCCCGATCCCAGAGTGCTAAGTGTAGACGTTGACCCCGAAATTTGGACAACATCGAAAGTTTGAAAACTTAAAAAGAGGTAGATCGTGTGCCCAGCACGTAGTAACAGGACTTGTCCGCCGGAAAACAAAAACAGGAACGGCGAGACCGCTTTGACGCAGGAGTAAGAATAAGAATGGACAAGCAACCCCCCCGTCAAAACCACACGGACCAACCTAAATTATATCTGCAACAGGGCCGACACGCGGAAGCGATCGTAACGGCATCAACGGGATGCACAGTAATATAATCGTGACAGGCACAGCGGGAGGGAAGGAATGGCAAGAAAAAGGTTATTGCCACTTCAACCAGCATTGGCGAAAACTTTTAGACGAGGGTGGCCAAGATGGGACGAAGTGTAAGCTATGGTAAGACAAAACAAGAATGAGAAAAACGTTTTGAGGGTGAAGGAGGAGGGATGAAGGAGATTCAGTCTTTGTTCCTTGAGATTTTAGGGTAATGGTATTTACTACCTCAACCTTAAAAGGGGGTAAATATCCAATCTTGCGTAACCTCTCTTGAGCACTTACTGCGTCGGTCCTGTACCCCAAACATAACAATAAGTTACTTCTAATGAGAGCATGCTCTCGGATGCCACCCAATGCTAGAGCTCTCCCATCGAGCTGACCGTGAGTCCGAAAAAGAGATAAGAACGCCATCAAATGCACCAATATGCCAGAACGAATGTTGGTCGTCGCTGAAAAAAGTCGCAATCATGACGACCCACCCTGCTCAAAACGCGAAGCTCCGTACAGCAAAATAAAAATAACCAAAAAGACACACAATCATTAGAACGAAAAACAAATGCGTGATCTGCACGCCCCATGATCACGCATACCTAACACTACTCCCCCTAGCACCATAAGGCGGGGGTGTAGTAACGGCCCCAAGAGGAGGAGGCGGCATCCACCCACCCTGCTGCTGCATCGGCGGCGGAGATCCATACCCATTATTACCCCTCTGCATCATACTACTCCTCTGCCCCTGACTCGGCGGAGGCACAGTGTAGTATTGCGAATTGTAACTCCTACTTGCAGCGCGTCTGTAGTTTCTGTTGCCCATGAGCGCACCTCCACCACCCCAGGCGGCGGCGGCACGTTTCCCGTTCTTCTTTCTTTGGTATCCGCGCCAGCAGCAGGAGAGGATCATAAGGAGGACGAGACCGCCAACGCCGGCGGCGATGCCTATTACAAGGGATTTGTGGTTGTCAATCCAGGATTTGATTTCTTTGCCGAAGTTGGATCCTTTGCATTGACCCTTTGTAGTGTTAGCATAATGTTGAAAAAGTGAAGAAGATGTGATTCTTACATTGGAGCAATGGCCACCTCCGCCGCATTCTGTGCCGTCGAGGAAGTTCTGCTGTAGCCCGTAGCATACACCACGTCCAAACTCCGGACTGGCACAAGAAAGTGTGCAACTGAGATGGTCACAAGCGTATGTATCGTTGCCTTGAGTGTATGATCCCATAAGCGTCTTGCACTGTTGGTCTCTGGATGTGCAATGTCCGGTAGCACACTTGAGTCCATTGCCACAACCTGAGCCGTCGGGCGCAGTCTTATCCGTGGGACATGTAGGGGAGGAACCAGAACACATCTCCTCAGGATCACAAACGCCAGTACTGGCTCTGCAGATGGTGTCCGCAGAGGCAAGTCGACAACCCCGGCAGCATTCTTCGTTCTGATCATCGCAGACAGCGCCATTCTTGAATTTGCAAGTCTTTGCATCGCAGCATTGGTTGTTTGCACAAGATGCGTCGCCACCACAATCGCAGTCTTCACCGGCTTCGACGATGCCATTGCCACACTGTTGCCCAGTAATCGTTGTAACTCCTTTGTTATTGCTAAAACATGTCGTTTTGACGCTCTGTCTCCCAAAAGCGGAGCAGATGTTGCCGATAGAGCAGGGACTGAAGGTGGTGATGCCATTGCCCGTGGAGGGATTCATGATATATCTCTCACCAGCGTCACAGGTGGAGCCGCTAAGTGGGCAGCACTGCTGAGCAGTAGCGGTGCCATCAGAGCATGCCGAACCCGCGCAATCATGGACAGCACCGAATGTGTGGCCAGTTTCATGCCTGCTCAAATCTGTCAGCCTTGCTCACGCATTCCAAGTGGACCGAATATAACTTACGCAATGACCTGCCATTCGGTCGAAGTTCTTGCTACCACATTTGCGCCACTGACACTTTGAGTTCCACTACTACTGCCACCACCGTTCCGCCCACCCCTAGTCGAGTTTCTCGTATCTGCTCCAGTGACACAAGCCTGTCCGAGCCATGCCAAACCGACGGCAGAACCGGAATTACAGTTTGTCAATAGCGTCCAGTGGGAATAGGCATCCTGCTGAGTCCCACGCCACTGCGAGAACAAATTGAGGCGGGCCTGGATATCAACGTTGCCTCCGCATGCCACATTCCATGGGGCAGCCGGTGGAGCAGTACCTGGACAGTCCTTGTTGCTGATCACAATGTTGGCCAGTCCAAGCGTGATATTGAACGTCTTCTCGTAGAGGTCGGAGGCAGTATTCATCTGGTTGATGACGTTCTGCCTTGCCGCAGCATCATTGTCAAAAGTGGCGGTATACGTGCAATCTGTGGCGACACCCACGAGAGCCACTTTCCTCATACTGGGGCATCCCCCTGTTTGTCCGATTGTCGAAACAAGATTCACACCGGCGCCATTACCAGCACCTGTCCCGGTATCAATCTGTCGTTTGCCGAAAAGATGACTTATTGGTGTGCTCGCCCACGACATTTCGGCCTGGTCGGAGATGCCGGTGTAGATGGGATGAGTGGGGTCCATGTTGAAGTCGAGAGAGTCTGAGTTGCACGCGCGTGCAGATGTCGTATCACGTTTCAATTCGGTGTGCTGCATCTCTGGTAATGCAATATCGGAGTCTCGCCACACAACCATGTAATCCTCCCCAGTGAGTTCGACGGAGGGATCATTCGACTCCCTCGTCTGAGCATAATTTCTTGATGTTTGGACATGGTTATTTTCCTTGTCTATCGAAAAGGCACCCTCAAAAATTGGGTGCCCGCCGTCCTGGAGGACGCTTATTCGCGCCCATCCGACCTTTGAGAATGAGCCATCAAGATTCTGCGCCCACGTATCGCCCTTGAAGACCTTGTGATCCAGTCGGTCTATGGGCTCCGAATGTGTTATCTCTCCATTGGGTCCCAGGTACGATACTTGCGCATCGTCTGCGAGAATATCATGATTCGGCTCGAGACTCAGTCGTATCCGCCGCCGAAATGCCCTTAATGATATGTCGAAATGCGATAAAGCGGTGATTCTGTGATTATGTGTATCTATTGAAGTGTCCTGTATCGTTTCTAGTACGGTCAAGGGATTCCGTCTATCTGAACTTG
Source organism: Tothia fuscella (assembly GCA_010583015.1). Lineage (NCBI taxonomy): Eukaryota > Fungi > Ascomycota > Dothideomycetes > Venturiales > Cylindrosympodiaceae > Tothia > Tothia fuscella. Next base: position 33,692 of record MU007075.1, on the reverse strand, counting down.
CAAGTGTAAGACTGGCAACGCCTATTAAGCCCAGAGCCAGTCGTGAGAATAGCATAGCGGCTCGCAAACACCAGGCCGCCTGTGTGAGTTGCGTTGCGAGGCGAGAGTCAAAGAAAGACCAGGAGGAGGGAGAAAAGTATAATGTACAGTTGTTCAGTTCATGAGGGTTTAGGAAGTCGTGAAAGCACAGGAACAACGAGAGGAACAAATTGTCACAGCGAATGGTATGGAGAATGAAGGCTGAGTACGGCGACTACGGGTAGGTCAGATGAAGTTACAAAAGTGGCAGTGCAGTGCAGTGCTCCAAACCAGCCAAGTCTCACACCTCGTTTTTGCGCGCTAAATTTGGCAGGGCCTAGAGTATTACGAACACACCTCATCCCTCCACCTCTGAGGCGGGCGGATCATCCCCTGGGATACGTACACCCGCCTGCATTGCCTGCATTATTACCTCCATCCTGCATTTCCATAGGAAGAATGAATGCGTTATGCTATTTACATGGAACCACCTGCCGTTTTGCGAACAACAAAACATTTGAAACCCTGTACATTCCTGTGATATTTGGGTAATAAAGAGTTGTTCCCTCCGCAACGGTGATGATAAGATAGATACATCCAGGCCCTACACACACAAGCACAGCCGACTGTTTCTCACCATACAACTGACAGCTTAAAAAGGAACCCCGCCACAGCCCAGCCTTAAACGCATTTCCTTCCCGCACGTCGCAAACTAATTTGAGTGGCTGCAACTCTGACATACCAAGATGCCCCTCCCTTGGCCAACGCAATACAACTGACCTGTATTAACTCCGGTCTGCTCCGCTATCCAAGCTTCTGGTTCGGCGATCCACACCTCCTACTTCTTGCTATCTCTAGCTTGATGGACAATTTCGATGATTTTATCGACTACGCTAGGGTCGGACAACTATCGCGAGAGAGCAAATCGTTAGTAAGCAATTAAACCCCGCAACGATGGATCAGAAAAAGGTGGGGTTTTTGGGATACTGCCACGCAACCCATGTAGTGGATCGTAAAGAAAAGGAAAGTCACTCACCGTGGACGTATCGCCAAGCTGGTCTTCTTCACCTGCCAAAATCTTCCTCAGAATGCGGCGCATAATCTTCCCTGACCTCGTCTTGGGAAGGTCGTCCACTGTAAAGATTGCCTTTGGCGCGGCAAATGGACCAATCGATTTGCGCACTTGGAGGATGAGGTCCTTCTTAACTTGGTCTGAATGGTCGAAGCCTTCTTTAAGGGACACGAATGCATTTACAGCCTGGCCTGTTAATTCGTCGTTGACACCCACGACCGCTGCTTCTGCAACAGAGTCTAAATTGCCACCCTGTCAGCGCGAAATAGACCACGGGTTGAAGAAACCTAGACTTACGATGTTCGATAAGAGCCGCTTCGATCTCTGCAGTTGACAGACGATGTCCAGAAACGTTGACCACATCGTCGACACGGCCTCGGATCCAATAGTAGCCCTCGTGGTCACGGCCTGCACCATCACCAGTGAACTATACGCTATGTTAGCCAAACTCAAGTTTTGAACATGTCAAGACCAGCTTACGTAGTATCCTTTATACACATTGAGATAGGTATCCATGTATCGCTTGTGTGCGCCCCACACAGTGCGTGCCATACTTGGCCAAGGCTGCTTGAATGCAAGTACACCCTCAACATCATTACCATGAATCTCTTCACCAGAGACAGGATCGATGATGGCTGGCTCTATGCCAAAGAATGGTAGAGATGCACTGCCCGGTTTTGTGGGTGTGATACCTCCGAGTGGAGTAATGACGTGGGAACCGGTCTCTGTTTGCCAATATGTCTGTCTTTGTTAGCTTGGTTTCGTTAGTTTTATATCTCCGACAACTCACATCAACTATATGAGCCTCTCCTTTTCCGACAACATCAAAGTACCACTTCCAGACTTCTGCGGCAATCGGTTCTCCTACGGAGCCCAGTACTCGCAATTTCTTCATTTGGGCTTTGACGTGCTGATCACCAGCGCGCTTCAAGAGGCGGAGTGCTGTTGGTGCCACGTAGAATTGAGTCACATCATACTTTTCCACCACGTCCCAATAACGGGAGAAGTTGGGATAGGCAGGTGTGCCCTCAAATACCACGGTTGCGACACCCAGTAGGAGAGGTGCATATACGACATAAGTATGTCCGGTAATCCAGCCAACATCACCACCACAGAAGAAGACGTCAGTGTCGTGGATATCAAAGACGTACTTGCCCGTGGCGGCGGCTCCCAGAAGATAGCCAGCTGTAGTGTGCATAACACCCTTTGGTTTGCCCGTGGAGCCTGAAGTGTATAGCAAGAAGAGTGGGTCCTCAGAGCTCATCGATTCTGGTGCAATGTAGTTGGGGTATTTCTCAACCTCCTCATGCCACCACCAATCGCGACCTTTGGTCCATGGAACATCAGAGCCAGTTCGCTTGTACACCAAGCAGTGTTTGACGTCGGGACATTGCTTCAACGCTTCATCTACAATCTTCTTTGTTGCAATGTTTTTCCCTCCTCGCTTACCTTCATCGGTGGTAATGACGACTTTCGACTCGGCATCGATGATGCGGTCTCGCAAGGAGTCGGACGAAAATCCAGCGAATACAACAGAGTGCACCGCACCAATTCTGGAACAGGCTAGGAAAGAAATGAGCGCCTCTGGAATCATAGGCATGTATAGTGCGACGGTATCTCCCTTCTTCACACCCATTTGCTTGAGAACGTACGCGAGTCTGGAGACTTCGCGGAGGAGTTCCCCGTAGGTAATCTTACGTCCCTCGCCGTCCTCATCACCCTCGTAAATGATGGCAACCTTATTAGGGTCCTTAATTGCATGTCGATCGACGCAATTGTAGGATGCATTCAATTTACCCTCTAAAAACCAAGCATTATCGCCGTTAGTGAAAGTCCCGCTGTGGACAGTCTGGAAGTCTCGTTCCCATGTAAGTAATTCGCGGGCTAGTTTTCCCCAGAATTCTTGCGGTTTCTCTATAGACTCCTTGTACATCTGCTTGTAGTGATCGAGGTCCTTGATATGGGGCTTAGATGGGTGTTTGCTAAAATTTCAAAGTCAGTCTTCCAAAAACATCTCGTTGTTATGGCCTTCTACACGCGAACTGACGCGTTGGCGGTAACGAAGTTGGGAGATTGCCATACTCGAAGAAAGCCTTTGGGACTGTCGGAATTGTTAGCCCGTCAGGCACCGTGCAACAGCTATCCGATCTCGGAGGAGCACAAACCGTGAAAGGTATCCACATTGTGAGCTTCAACGACAACCGGGCCCTTGGGCGGTTGAACGTCGCCTTCAGACATGATCTCTCAGAATCGCGTGTAGAAGTTTGTAGGAAAGGTTTAAAAGTCGAATGGTGTGGGTAAGCTGTGAAAGTGCGGGGAGGGGGATGCCAAACTTTGGAGAGTGGAAAGTGATCTATAATATGTTCGGATGAAAGGGTCGTTTCTAAGATTCGTATGCTACGGTTAACAATTGGCAAACGCAGGCGAGCGTACCAATTAACCTAGGGTGCGTCTTCGCTTTTTTGTAATTTAATTCTCTTGATGCCGTGATGGGCCTGCTAGGAACTGCTCCGACGTCACCCTAAGCTTCTCCCCGCACCTGGTCGAGAACGATGGACGAGCTTCAACCAATTGAAGTTGGGCTGTTCTTGGGTGATCCCAAATTGGTTGGTTGTATCTCAGCTGATGCTTCTCTCCTGATCTTTTACCATTATGGGAGGGAAGTAGACGACATTGTTACGGAGCGGGCGTTTTTGGATACCCCACCATGGATTGCCAAGAAGCACATCTTACTACAGGATGGGTTAGGCACACGACCTGGTTAGAATTGGAACGTGCAATCCGAGTAGTTATCTTGAACCGGAAATGGTAATATGTATACCGACTGCTCACGCCTGGTAATCCTTTAGACCAAAGTCGCGTACTCCATGGAGTTTACGTGCTAGAGTTTTCACCTGGCAAACACATCAGGAAAGGTCCGCAACGTCAAAAACATGACTTTTGTATAGCGGGCTAGCACTGGCTACACGACCTGACAATGTTTGGCTGCTTGTCGAGACTCGTGTTGCTTCCAGCTGGGTGGGTATGATCGGTCGGGTGGGCGGGCAGTCACATCTGGATCCCGAAACTAGCCCGAGGCCTCCCTTCTCCCTGAATTCCAAGAAACAGCCATCGAATCCTTGAGATCAATTGCGATATTATCCGAAAGTTTGTGCGGCTCAATCAGATGTGATCGACAGAAAGAGTTCGACTTTGAAGTCTCTCAATCCGAGATGAAGAGTCGAAGGAGACCGTGTGGATTGTGCTTTTTTGGAGTCTTGATTTTGAACCAATCAGATTGGCCGGAATTCAACAGTCTTTATGCCGGTCTAGCTCGAGGCTGAAAGTAAAATAACACCCGTCACCCGCGTCAAATCGCATGTTACGAATGAAGCACTTCCAGATTGTAAGTTCTAAACAGTTAAGGACTGATCGCAACCACGACAGGCGCAACTATATTAGGAGAGCGCCTCAGGATTCTAGGATCTGTAACCAAGGCTCTTCGAGCCATTCCCTAGCAGTCTTCCTCTTACTCGAATGAACCCTCATCATTCCTTTCAGCATTTCCACGAAGTTCTCCTTTATCCTTCCCATGTACACTCTGTATGCTCTTCTCCAAAGTCTCATGCTCCCTAGGCTTCCCAACCTTAATCCTGCCATCCCCGGTAAACACCCGCTCAACGAAAGGCTTGTACCCCATTTCCAATAACCCCCTCCGGAATTCTCCGAAAACATCAACAATTTCATGTAAATGCTGCTCAAGAATATAGTGCCTCTCCCTTTTTTGGAACCGTGGCTTGCTATCTCTTTCATCTCTCTCTTCGACGGATTTCGGCTTCTGTGGTGAACCGGAGAAAAGTAACCTCCGCTCCATAATTTCCACAATCGTAACACCCAGATTCCATACATCGGCTGGTGCACCCAACTGTGCACCGATGATGACTTCTGGTGCGCATATTGATAGTGGACCTGGTATGGGATAGATTTGGCATTTGCGGTCGAAGGACGCTAGACCCCAATCGCAGAGGCCTGTTTTCATGTTCGACATGTCCGGTAATTCTGATTCCAAAGTGGGAGTCTTTGTTGATTTTGTGTTGAAGTAGGAGTAATCTTCTATGACCGTGTCTTTGGGTAATTGTAGAAGGATGTTTCCGGGGTGTATGTTCAGGTCAAAGTCAGCGGACCGCCTCAATTGCTTTGCAGGGGTCTATATACCACTGTGGTAGACCCCGAGGCCATGGGCATAGTCCAACGCACTTAGAATCTGCCTGACCAAACTCTTGATGACCGCATCAGGCACTTTCGCTCCCACCGTCCCAAGTCTATCACACAACGCCTCCAATGTCTCTCCCATAACGTCAAAGATCAAACAAACATGCCTTCCTCTCGGCACCTCATGCACAAAATCATCTATCAAATGACTGACATTCTCGTAACGCGGATGACTGTGATCACCTGCGCGTAATCGACGGCTTCTTTCCAGTTCATGGACTGGGTTTGTGTTACAACATGAGCTGAGTAATTTGAGAGCGTAGTATTGTTTACTAGTGGGAGTGGATGTAGTGGTGTCAACAACGAGATGGACATCGGAGAAACAACCTTGGCCTAGTTTCTTAATGGTTAGGTATCGGATGTTGAAGAGTTCGTTTGGTTGGACTGGGTGGAATTTGCCTGGGCGGTTGTCATGAGATATTGGAGATTTTTTGATTTTTGAGGCTGACATGTTGGGGGTGAGAGAAGTAAATCGATCAGAGAGAGATGCAATTGAGGAGGAGGTTCAACTATGCAAGGTATGAGAATGAAGCGGACCCTGCTGTTTACCATAGGTAGTCTCTGATGTTTACGAAAAGATGAAGACGAAAGATAGCAAATGACCATTCCGTCGTTATAGCTCTGGTAATGATCATTTTGACAACGGGTGTGATAAGACTACACCACAGCGTTGATGTCATTACCTGAAAGGTTCTAAGCTGGGTAAGATGGAAAGTATAGATGGTATCTGGAGAGTAATTGAGAGCTTGCGAAGGTAATGCGTTCTTGTTCTTTCCTTCGAACATGTTTGCGCTCATTCTGCACACAATAACATCTACAGCCAACGCAATATTCAGCTCCAGTATTTGAGACATCGTAACATTAGATGTATATCCGGGGGTTCCATGTTTTACCGCTTACCTCTCTTGACGTTGGCTTATCAATGATAAAATTTGAGCACAAATACGCCCTAGGAATACCAGACTGGATTGGGAATCTGGAATTTTTGAGGAGATCTGTTATCGAACTATATCCGCAGCTCAACCTCCAACTCAGCATTGAATAGACACCGTACGCTCTCTATGCGTTTGTATAAACCATACATATTTGGCGGTCACTTTCAATTGCCTATATGCTCGCACAGCATGGCATACCACTCTTCAAGGGGAAAGATCATGTGTCGAAACAGCGGAAGATGGAAACTACGAAGAAAGATATGAGAAGATAGAGGAGTAAGGACGTGTTGATCCAGCCATTGATCCACTTTGATACAATGGCTTTGTTAGATCTCGGCCTAGGACGGATATTCAGTTGGAGACAACGTTCAGGTGCCCCAATCTGTTCCGACCCGCCATGAACAACGTTTCCGCACAAAGCGACATCGCTTCCAAAGCCGCGTTCTGGGTCGTTGAAAGAGGCACCTGATCGACCGCACAAAGAATTAAGCTGAGAAGTCAAAGAAGTCTTTCACGTTCCTTTAACGCGGCAGTTTGGGATAATCCTAGCAATGACATGGTGAGGCGATGGTGGTGGGGGCGATGATGGTGAGAACAACGTACGGTCGCAAAAGAATAACTTCTGAGGTTATGGTTCACGAATAGAAGTGTTCCAGTGCTCTCTGCGGCTCAACGTTAATATTTCTCCTATTCAAGCTCCCGCAGTTGTGGCTTGATCTGCCCGTTTCAGCTTCATTGCTACCGAATTGCTTGGTGGACAGATTCCCCTTGGTCCATGTTGCAAATCTCAGGGCACAGCTCGAGCTGTAGAAAGTTATACGCACCTTCACTTCTTCCCCTTCTTCACCGACTCCTGTCTGAATCATCTTCTCAGCGCAGCGCAAGCATTCACATGCAAGGAGAGCGAAACTATAAATAGTTGGAAGATCGCTTGGTGGCGTTCTTGCATGATTCGCTGGGCAGGGGTCTTGGATCACGCTTTCTAGTAAATCTCCAAAGTTTACACCTCGTCCGACATATTCGGAAAGGATCATTCAACGACACCGCAGCCAGAAAGAGAAATGCTCAAATGTTTAATTGATAGATAATCCCGACACGTGATCTCTTTCCAGCCGTTACAACGCTCCGAGCCGGTAGATCACAATATCTGGTAGACATGTCCGCTGAACCAACTACCCCGACAAGGGAACACAAGGAGAAGACAGACTCAGAAGAAGAGGTGGTAAGAGACACGGCAGCCTCACCCATATGGTTTCTATGTATACTAATTACTAATTGATATTGATAGGACACTTTTGAGGATGCTCCTGACATGACACCCCGCCCAAAGGCCCGCTCGCCCTCGGCCACACGATCCCTGACGAGAAGAAGTTCATCGGCCTCACAGTCTAAGAAGGACAAGGCAGATAGTCCAATTGCTGAAATCACGGATATTGGTCCTGTGAAGCAAGACAGTACGGGTGTGGAGAATAACATAGACGGCACAATTGAAAAAAACCCGACTTCACTTAAGCCAGAACGAATGAGCTTCACCAGCATGGACGACATCAATTTAGGGCAAGGTCAGTCTGCCAATGTTCGTCAGATTTCCGGGCGATGTCGAGGTGATTCACGTCTTCGCTACTGCGAAGATGTGCTCCATATTGACGATCGTAGTCTCACGAGTACCCATTATTCATCATCCTCTCCTCTCCATTCACAGCTGACACTTTACAGACTCGCAAAACAACTCTCATTCACGCACACCCACACAAGCATCTGTCAGCGTCTTACCACCGAAACACAAAACAACTGACTCCAACGTTTCCAATGTATCGTTGTATCCTAATGGCGCGCCCCCTACACCTACCGCCCGCGAAAAGAGCCCCTCACCATCTGCCGTTCCATCAGTGGCCCGCAAATTCAATTCCCCATTCTCGTGGCTCTCGAGAGCAACAACAGCAGGTGACAAAAAAGCACAATCACCACCTCCACTGGCTTCTCCTCCAATTGGTGCCAATGGCCGCCGAAACACGAATTCTTCGGTCAATAGCCATGTAGATCTTATGGTGAATAAATTTAGCAAAGATGGCGCCGACAATGGGGAGGCCAATATTAGAAATAGCAAAGGAAGTTTGAAAGATAGATTTAAGCTACTGCGGATGAGGGAAGAAACTGGCACTGCCTCATTCAGCGACGAAGCGGTCATTGATGGTGCTCCCACAAACGGCGTATTTGCTGGTCTCATCAGCCGGTCGGCTAGTATCGGTTATGGGCTTGCTAGTCCTACGCTGCTTTCACCGCAGGAAGAAAAGGGTGAGACGCATACGATACCATCTGGACCACGCGCAAGTCCTGGAAACACACCCACCGGAAGACAAGCTACAATAAATTTAAACCTCGCACCTGGAACGGCGGCAGGGATGGCTTCTGGACCACCTGGACCCGCAGATGCGCCAGTTGATTGGGATTTGTGGCAATCAGTCGTCTACGAAGGGCCAGCTGCGGTTGCTCGAACAAGTCCTGAAGAATTGAATGCTGCCATAGCGAACGGTATTCCACAAGCTATTCGGGGTGTAGTCTGGCAAGTCCTCGCGAAGAGCAAGAATGAAGAGCTGGAAGAAGTCTATCGTGAGCTTGTTGTCAAAGGCACGGACAAGGAGAGGGGCTTAACGAATGGCCATTTGAGTTTAGCCAGTGTCAACAGTGGGGATAAACATTCACTGGCTTCGTCCGCCTCATCGATACACTCGGAACATTCAACACCTGCAACGACAGCCGGAGCAGTATCTCCACAGCCATCATCGAACGAAGACACCCCAGAAGACGTTTCGAAATTCCAAAACGGTCTCTCAAAGATTGCAACTTCAAAGGAAGAGACTTTGAGAATTCAGAAACTAGAGAAAGTCATCAAACGTGATCTAGGAGCTCGAACAAGCTATTCAAAATACGTCATGGCTGCAGGTCTGCAGGACGGTCTCTTCGGTGTTTGCAAAGCATACGCGTTGTACGACGAGGGAGTGGGATATGCGCAAGGCATGAATTTCATCGCTATGCCGTTGTTATTCAACATGCCAGAAGAGGAAGCCTTTTGCATGCTTGTCCGACTCATGTCGAAGTATGGACTGCGTGAGCTGTTCATCGAGGAGATGCCCGGATTACATCTTCACCTTTACCAATTCGAGCGTTTACTTGAGGAATTTGAACCAGCTCTATACTGCCACCTGCACCGTCGTGGTGTAAATCCAAACCTTTACGCCACGCAATGGTTTCTCACGCTTTTCGCGTACCGCTTCCCTTTGCAACTTGTCCTGCGCATCTACGATCTCATTCTTAGTGAGGGCTTGGAAGGCGCTATCCTGAAATTCGGCATTGTGCTTATGCAGCGAAACAAGGAGCCGCTTCTGGGCATGAAAGACATGAGTCAACTCACGACTTATCTCAAAGATAAGCTGTTTGATGTCTACATCGACAAATCACCCTCAGCAAACTCACTCCTCGATTCTGGATTCTTCGGCTCGTCAGCTGGAATTGATAAGGAAGTGTACAGAGCCGATATGCTCGTGCAAGACGCGTGCGCCATCAAAATCACACCGGATATGCTGAAACAATATACCGTGGAATGGGAAGAGAAAGTCCGGGCGGAAAAAGAACGCGAAGCGGAGCTTGAAACACTGCGATCACAAAACACCAGTCTTGCTCAAAAAGTGCGCCGCCTGGAAGAGCAAGCAGAGAAATCAGATACAGAGCATGTACAAATGGCTTCAGAGCTTGTGCGGACCAAGGTTGAAAATGAGACCGTTCAAGACGAGAATGAGAGTTTAAGAGGCCAAGTCGATGAGCTAAGAGAAGTGGTCCGGAGACAAACAGAAGAAGTTGAATCGAGATTGAAAGGCGAAATGGACAGTGTTATGGCCCGGAATGTTGAAGTGCATAATCTCAACCGCGCCCTTGAGGAGGAGAAACAGGAAATGGAGCAACAGTTGGTGGCGACGAAGATGGATTATGCTCAGGTAAGACCTCAGCCTCTGTTCCTTTGCGGAAAGTTTAGAATGCTAACAACCTTTTCAATAGATCAATTCCGAGTACGAAAGCATCAAGCAAAAATGGAATAACATACAATCACTGCTTAATGCACAGTGAAGCGGCAACAGCATAAATAAAGACCCCAGCATTTTCAACAGTAATGCAATAACTTTTACGGCGGCATATTTCTTTACTTGCACACGATTAGCGCAACCAAGCCTGTCTCAATCCACCGCGCGAAGTGCAAAACTCCTTACGGCCTCACAGTTTACGAAGGACATGCATGGTCTTTCACAGCCGCAGAGGTCGCGGATATAAAGACCCACTGCACACGTCTCTCGTCCTCTTCATTGTACATCTTTTCCTTTTATGGCGAATAGCATAAATTTGTGCTTCATGGCATTGAACGGCAAGCCCTCATTTTCATAATTTGTATCATAGATCCGTACTTTGAGCTATGGGTGAGGTGTAGGCACGGAGACGAAAGCGGACGTGGAAGAACGTATTTGGATGGGTAAATGGATAGTATACCCCTTTTGTTAGAGAAGAAGCACTGGAAATGAGGTATGTATTTTATGGAGGATTGTTTAAGTGTGGAGGGATGGGTTGCTTTGCTGGCATTACAAAGGGGATTTGGGACTAACAATAAGCCCTATGTTTCCTCTCGTATGGCTCGCTTCCTGTACGCAGTGTGATACTCCTTAGTATGGTGATAAGAGGTGAATGGTAAAAAATAGGTTGCCCAATTAGGGGTATCAGTGGCCTGGTAGTCCAATCAGAAATGATCGACGCAACGCCACATTAACTCCATTTCTCATTTCTGCTTACTGAACCAAAAGTAGAAGCTCGACCATCATCTCCTTCAAACCTGTAATTTCTACTCACTACTCCTTACGTTATAGAAAAACTCGACGGCTCACCCCTTCCAGAATTATCCCCTTTTCAACCCTTCCCCACTTACTTCCAAATGCCTTCCAATCTCATCGAGTTGGATTCCCTCGAATTTTTGGTAATCGTCGATAATGAAGTCGATCCCATATCTAAATATCCGAATCCGGCTGTGGAAGCTTATGGCAATCTCGCTGATATAGCTGCTGCGTCGCGTATACGACCGAGTGATCGTCCTGAAGGGGGGGATACAAGAGTTCTTTCTATGGAGGATATATGCTGTGGGGCTCATGGGTTGAGTATTATGGTCGTAAGTCACCCGTATGCTACTTTCAATTTTACAAGTTCTTCGAAAGAATGAGAGCTATGTTGCACTTTGGGAAATCAAATGAGCTTGGATTCTGAGGTGGTAAACATTTGATAGCACAGAATAAGATTAGTTAGGCTGATGTTTTTGATTTTAATGTGTAGACTGGTGTTAAAGATGGAAAGCGGAGGACTGTTTTATTTGATACTGGTCCTGATGAAGCGGTGTGGCAGAGTAACGTAAAGAGATTAGGTGCTAAAGTCGGTGATGTGGAAGTCATCGTACTTAGTCATTGGCATAGAGATCATTCTGGTTTGTCGCTTCTTATTTCATACCACTGCTTACATGCCCTTGTGCTCAATTTCCCGTAGGCGGCATGCTGAAAGCCATCCCAATCATAAACGCCGCCAAAGAGAAAGACGCTCCAAAGGTGATAGCAGATCTCCACCCCAATCGTCCCGATTTCAGAGGTGTTACCCTACCCTCTTTCCAGTTGTCATTGGAAGCAGATCCAACGTTTGAAGAGATCAGTACTGCAGGTGGAGTGGTAGCTAAAAATGCTGATACCCATACGCTTGCTGATGATTTCTTCCTCGTGAGTGGAGAAATATCTAGGGTTACGGGGTATGAAAAGGGCATCAGAAGAGGTGCTAGATTTGCAAAGGAGAAGGGCGCGTGGGAAATGGATGAGTTGATTTTGGATGAGAGGTTTTTGATGTGTAAACTCAAAGGTACATAGCCTCACCACCTTTCCTCTTTCGTTATACTATTTCCACTGACGAGGTTAATCTAGATCGCGGTATAGTCATGTTTACTGGATGTTCCCACGCCGGTGTGGTAAATGCATCTCGTCATGCGATTACGCTAGGGGAAGGAGCAGCACTCCATGCTGTGGTTGGAGGATATCACCTCGCTGATTCGGAGACAGCACATATTGATGAAACTGTAGCGGACTTGGAGAAGTTGAATCCAAAGTTGTTCTTTCCGGGACATTGTACTGGCTCTAGGGCTAAGTGTGCATTGGAGAGGAGTATGCCTGGACGGGTCAATCAGAGCACTGTTGGGACGAGATTTACACTGTGATAGCCATGGTAGGAATGGTATATAGCATAGAACTTCTGGCTGAGCAATCGTCTCCATCTTCAAGCACACAGAAAAGACATCTACTTCTCTTCATGGCGGTTATAAGATGTACAGACCATCAACGCTGATATCTCTAGAAGTGCTTGCTAACTACCCAGTTCAATCGCTGAACACCGTACATTTCACAAAGATATGATGATATTGATGATGATTATCCTCTTTTCGAAATGATGGTAAGGAATTTTCCCCGCTGTTGATACCATGTCTTTTGTTCTTTGGCAGTGATGATCATCTTAATCTGGGTCACCACACCCATGAGTCCCAAGTCGTGCTATATTGCGCAGTCCTTCGATTTTCCCCCCAGATCATTATGCTAATGTTAATATAATATCCGCGCAACAAGGTAGACAAGGGAAGTTGCGTAGCCTAAACTAAGAAAGCCGTCTGTTCCTGCCTTCGGGTGGGAGCTCTTCCCTTTTTGAGGTCACCGCTGGCACACCGCTCGTGGCGGTAACTTTTTGTTGGTTTTGGCTTTCTGCACGCTTGAAGGGGGCATGTTCGATTCTTTACGCTGTCGAGGGTCTTTCCAAACCTTTTAAAGTTCTTCTAGTTGAGATCTTTGAGGTTCGGTTGGATTGGACTTGTGGTTTGGACATGCCATCACATGTTAAATTTCCTTATTTGGCTAGCGTATCATAGCCTCTCGATGTCAGCTGATGATTGACATCCTGAATGAGGTTGTATTCCCTCTCTGCTACGCCTTTTCTCATCTCCAAGCTCGAACGCCTGAGTTAAGCCATCGGAGACATCGGAATGCTTTTAGATTTGTGGCGAAGAGTTGGTTCTCACATCAAAAACCACACAAGGCTGAGACAAAGCAGTCTAGTTCAGCGTCAATGGAAGGCGAATTGAGGACAAAGCAGAATGAACCCCAAATCTCTGTCTTTATCCAAGCATAAAGAACAATCAGCATAATGGCCACGATATATCTGTCTCGAGATCTTCGAGTCGTCCATCTTTACCAAACTTTATATCTCCTTTCCTACAACCAAAACTCGAAAAATGGCTAACAACAATCATAATGGAATGATCTTCCCGCTCCCACGCACATCTGGATTAGACACCGAGCCCGTCCCTCCAATAAATGTCGATTACGGTGACGGCCCAGTTTACCAAATCGACATCCTCAACAGCCTAATATGGAACATAAACCCCAACACCATAGCACTCCAGGAGCTAGCCCGCGACCGCACCGTAAAAATAAATTCATTCTCCTATAGTGAGAATGCTGACCCTTTAGACATGCGAACTACAGGCTCAGGTATTGTAGTTGGAAGATACGGTCCTTACTCTTTAGTGATGACGAATAAACACGTAACGTTGAATACGGTGCCCGGGGTAGGACGATTACATAGAGCGTACGCGCCTCCGCATACTGGTGAATTTAAGAGGTTGTATTATAGTGATTTGTGGGATTTAGCTCTCGTCTATACCTCTATGGATTTAGACCGTATAGCTACATTCGGAGTCGTAGTTCCAGTGCAGGGACAACATCTCCTAAACTTTGGGTTTGTTAATTTGCAACCTATATTCGAAGAAGGTCTCTACGATAGAAGACAACCCAGATTAATAATCCACCAGGAACATTTCGACGCAAACAGCATCAGACGAGTAAACCTCGCCCACGACGGTCCAGCCGATCTTGTCTACATAAGTTTACGTGGTGGGGCATCTGGATCCGGCATTTGGGATACAAATGGATATGTCGTTGGTGTTGGATTTATTGGGCACCAAGAGGTGCAGCGATCGGCTATGATTCCCCTTGAGTGTGCCAGAGAATTCTTGCACGACTGCCTGAGAGAGAGTCTGATGAGACCTGGCGGACCCGTGCCGGGGGATAGGCATAGTATTCACGGTTTATTGGGGCCGGGGTGGGATTTCAGTGAGCCGGAGTTTGAGGAGAGGTTTGTGGCGAGGCCGATCCAGCAGTTTTATCCGGATACTTATTTTTCGATGGCTTGATTTACTTTCTATTTTGTCTAGAATATATATTTCGTTATGTCAGCCAAATTTCTAGAGCTGATATTCATGTTGTACAAGAGTCGAAATAATTGACGAGGGAAATCATAATATCCATAATAACCCAAAACCCCACAAGGCTGAGGTTGTACACATTGTAGCAATTACATTAGGCCTGCCACCACTGTCGTTCTTCTTTTTTGTCGTACCTGAAGGGGCATCAACGCGAAATATCGATTTAGCGCCATTAATAGATGAGGATAGATCGTTTACGTCCGAGAGAGGCCCCATATGTGGCCCCGCAGCATCACCGCGAGAAATCGATTCAGCGCCACTAACAGACGAGAATTGACCGTTTGCGTCTGAGAGAGGCTGTTCATGTGGCCCCGGAGCACCAAATCCCTCAAGCATCTCATCGGCTTCACCAGTCTGAATACCACGCGACGATCCCGATGTAGACTCATTCGAATCGCCACTTAGTCCAGTCCTCCCATTGTTATGGCCGGCGTCAATGACTATGCCACCTTTGATCGCGGTCACACTGACTCCGTTCAAAGTAACAGGGTCGCCACCTACAGCTATAGTAGTACCATCGACTACGAATCCATCTCCTGATCGAAGAACTTGGGCGGTATATCTTTGACCTGATATGGCAAATACGGCTTCCTCTCCGAGACCTTGCCCAACTGGGAGCGGTTTATATCCTGGGTCTGTAGGTTGATGCTTGTCGCCTGCAGATCCTGAAGCTGGATTTTCGTTTTCCGTCCTCATAGCAGCCTTCGTAGCGTATATTGTGAGGAGACTGATCTTGCTTACGTAGACCTTAGGATCATTTACGGAGGCAGGACTAAAATTCGGTGGGTCTGTACTAGCTGTTGGATCTGTATCGGCTGCTGGATCTGCAATGCCATCAGATTGCTTTGGCAATGCTGTCGCCGTTGGGAAAGGTCCAGCTTGAGTCGCCGGTGGATACTGTAGACTATTAAGTCCAGTTGCCAGCGCTAAGACCGGCGTTGTGAGAAATGCTACAGGCTTGAGAGCGACGGGAGGATCAAATGCCATCTGCTGATAATTTCGACAGTATCTCCATGCAGGATCAATTCTTCCCAACACACTCGGCGCAAGTCGAATATCCAGACCAGGTGTCCAGTCATGGTAGATAATATTGCACGGATCCTTTTCATCAAAGTATATCTGCCTTTGATCTCCACAATAGGCTGAACGTGGGACCAGTGGCCAGCTGTATGACCCAGAGGTTTGGTACGCGAAATGCCTCCAATCTACTCGAGATACGAAAGGAGCCGGGTCTGAATCGGACCTGTAGACCATGGTAGATACTTCTGTCGGGTCTATGGGAACTAGAATGTCGGTGTGAAAGGAACCGCAGCCTCCCTCTTCCGCCATTTGCGTGTAGTATGCATATATCGTGGGTGAAGTGAGGGTGAAATGCTTCCAGCTCGCGATCATAATCTGAGATGAAGTAGGAGTGAAGTGAGAGCTCATCATACTGCTTTTTGAGCAGAGATGTGACTCATCTGCCTCCATTGGCCAGTACAACAGTTGAACAGTCTCATTGTGGAAGCCACAGACTAAGCAAGCACCGGACCCTGAGCCAGAACAATGGGGATTTTGGCCTGAGGGTTCTTCTGCTTCGACGAGATCTTCTGATTGTGTATCATTCGAGGGGGTATTCCAATTGTCATGCAATCCGTTGGTTTTCCAGTATGATTCCATATTACCTGCAAGAAAGTCCCACAAGCCGGTACACTCCGAAGATGAAATGCTACAATTCGGTTTCGGTACAGGGTACTGGGAGGCTACGACTGGCCATGCTCTGGTCAGAGAACTGATTGTCGCCTTCCCAGTTCTCAGTACCATAGCCGGCTGAGGCGTAGCGGGAGAGCACATAGCTCTAGCAACACCGTCACAAAGTGTTGTGAATGGTCCATCGCACTTGGCAATCGTCCAAGGTCTGCTCCGACTGAATGGCTGTTCCCAGGTAGTGTACAGAAGAGATGAGGAGTCGAAAGGCGAAGCATACTCGCTGGAAGATTGTGACCACAGGCGGTGCAGATCATCGCAGCATGAGATCCGGTCATATTTGGAGTTTGCCCATTTTGTGTAAACAGTCTCCAATGGTGCACATGTAGGTGCAGATAGAGTTCCCCGGTCAGTAATGCTTTCACTACTGACACTGCTCTTGCTACTGTTGGATTCTTTGGTTATAGTGGGCGTTGCAGTGGTTAAAGAGTTTGTTGGAAATGGAGAGCTGGTAGCCGCCAGGTTGTTGGTGATCATATCACCGCTAACATCAAGTGTCGCATAAAGTTTCTCTTCGAAAACGATGGTCCCTCGAGATGTATACGAGACATATACGCGATTATATCCAGAATAGGTCCTGATTCCGATGCGAAGATCTGATGCAGAGTCTATATCATGACATCAGCAAGGCTTATCGAAGTCTAGCATGTATATAAAAAGTCGAAAACGTACTGTATTCAGCAGTGGGACTCGCGCTGATTGCGCATGTCATCAACCGCGCCAGTAAGAACCAGTGGAGCCGAGCCATTCTCCATTATGGATAAGGCATCACCAGAACTCCAAGGATGATCTCGGATATTCCAGTAATGAAGACAGTAATGAAAGTAGTAAATCCTAGGAGTAAAAATGTGGCTAAGTCCTCCGATTTGGAAAGGGCCCACCCGGGTGTCTTTATACATCACTGTGGTTATTCTACACTTGCCTATAATATATGTAAGGACAAGAAGAAAATCGCAAGGAAGCGAATCCTTCTCGTCATACGGCGAATCGAGAAGCGCATCCTTCTACACAGGCCCCCAACCACAGACCGAGCGCAGGTTAAGGCACTTGCTTTGGGCGGAGGTTATGTTTTAGATAGATTAATACGCATACTGCGACCGGGTTTAACATCCTCATATCTGCCTGTGCATAATTGATCGTATAGTTCGGTGCATTAGTGCGAGAACATGATCGTAAAGTCTTTGCCGTGTTCTTGCAGGTATTACTCTCATTGATGCTTGAATACTTTCGTCTTTATAGGGTCCTGTAGAAATTACGGGAGAAGAGGAACTGAATTTTCTACGTAGCACTAAGAACGAGGACAATGACCGACCAAATAAGAAAGTATCGTGTACCTAATATCGTGTGCCTAAAAACATAAAAAGGATGTCGAAGTTGGAAAATTGTATGTCAAAGTGGTGTCACCCCCTTTTCGGTCACTCTGAAAGAAGTTGGCGTTGCTTGTGGCGTTCTGACTTTAATGAAAAAACTTATCTTACCGTTTGACTGCTTCAATTGATCGCGATTTCATTATGTGATCTTAAAATACTCGGCAGATCCTCAATGAATGGAAGCCGCGTGCGATGTAACACCACGTCTCTTTGGCCCCCGCACCATGCAAGTAAAATTACCGCAGGAAATGCATATTCTTCTATTCATAGTTCTGAACAGCAGTAATTTGCTTTCCAAGAGCTGAGAGACCCTATTTCCACTCATAAAAACAAGGTCTGTACCTCATTCTTCACATATCATTCAAAATTTCTGGTTAAAAATAGCTTCATAACCTGAAAGACTTCTTCTCCCTTTTCAGGGTGGTGTTGCTCAAAACCGGATATTACAATGACAGGCAATAAATCTCCTGTAACAGAGATATTAACACGCGTC
Organism: Tothia fuscella; assembly: GCA_010583015.1. Taxonomy (NCBI): domain Eukaryota; kingdom Fungi; phylum Ascomycota; class Dothideomycetes; order Venturiales; family Cylindrosympodiaceae; genus Tothia; species Tothia fuscella. The sequence continues at coordinate 15,430 of MU007075.1, read as the reverse complement.
CATATATGAGCAACTTTCAAGAATATTGGTCGGTATTCACCTGCCAAGAGACAATCAATGAAATAAGGTGGTCACGGACTCTCCCAATCTTGGAATTTCATAAAAATCTAGATCTTAGGACTACTCTGCTCTCGTTGCTTTCGTACTCAGTCCTTCATTTTGACCATTTGTCTTCACCTATTCCGCATATTTCACAGTCTTTTTCACGATGAGATTTACTTCTCTTTTTACACTCGTTGCTCTCAGCGGACATCTTGTTGCCGCGATACCGCAACCACAAAATCCATTCATTAATATTTGCAAAAATGTGGGAGGTGGCGTCTTGGATGGAGGTGGACTATGCCCAACTGGACAGATCAGTTTCTCTTGCGATAAAGCTTCTGGTAGATGCTCAGGGCCTCCTCGCAACTGCAACGACCGACAGCCTTGCTGGACAGACGCTTCTGGGCAGGGGAAATGTTGCGATGGGTAGGCGATTGAAAGACTCCGTCATTTCAGCATCTGAAACCAGCTAAGAAAACTTTTACAGCAACGATGGAGCAAGACAGGCTCCCGAATGTGCGTGCCAGAAATAAAGCTAAACTAAACCTCGTCCTGTCGCAGAGAAGCTGGATCCACACCCAAAAGAAGGGCATTTTACTTGTTGAATATTGAGAAACGGAGTTAATTTTAAGCTCAATCCCTAAGAATACAAATAACGTTCGAATTCATATCGCAGTTACGCCTTCTACACATCTTGCAATTCTTCCGCTGTGGGAAATGTGTATAGAATATGTTACCTATACCCAAGGATCTCGGTAGATCAAGCTAGAGGGACTAGATGGGGTTCCTGTCCAAGCAATTTCTTGTTCACTAAACATACTGGTATAGAAAAGTTTCACTAATTATAGCTGATCATAAGTTTACCAAAAAAACATGGATATCTATTGATATACGCTCTCCTTACTTAGCTACGTTGTCGTTCATAGTCGACAGCTCATTCTCCTCATCACCAATCTTTCCGCCGTTTAAGAAAAAGAATTGACGGCAAGCAATTGGTAAGAGCAGAAAGAAAGCCTGGTTCATCTGGTAGCTCATCACTATCGTTTTCTGCGGTCTCGGACATAATGTTAGTCTGTTTCTTGGGGTGCAAGATAGTGTCGAGCTCTCGAAGTGTGGTGATTGCTTTGGGCTTTATACGCTCCCTTGAGGCAGTAGGAGGTTGAACTTTGATCGCGGAGAATGCCGCGTTGGTGTCATTCAAGATCTGTGGTGAGTTAAAGGTCTGTGGTGGGTTCCTGCTGATTTTAAATAGCGCTGGAGGATTTAGCCAATTTCTGGGATGCAAGGACGGGTGAAGATGACCCCAAACGTCCTCTCTTACCTCTTCGATGACCTCCTCGATCAAAAGATCCACAGTAGACCTTTGCTCAGGAGTTCACGATAGCGTTATTTCACTATCATCCGTTGATGGTTGTTGTTGGGACTCCTCATCCTCGAAATGGCGTGACTCCGATTGTGTGTTTCCGAGAACTCGATTTACGCGACGTCGGCCACGAAAAGTTCCTCCTGATGCGGTATTTGCAGTTTGCTGTAGGCCAGAAACTCGTGCGTGCTTACCTTCTGACAATGTGTTGTGAGGACCCTCGTCTTAGGAAGTCAGAGTGTCTATGTGGTCAGCTAGGCTATGTAGCTGCCTCGCGGTCTCATGACGGCGTTCTGCTAGCGTCATCTCCGCAAAGTCCACAGCATAAGATCCCTCAGCTACGTGGGTGGAGTCCAACCGAAGTTTGACTTGAAAGTTGTTGGATGAGTTCTGGGACATGTCGACAGAATGAGATGGTTTGGGGAGAATCTGTGATCAGGTTAGCAATCGATAGTATGGACCAGCCAAATGCTTCAAGATCGGTGTCAGAGTCTACAAGCTGCTCAATTTGAGGAGAAACGAGACGTCTTTAAGTGTACCATCGAGGAACATTGTCCTACGATTGGTATTGCATAGGACAAAGCATCCTCTGGCACATCTACGCAAAATTCACAATTCTTGAGTCGAAGAAGGACAAAGAAACAACAGTCAACATCAATGAAATGGAAGGACAATTTAGAACGGGCGACAAAGACGTTGTTCGGAAAGGGAGCTTGTGGAGACCTAGGTTTCTGGATTACCTGGTCTTGATCCTCTGTTTCCCAATGGGATACCACAGGGCGGGCCCAAGGACTGTGTCTATCTCTATCTGGATATTTCTGTGTATGTCTTGAGATCTGGCAGTCTAAATCACTGTTTGTCCGGGAAACCAAGATTAACCTAGAAGGAAGTAGTCAGTAACATGGCCATAACTTTATGATTACAACACGTATAACTTACTCCCCAATTTGGAGACACAATTCTCTTGACTCCCTGAGTTTTTGAGATGTTCCCCAGAGCGACCATGTCGTCCTCATCTAAGCTGATGAGAGTCTTGTTTTCGTCAATGCGAGATGGAGTAACCGATTTAGGTATACTTGAATTTCCACGAGCCACTGTGACCAATCAATACCACATATAAAAGCCGTTTGATCATCAGATGTCGAACTCACAATGATAACTAAGCAGAACAGTACCTGCCCCAACATCATGTTTCTTTGCAATCTTGAGGATCTCCTCTTCTTTCAGTAGTGGCGCACCTGTGCTGCCGAGAGGACTGTATGCTGTGACGTGAATACCTTTCTCTTTGCAGTATTGAATCAACGACTCCTGTGGTAATAATGGGTGCAATTCTACCTGATTTACTGCAGGGACGATGTCTGTTTTGGAAAGTAGTTCCTCTAGGTAAATCTCTGAGAAGTTTGCTACACCGATGGCCTTGACCTTTCCTGTCTTCAATAGCTGCTCCATGGATTTGTAGGCATCGATATAGGTAATGGATTTATCGAGGTCGCGAGAGCCGTCAGGTAATGTTGGAAAGTTGGGATTATTACCATTCTTCGACAGTGGTACAGGCCAATGCATGAGATATAAGTCAACATAGTCCAGACCTAGCCTTTCGAGACTAATATCTAGATTCTCTTCCACTTTGGAGTGGAAAGTACACCATAGTTTTGTCGTGATGAACAGTTCTTCTCTCTTGATTCCAGCCTTGAATCCTTCCTTCAGTCCCTCGCCGACCTCTTTTTCATTTCCATACACATATGCGCAGTCAATGTGAGTATAGCCTGAGAGCAAAGCATGGGAAACAGCTTTGGCGACCTCCCCAGCACGGGACTGCCATGTTCCGAGGCCTAAAGCAGGAATTGAAGCACCTGTATTTAGTGGCAGAGGTGTGTTTAAGGTTGGCTTAGGATCGAGAATATGCTTTGGGGTCGCTTTCAGCATTTTGTTAGCTAGAGTGGGATTCATGATTGAAGAGTCTTTCAAAACATGTACCACAGGGTTAAGTAGATAAACAGAAACCAGATCGCAATATACCGTTTCGGGCGATACCGAGATCTTGGTCCGACTCGGCCTTTTTCCCACCGAAAGGAATAGAAGTGTTCCCGCTGGTATGCACGGACCCACGGCCTGCACGCAAAACCTAAATCTATACACCAACTTTAAAAATTAATTACTCAACAACCACTCGATGAAATAAGCTCAAATTTTAATAGTAATATATTCTATATATGTTTATTTAGTCTATAAAAGGTTATAGTCTTTTAGGTATTATAGTAGCCGGCGCGTTCGCTTAACTTATAGCGACTAAATTCGCTCTTGGATCTATTCCTTATATATATTATTATCTTTTACTATAACTACTAATTGTTTAGGCGGCTTAGATAGCTTAGATTAACTCTTTAGCTTTAGTATTACTAATATTATATTAATCTTTAATTATTTATCGACCTTCTTTTATATTTTTACTTCCTCTAGAGTCTTGACCCCAACAATATACTAACCCCAACAATATACTACGAAAATTAGATTAGTATATACGAGAGTACTACGCGACACCTATATATCGCTAGCTCTAAATTAAATATATTAAATAAATTATCTAAATCCTTATCTTCTACCTCTATCTTAATTTCTAGTATTTTTTCCTTTCGTTAGCGCTTGGTTTACTTTCGCGCTGTGGTCGCCGCTTCCGCCTTGTGTGCGATACGTAGGATATCTGTAGTTATATAGATAGAAATACCTTCTAATAAGACTCTCTTCCCTATTTTAGCCTTCTTTTACTTCTTAAGGAGCTTATCTTTCTTAGCTAGTTGCTAAGCTAGTCCTAGTTGTTAATAGGGCTTCGCTCCTATAATAATTAGTTAAATCTCTCTTCTTCGCACGTTTATCGTAACCTATAAGAGCTATACGCTAGCTAAAGTAATTAACGCTTAACTCTATTTCCCTATTATAATCCCTATAACCTATACGCTAGCTAAAGTAATTAATGCTTAAATCTATCTTCCTATTGTAATTTCTATAAACTATACGCTAGTGAACGTATTTAACGCTAAAATCCCTAGCCCTATCTATCTCCCCGTCGCAATCCCTATAGGCTGTACGCTAGCTAATATATCTAATACTTAAATCTATATTACTTTCGTAATTCTTATAAACTATACGCTAGCGAACGTATCTAATACTTAACTTCCTAGCCTACGTCGTAATCCCTATAAGCTGTACGTAAGCGAAACCGTTAATATCTAGTATTATATATCGCCCTTTTCTAGGTAAACAAGCTTCGTAAGGTATAAATAATATAATTATAAAGCTAGATTACCCTATACGCTAGCTAAAATATACGGTACTAGAAACCCTACCTACTATACTCTCGTAGAGCTATATACTAGCTAAAGTATCTAAAGCTTAACTCCCTAGCTATATTGTAATCCCTATAAGCTATAAGTAAGCGAAAACCGTAAATATCTAGTATTACGTATTATTCTTTCTAATATAAATAACCTCCGTAGTATATAAATAACCTCCGTAGCTAGAATAACGTAATTATAAAATTATATTACCTATTATAGCTTAGATACGGCTACCTAGGGTATACGTATAGACTACCTACCGAGTATTAACTATAAAAGAACTTCTTATAGTTATAAATTTATTCTTTATAATACTAAACTCTAACTTTACTCTCTACTCTAGCCTTATACCTTCTAGTATTACTTTATATTCAATCTACCTACTTACTAACCTTCTAACTATTACCGTAACTAGTAGGTAATAATTCTAACTCTAAAAACCTTTAACTATTGTAAATTCTAACTTCTATAGGTTGCGTATTTACTCTTCTCTACTTATAGTATCCTACTTTATATTCTTCTACTCCACCTTATTAAAATATTAGGCCTATCTATAGTTATTTAATATCTACGTCGCGAGGAGCGCTTAGGCGCTATAGACGGATAAGGTAATAATCTAAATCGCCCTAGGGATCTTAGAAAGAGATATATAGCTAAGTAACTAACTCTCTATAGTAAGTTTTATCTTTATTATCCTACCTATAGTAATTCTATATTCTCTATACGCTTTTACCCTATATTCTATCCTTCTTATAACTATATCCCCTACTACCTATCCTTATATATATACTTACCTACTTTATAATTAAAGCTATTATAAAAGCTAAACTCCGCGCTACTAAAAAATATATTATAGAAAAGCGTAAGTCTAGTATAGCTAGCGAACTAGACTAGTTAATCTTATTAACCGATATTCGTAATAACCGCCTACTTTAATTTAGAAACGACCGCAAGATAACTAACAACCTTATTAATCTCGGCCGTAGCGATTACCGCCAGCCTATAGGCGTGTATATTCGCGCTAATAAGTAGTATAAAGGCGAGGAGCGCTATATACCTTATAGTAATAGTAGGGGTCCCTTTATAGACTACTATACTCTAATAGGTACCTACTATAGAGCCTATACCAACTACGTATATAGTAGCTATACCTACTACTATAGTAAATATACTAGACGTAAGTCTCTACTAGCTTTTTTTTTAAAGGAAGATAGATACTAATAATTTCTAGCTCCTACTTCTAGCTCTAGCTCTCCTTCTAAGTATAAGCGCGACGATACTACCTCTCCTCCTATTATACCCTACTATCGCGGATACCGCTGCCGTAGCTCCTCCCTTAACTTTATAAACGCCTTCGTAACTAGATCCCCCTCTACTATAAAGGTAATTAACTATAGTATAAATACTATAGATCTAATTAAGATTCTTGCACGTACCTATATTCTTGCTAATACTATAAACCGAATACTAGCGCGTGTCGATACGATCTATCGCTATAGCTCGTATAAGGAGGTACTATATCGTAGAGCGCTCTAGTACTAGATAGGTAATAGGGATAATTAGTATAACTCTAAGTTCTATAGTTTTAATAATAATAAAGTTAAGGAGGAGGGAGGAGAGGAGGATAAGGAATAGTAAGTATAGGCTTATCTAGGGGAGTATTATTATATATTAAAATAAAACTATTTACTTTAATTAAGTCTTCTAAGTAATACTACTACCTTAGTTATATTCTAAAAGAGCTATATACTAGCTAAAGAAGCTAATACTTAAATCTATACTTCTATTATAATCCCTAAGAGCTATATATTAGCCTATACTTAGATCTATACTCCTACTATAATTCTAAGAGCTATACGTTAGTATATGCTTAGATCTAAACTCTAGTCGTAATCCCTAAGAGCTATATACTAGCTAAAGAATTAAAGAAGGATTTCTAGCTAGATAATATTATATATCCGGCCCTTCTCTATATCCGAACTATTTAGGAAGATAATTCTAATTATATCTAGGGAGGTTAAGCGGCTTAGCGCCACGTATAATTAACTATAGGAAAAGACCTCTTACTATAAAAGTAAACCTACGTAATCTAGACTTTAGCTCTATACCTTATTAATTATTATTACGAAAGTAAAACGGACTAGGAATTACTTATAGATAAACTCTATATCTTAACTAACCCTAGTATTATAGCTTATTAGAATATAGGGGATTACTACTTTCTACGCGTAGTATATACTACCTAAAATCGAGTAGGCGATAGTAAATCGATTTATCTTCTCTACCTAGAGGCGTGTTCTATTATAAAGCCTGTTGATAGGGCGTAGGTTACGTAGTAGGATAATAATATAGCCGATTTTAAGGTAGAGATAGTATGGTAGAAGCTCCGTAATATTAATTAAGTAGAGGAACTTATTAGGGTAGCTTTCTATAGAAAAAGCGCTAGACTTATCTAAGGAATAGTAGTATTTACTATCTCCTAGTATCTCTTTTAATATTACGCTATTTAGCTCCTATATAACCTTATTATATAGTATAAGGATAGTGCGATGGCTTACTTTCTTAGGCGTAAGGAGGCGTTACTTTAGATAAGGGTAAATATAAGCTACTAGCGTAGCCTCCTTATTCTTAAATACTCCGCCCTTAGGGCCCTATTTAATATATTTATCCGCGCCTATACTCTCTCTAATACGTAAAAGCTTTTATCTAAACTCCGTAATCTAATACTATTCCTCTATAGATAACCTTAGCTTTTAGATACGTATATTCTCTATAAGGCGTAAGATATTAACGCTACTCTAAAAAGAGGTATACTTAAGTATTATAGTAATAATCTACCTATATATACTCTTCTTAATAATTAGTAGAATCTAATAGAAGTTACTATAGAAAACTATAGTAATACTACTAAAGGGTTACGTCTTCCTAGGGTTATTATTATTATAGAGATCCTTAAGCGTGCGGTTTACCGCCTTAAAGATATACCGGTAATATATAATAGACTTATCCTAAATAATAAGGCGGGCGCTACGTAGAAGTTTAGTAATATATATTTTTTTATATACGTTATAGGTAGAGCTTATATTAAGACCCTTAATTAGTATTTTAAATCGCGAGTAAGCGGTTATACTAGTAGTAAGAAGTATTATAGTAATTCTAGTAGAAGCTACTTCTAATATAACCTATTTCTTAGAGCGTATATATATAAGAAGGGTATTCTCTATAAAAGTTTTACCTATTCCGCCTAGCCTATTAAGGAAAAAGAGACCTCCCTATATAGTATTAATATTAGTTATAATACTATTATAAGCGTATTACTATCTAGTATTTATCTTTAGGACTATAGTAGTAATATAGTCGCCTAGATTCTACGTAGCGAAATTATACTATATAAGAAGAAGTAGGTTCCCTCCCTAAATACCCTACGCCTATATTCCTATTAGTAGTAGTAGGTTATAATTAGTAAGATACGTACCTATTACGCGTAGGCCTTTATTAATATAGAAAAGAGCTAAGTCTTACTTATCCTCTTCTATAGGAGCGTTAATATACTAGTAATCCTAGATACGCCTTATATAATTATTAGAGAGATCGACCGTAAACTTCTACTAGAGGGTTAGCGGATCTATAGGCGCGTATTAGGTAAAAATAGTTATAAATAAAGCGCGTAACTATAAGCCTATCTTAAAAGTTATAGCTTCTTGTAATATATTCCCCTATTCTTAATTATCTACTAAAAGGCCCTTTACGGCGTATATAGCCTTATAGGTATTATACTAGATATCTTTAATAGTTTTTACGTTAAGGAATAACTTTTGACCGCTAAAGTTTAGAAGAAGTATACGTAAAAAGTAAACTTCTCCTATAGAAGGGTTAACCTAGGTAATATAGCTAATACTTAGGTTTTACTAGTATATAGACTAGATATAATTCTTTTTATTATAGACGTACAAGAGGGGGAAGTCTTAGTAGCTAGTAGTTAAGGTAGGGTTAAGTATATTAAATTTAAAGTATATAGTAAGCGTAGTCTTTTTATTAGCCTTTTTAAGCTACTTATTAATAGTAAGGTTAGTCTATATAGAGACGTACTACTCGCCTTCTAGATAGACTTATAGAATAGTTACCGTAATATCTCTACTATACGTATCTAGCTCGAAAATACGCTAAATAGCCTTATTTATAGAGATATAGCGGGCGTTTATATACTTATCTATTTTATTATGGGCTAGAGGTGGGAGATTCTACGTAACTACTTCTACGCGCTAGGCTCGGATTATAGCGTAGTTAACGCCCTTATAGATATACTTATTAATATATAAAAGCGCTTTATAGCTTGTATATACTTTAACGTTAATATATATATTAAATCGCTAGGAAAGATATACGTTATATAGCGCGACGTTAGTATTATTATAGACTAATTTATCCTAGGTAGTACTCGTTTTCGTAAAAGTACGACTATTATTATAATAGCGGTAAGTTACTATTCCGTTCTAGTACTAAGTCTCCTCGCTAAACGCCTTTAGGTAATTCTAGTAGTATTTCCTATCCTATATATAAGACGTAGTCGGATACGTAGGCCTATATAGCCTATATAGTATAAGATTAGTTACTACTTTATAGAGTAATAGGTCTACGTCTAGGTTAGGAATTTTAGTAGAGATAATATTCTTAATTTATGTAGCTAAAGTATAGCGATCGCGAGGCTTTAGAATAAGTAAAAAATAGTAATATAGTAGCCTACGCTTCTAGAACTTAATAGTCTATACGCTCGTCTATATATTACTAAGAATACTATATTTTACTAGCTCTACTAAAAGCTACTTTAGCTTAATATAAAATATACGGTTAACTAAATTAGGTCGGTTATACGTAGCCTAGCTAGGTGTAAGCTTACGTGTAATCTCCTCCTACGCGGGATTATATATAAAAGTTATAAAGTAATTAGAAGCGCTAAAGTATCTTATAAGGGCTATTACGTCTAAGTAGAGGCGATATATATAGCGTAGCGAACCTATAAAACTAGGCGGTAGAATAACTAGAACTCTAATATTAGTACCTATTACCTTAGTATCTATATTCTAGTTTAACGTAGCGTCTATTAACCCGTTCGATTTTATTATACGTATATCGTCTTAGTTAAACCGAATATATACAAGACGCCTAGACTTAATTAATGTAAACCTATCTATTATAACCTCCTAGAAAAGTCGGCCTATGTAGTATAGCGTACGTAATAGATTATATATTTAAAATTAGTACTTAAACTATTAATACTATATTATAACCCTTAATCTATTTCTACTATAGTATAGTTCCCCTTTAATATCTTTAGCCTATGCTTCCTCTTCTTAATTCTATAAATCCTCCTACGTAGTATTATAATCTAGTACTACTAGCTCTTAGTTATAGACTAGCTATTTACTAAAGTAACTATCCTATAATCGAAATCGCTCGTACTATCTAGTCTTCCCGTTTAGAAATAGAAAAGGGTACCGTAAGAGTATATATATACGGGAATAATCGCTAATATATATCGGGCCCTCGCCGTTTATAGGGAATATAATAATATCGCGTTTATTTTCTAGTAGAGTACTAGTTACTAGAACTATCGTAATAACCTTAGATACTTTTAGACGATTATAAAGATAAGGATTAGTACCTAGGCGTTCTATAATTTATAGCGTAAGCGTTTTTATACTAGTAGTATCTATACGGATACGCTTACGATTATTGTATAAGGCTTAACTAAAAGAAAAAGTCGTACGTAAAGTACGCTCGATAACGCTTATAATTTCTATATTAAGGCTATTAAATATACTTAAATATAGATTTACCCGCTCCTCTATAGTATTATAAACCTATATCTACGCGAAGATTAAAGGCTTCCCTAGCGTATTTAATATACTAATTCGATAATATACGCTCCCTTATATACGTAATATATATACTCTATTTATCCTAGATAAAAGGCGCTTATCTAGAATAGTAAAGCCGGTTAAGATAAAAGAAAAAGCGTTATTATAATAGTAGATAAGAGTATAGAATTATTCCGACCGCGTACTACGCGTAAGTTTACCGCTCTACTACGGTTTTGTTTCTACGAAGAGGCGATATAAAGAAGGAGGAAAAGGACCTAGTTATAGGATATTTACTACGCTACTAGCGTAGTATTTAAATTTTAGAAACTACGCTAGAGAATTCGTGATTTTTTCTTCTATCTAATATAGCGCGCTATATTTATTGTATTCTCTATTAAGGCGCTTAAGGCGAGCACGATAATCGATATAGGGATTAAGTAGCTTATTGAGGGTTTCCTACGGGGCGGTACGGGTCGGGTTTTTACCCTATAAACCCGAACCGTAGCGGTAGCAGTTTCGGGACGGGTTTTAGAGAAAGTCGTACCGTTTTGGTTTTAGTAGTATTTTAGGGTTATTTAACTATAATACTACTATAAATACTACTATAAACGGTATAAGGCGGGACGGTATAGAATTTTTAACCTCGATCCCGTCCTATTAACCCGTCCCGACCCCGACCCGTACCGACCCGTTCGGGTTTATCCCGAACCGTAGGAAACCCTAAGCTTATTGTTCCGGTTTCCCTTATTAGTACCTTCTACTAGGTTACTTACCTAATAATTAGAGTTACTTAGTTAAGTAACTTAGTTAAGTTCTTACTATTAGTTTAGGGCGGTAGTTAGATATAAGAGGAATATTAATAAATAAGTTATTAAATAACTTTAAAAGCTTTATAAGACTATAAGGTAGTAATCTTATAAAGTTTATAACTATAAAGAGCTCTAGATACTATTTACTTACTCTTCTCTATATACTTAAGACTACCCCTCTTAAGTATACTTAAGCGTAGCCTTACCTAGTAAGCGTATACTAAAACCCTACGCGCTCCCTTACTCCCTTTCTTAGTATACGCTTCTATTACGTAACTTATACTAGCGTTATCCCTACTAGGGGTCTAGTATTTCTTCCTCTTTAAGCTACTATCCTAATTCTTCTTAATCTTCTACTATTACTCCTTCCTAGCCTATCGATTCCTAGTTTCCTTCTAATAGTCCGTTATATTTATACGCAAGTTTATACTAGATAATACCTCTTCCTCTAACTTGTCTCGCACAATTAAAGTACGAAGAGTAGTAATTAATAGGTATAGTATTTACGAGCGTATTATTATCTATATCTATAAAGAAGAACTCTATAAGATTATTATATAATACCTCTCCTTCTATAGTTGTTTATAATTCTTATATTAGGCCTTACTCTCGCGT
>MU007074.1:0-189258 GCA_010583015.1 Tothia fuscella | reverse complement strand
CCGTAGTTATTTCGCCGGTAAAGCGATATACGGAGCGTATAACCCGCCTCTACGAAACACAAAATACGACAATTATAATTCAAGTAAAGTAGATATCTAATTAGGCTAGGCTTCTTTAGAAGCGAAAGAAGGCTAGAAAGGGAAAGAGGGTATAATTAGAGAGTGTTTTAGTCTATACAACTACGGATATACTACGTATAGCCCGCGAGGAGGAGGCGCGAGCGGAGGTAAAGAAGCTATGAGGGCGCCTACGTAAGGTAGTTATAGTTGAAAGTTCTACTAAGGAGGAAGATAAGGTATCTAAGGATTTATTAGATAGTTTTAATAAGGCGCCCGCGAAGCGCACGCGTCGCGTAGTATTATCGCATATTAAGGTTTGATTTTCGTAGTTTATAGGTAGGGTAGGTTTATTGGTAGGGTCAATACTCTAAGTTAGAATAGATAGATATTAAATAATCTTGGATTAGTATAGCTAAAGATAGTATTTGAGCCTCTAACCTACGAGAAGGCCGCGGGTCGCTAGCGTTTACTCGTCGTAGATAGTTATAGGAGTTATATTTAAGGCGATTTTATAGTCTACTATATAGAGAATAACTTTTAATAATACTACCTTACTATTCTTATATACTATAGCCGCTTAATATAGGCGTGTTCGCTACGTTTAAGCGAGCCTATACTATCGAGCTATATACGATATCCCGGCTTAGTTTATAGCGTATCCCACGCGTAGAATAGATTAAATTACTCTCTCGTGCACGCGAAAAGGCTATAAGTAAGGAGAATATACTTAGCGGATAGTATAGTACTAGCTTATAGCCTACGCTTCCTATATAAGTACTTAGAGGCCTACTGAAAGACTTACTAATCCCTACTCCTTAGCTAGCTATACTAGACGTAACACTTACCCTTAACTATTCTCTATTAAAGAGCTCTCCTCCCGAACTAGTTAAACTATCTAGGTTAAATAAAAAGTTTACTAAGTCGCTATACTAGTGCCCCGTAGTTATTTCGCTAGTAAAGCGCTATATAGAGCGTATAACTCGCCTCTACGAAACTTAGAATATAATAATCGTAATTTAAGTAAAATAAATAGTAGATTAGGCTAAGCTTCTTTAGAAGCGAAAGAAGGTTTCTAGGGGGAAAAGAGTATAATTAGAGGGTGTTTTAGTCTATACGAGTACGGAGGTATTACGTATAGCTCGCGAGGAGGAGGCGCGGGTATAGAAAAAAAAGCTATAAGGGCGTCCACGTAAGGTTATTAAAATTAAAAGCTCTACTAAGGATAAAGATAAGGTATCTAAGGATTTATTAGATAGTTTTAATAAGGCGCTAGTAAAACGTAGGCGTGGCGTAGTATTTTCGCATATTGAGATTTGATTTTCGAGGGATATATCTAGGGTCGGGACATATCTAGGGTCAATACTCTAGGAATAGTATATTAACTATAGTAATAGCTATTAAAGAACTTAAAGGGGTTTAGGTTTAAAGCTTAATAAAGAATTATTTTAATAAATATTATAACTTAGACTATATAGCCTAGTAGTATATTAGAGCTACTATATATTTTATTAAGACTTATCTCTATTAAGTTAAGGGGTTTCCTTAGCTATATAAAATCTATAAATACCTTAAGGCTATTAGGCCAAGTGTATACCAAGTATTCTAGCCTTGAAACCACACTGGAGGATCACTAATTATTCTACCGAAATGAACTCCCAGCATTTCTAATCTTGCTTAGTCCGGGCAGAACGTGCACCTCAGTCATCAACTGCCAGGTTGCACTGGAAAACACAACTCCACTGCCCTGTCGATCAGCTCCACCGGAGCTTCATTATTTATTTAGTGAACACGCATCTAGCTTGATAATCGAAGCTGTCCTTCACCAGATAGTAATCTCTACCCCACCATTGATTGGCTCAAATCTGCTCACAGGTACTTGTCTGATATTGAATTTCCTTCAGGGTGTAGCTAAGGTTTGTAAGCCAGACGAATTCGTGGAACTTGCTTTATTTTCAACACATGTTCGCTTGAAGGAAACATATATAAAAGGAAGGTTTGCGTTGACTATTTTTTAGCATCATCAATTCACTCTTCTATCATCTTCTCAATAGGTCGACCATTAAGAAAACTGAACTTCTCATTCTACGTTAATCCACAGCAAGCCTAGCCCTACAGCCTTCCATATACCACCCTCTCACATATTTTCAAACTATTCCCTCTACTCACCAATTACAAAATCCTATACAAGCTACAAATGAATCCAGATACTTTCACCGTCAACAACAGCTTCACCAAAAGCATATATCGTGACGTCTACCCTGCTGTCGACCCACGCAATGCAGAGCTCTCCAAAGCAGGCAAAATCGTCCTCGTAACCGGTGCATCCCGTGGACTCGGTCGCCATGGAATCTCATTCGCTTTCGCTCACGCTGGTGCAAAAGCAATAATCATTACCGCTCGCAAAATCGAAGCTCTCGCCGAAACAGAAGCACTGATCAAAAAGATAAATCCAGATGTCGAGGTTCTGAAAGTGGCACTAGAAGTGACAAATGAAGACTCCGTCAAGGCTGCCTTCAAGACCATCGGAGAGAGATACTCCACTGTTGATATTCTTGTCAACAACGCCGGCTTATTTGGCTCCTCGGACCAGCCCCTCGCCTCAGCAGACCCATTAGCGTGGTGGGGAGACTTCGAAGTCAATGTCCGCGGTACCTTCCTCGTAACGAAGCACTTCCTCACATTTATCGGCCCAGAAAAGAAAGACGCACATTTGATCTACCTTTCCTCCGGTGCCGGTCTGATGGTTATCCCAGGAGGCAGCGCATATTCCATCACCAAGCTTGCCGATCTCCAAATGGCGGCTTTCGCCGCCGCTGAGAATCCACACCTTAAGGTCATGGCTTTTCACCCCGGTATCGTTCTTACGGATATGGCTACGGAGATGTTCAAACCATACGCGAAAGACACGCCGGAGCTTTCAGGTGCAGTCATCAACTGGCTCGCTAGTGAACAGGCTGGGTTTTTGTCGGGGAGGTACATCACTGCCAATTGGGATGTCAAGGAGATTATTGCTCGCAAAGACGAGATTGTGGAGAAGAATCTTTTGACTGTTGGGCTTACTGGTCTTAATGGACAGGTTGCTAAGAACTTGACCAAAGCTTAATTCGTTACGCTTTAGAGAAGGACAAAGTTTCAACTTCGGGGACGGATTTCTCTCTCATTGATGTTTCCTTACACTCCATACCAATAGATATCTAATCATAATGGCACTTAACCCCCAACCTCCTAGATTCTCGGTGCTCTTCATTATTCATGCCCCGTTTCATCTCGAGTAAAACATCTTCACACTTTGCTCTTCGATGCAGTTTATTTCTAGTAAGGCAGATCCATCAGGTTATTTTCGTGGAGGTGCCAAAAGATCCAACGCAGCAAACGCCTTGATCCCGCCAGTCGTCGATGTCTTGCGTTACACAGTGCTGGCGAGACCGCCTGATCTCCTCGCAGATGGTCGCCTATAGCTCACTGTCGTAAGTCTGTACGGCGAAATTGGATGTGGTTTTGACATTTGCGGTGCAGACTACAATGACTTCGACCTCACCTGTTGTGGGCGTCGTGTACGGCTTGCATGCGTTGTAAGGGCTCATGTTTAAGGAACGCCATTTGAAGCAAATTTGCGTCTGGGTCAAGTCATGATTTGTCGTGGTGAAGCGATGTCGTATGAGTTCACCCTAAACAACCCCTAGGTTTTTTCCCCTGATCACCCAGACAGGATCTCCTCCTCCAAACCCCAACATATCCATGAATCCACTCCCACCAGCACCATCTCCTTTCTTCACAACCTCCACAATCTCAACCTCCCTCCACCCAGAGAACCACAAATAGTCACATACCATCTCTAGCCTCTTCTCTTCACTCCTCATCAACCAAGCTCTTACAACTTTATGCCAGAAAGCACGATTGCTAATAGCGAGATGGACCGTCCCACCCGTGACCGTATTGGCACGAAGGGATGAAAGGACCTCCAGTGGTTTGGTGAGGTAGTCTATACTAACTACACAAGTTGATGCGTCGATAAGAGGGGATTGCTTAGGTATGGTGGGATTGGTATTTAGATCCTGTACAATCCTCTCACTGAGGATAGGATTCCTCTCCAATTCCCGGACGTTCATCCCCATACCAACAACCTGTACAGTTCCATCTTTCAACCCCTGTTCTATCCTCGCAGGGTAATGACTAACCCAACTGGAACAAAAATCCAAGATCCGCACTTTCCCATCAGCAGCGCTATCTTCCGGCTTCGGTAAAATAGCATCGTAATAGCGACTAATGGCTTTTATGGCATTATCATCAATATGCGTTACTATTTTTGCATCCTTGTAAAATGTCGAATCGGGTGATTCGTCTTGACGTGTGAAATCGGCGGGTTTGTATGGCCATGTTTTGGCGGTTGGAGTGTAGGGTGTTACTTTCCAGTCTTCCGGCATGGCTTGCGTTGATATGAGTGCTGCGAATGAAGCTAGTGTTGTGCGACTTTGGAGGATGGGCCGGCGGATTAGATGGTGGTACATGAATCTGCTTGTTTTATCGTTGCGAATGTCTTCTAGCGGATGTTACCGTGGTGGAATTCTCAGTATACCTCGTATTCCTGATATTTCTACAGGTTGCTGCAAATCTTTCGTATTCTGGTTCAAGTAGACTTTTGCTAAATAAAAATAAATCGCAATGTCAAAAAAACATTCGAAATGATGATGTCGTTGATCCCAATAATTTGTGCGGAAATAAATCCGCTTTTGTAAACGGTAAATGGATTTCCTATTGGAGTAATCACGAAAATGATACGCAAGCATGTGATACTCCACTGAGCTGCATTCCCATCGGTTGGTTGAAGCAACGTTGAAGTAATCTATTATAATCGTTAGCAGTGAGGTTAATTCTATTCTCTGATATAAATACCTCCTGCATAGATCTGGTTCGTTATCCTCACATTCACTTTAACAGAATCGAACCATCCTAGCTCAAAGATCGGCTCCTTCAATCGGTGGCAGAGAAAGTAGTCTCTGAGGACTTATGGTGAAGAGAGATACTCCATAGCATATATTTCTGCAGAATTCGTGCGAGCTCAAACCAGCAAGAGCGAGTATACTATACACGACAGAACGCTAATCCCAGAAAACAATGCTGTACGCCAAATAAAATGCACAGATTTCCATCTTCATGATACATCGCCCTTCCTCTCACCTCAACCAAATCTATCGCCACAAAGCCCAATCGATTTAAACAAAATCAAGAAGTGAATAACTCATGTTACAATTCCTATAAGTAGTCAATCCCTCTTCCCCGTCCCAGGGAACCCATACCCACCATACCCATTCCCCACACCAGGGCTCGCCCCACCACCAGGAAAATACCCATACCCATTATACTTGGGCAAACCACCATTCATAGCATCTCGGCCATGAAACTTCAACCGCCGCGGCAATTCCACACCCCGAAAGTAAGCTATACAAATAGCAGCGCTAGCACCAGCAGCGAAAATACAATAACTCAATGTACTCCAGAACCCGTGGTGTGAACTCGTAAGTGGTAGAAACGAAGATGGATACCAGCGTATGTGGAATGTTAAGGTGAGGTTATCACCTATTATTATTTTGGTGTTGCGGGTTGTGGGGGAGATTGAGTAGGCGGAGGCGGAATCTATTTTCCCTTTTGCGGCTTTGGATTTTGGGGGGGTGTCTTTGGTTGAGGTTGTTGTTGGGGGGTCGGTACTCGTGTGGATGAGGAGGTTTAATTCGTTGGCGACGTGTAGATGGCTGAGTTGGAGTGTTCCACTTAGTGCCATGACTAATGGCGTGTATGCCACACTTTCCGAGCCCATTACACCTGCTTTGTCTTGGCCGGAGAGGTCTTTTGTGGATATGGAGGATGGTAGAGACGGTATCCGGCATGTTAGAGGTGCGTCGTTGTGTATGTAGAATTCGAGGAGGTGGAAGAGCGGATCTGTGAGGTTGATGGTGCAATTTTGGGTCTTGGATTGCGAGTACAGTAGCGCGAGGGGCGTGTTTGTTTCGGCGCATGTGGGGAAAGGGATGTATTGGAGGTTGCCGTGGGAGTCTGTTATCTAGAACTTATTGTTAGTACTTTGCCCTCCCTTTATTTGAGCCTGTTGGGGAAGAGTATACATGTTCTCCGGTATCACTTCAGATAGGTATTAGCAATATTCAGACAGAAGAGAGGAACATATACGGGCATACATCGTCCTGTTCAAACATGTGATGGGAATCAAATCGCCATTGCTCCATGGCTTCCCCTCTGGCGCACTCTCGGCGAGTGCTCCGTGTAAGGATAGAAAGAAGGACACCGTTGCGGCGAACACGGCGGAGGATTGTGGCATCATAACGAGGTGATGCGGAAAGATTATGGTAATGAATGTTGTAGTTTTATCGCATGTTGAAAACTGTGAATGAAAAGGAGGTTTACACAATTCCGAGGTGAAACTGCAATGTTGTTGGTCCTATTTCTGTTCGCGTGCCTTGATGTTTTTTAGGCTCGTCATAAATTTGAGGCCAAAGCTCAGGGGAGAATTGGATAAGGGCGTTGAGGGGGATATTGAGTAGGGCGTTATTATTGGTTCGCATTTATGTCAGTGAGCTTAGCAAAGAAATAATAGAAGCAAGTATACCAAGGTGTTGCTGTGACATGTTCGTTCGGTGTATTTGTCTATAATATAAACTGTACAATACATGACGCGCAGGCATCTTTCAAATATACAGCGTACTTCCCTCTCAAATGCTGTAAAGGGCATTCCATGCAGTTGATCTCTATCCATTCTATGAATAATCCTCCCATATGCATCAATGTTGGTACAATGCAGTCCAATTTGTACAAAAACACCAATCACCACCCTTTCCGCCTCAATTCCTGCACCCTCGTAACGGTCCTCTGAAAGCCATCCTTGAATCGTCTCCTCCATCTTTCACTAGCAAGCCTCTTCCTCTTGAGCCCGCCTCTCTCATGAAATTTTTGCTTGTTGAAATCGGCCTTGATCCTGTTACGCGCGACCAACATCTCCAATTGTCTGAGTCTGGTGCCTAAATCCGTCATCTTATTATTATCAACAGCGAAGGTTCTCCCTGTGCGGGCAGAAAGATGAATGTCCAGCTCTCTGAGTACTCGAGGTTTCGTTGTGGCTAGCAATGTATCTTCGGCGAAACCACCTCTATTGGTAGGGAAGACAACGTCCTTATTCGCCAGGGCGCGGCCTCTTATGACTGTTTGCCTGCTTTTGGGCTGGATCCAGCTATTACCACTGGATGCATTTGACGCTGTCCTGGCTTGTTCAGGGGATGGTGCACCGACTCCTTCCATAGCTACGTCAAAGGATGATCGTCCAGCTGATGATCCATATCTTTCCGCAGTCCTATACAGTTTGTCGTCTGCCGGGTTTCCGGACCCTTTGAAATGTGAAGTGTGCTTTGCTGAAGCACCAGGAGTAGGCCCAAAGTCCATGACGCTGTCAAGGAAGTCGACATCTGAGTTGTCTGGCGGAGGTTGTAGGCGGAAGGGAGTGTCGTCTTCACGACCAACAGCTTTAGCAGCGGCCTGTTGTCGAAATGGTAGTATCGTAGAGAATTGCCGACATGAATGACAAACGAAGGGCTTTGCGGTCCGTGTGAGTAGTGATGAATATGGAGTAGACGTTCTTGCGGAGGCGGAGAGAAAGGAGAGCAGATGCGATTGTGAGCGCAATAGCGGCGCCCCGATTGTTCGAATTTCCATGATGAATAAATCTAACCTTATCAGACCCTAATTGATTGTTGTAGAGAGGGAGCGGAATGGTAATGCATGGTTCGCTGGGAAGTTGAGATGAGATGCTGCAATTGATATCCGGCATCAAAAAAAAGAGTCGCCGCAGCTATTTTCTGCCTCAGGCTCAACTCGAAGCTTGAGAAAGTTTGGACCACGACCGGCCACTGTAAACTTTGAAGTTGCATCGCGCCATTCACGCTCCTTAATTATCAATTCCTGCCTATATATTGATTCGTACGGGTCACTACAGACTTCCCACTGATACCCGTTTCACGACAATTTATTACGCAGGGTTGCGCCAGACTGACATTTCACAATTGAAGCAGAAGCTTTCAATTAGAGCTTTACTACGAGTAGTACTTCATGGGCAACTTGCTCTGAACGCACATACTCATAGGTTGAGCAATCGTCGATAAAAATTACAAGAAGTTAACTGGTATCTACTCCCAATTAAAGGAAATCCGAAAGTCTCTCACCATGGCATTCAATGGACCACCAGGTAGATACATCTCTCGTACAGCGCTATGCTTTATATTTACTGACACAAAGCAGGTGCAGCTTATGGGGCTCCTGGCCAATGGCCTCCGGGCGGAGGTCCACCAGGTGGACCGGGTAAGCTCCCCATATCTTCTGCGCTGTCAATTACTGACATATTAGCTACAGGCGCTCTAGGATCATCATCACCAGCTCCAGGTGCGGGATTTCCACCAGGTATGCCAGGAGGTGCCCACGGTCTACCGCCGAGGCCTGGCAACCTACCACCAGGCTGGGCCCCTCCTACCAACATGCCCAATATCAACTTCAACGCACCAGTCATACGTCTAGGAACCACAGGCCCCGCCGGCAGTGCACCATTTGGAGCCCGTCCGCAGCAAAATAATGCCGACCCCGCGGGTAATCGGCGAGGATTGGGCATGGACAGAAGTATAGACCAGCAGAGACAACAGGTGCGGGAAAGCATGATGTCTTTTCAACCACCTACGCGAGAAGAACTTTTGCGGACAATCTTTGTAGGCAATATTCCTGATGGTGTAGGCGGTGATGCAAATGTTGAGAGGATATTACGTACAGCAGGCGGTCTACGGAGATGGACACGTGCTATAGATGCCGACAATAAGCCGTGCAAATTTGGCTTCGCTGAGTATGAAGATGCTCAGAGTTTGGAGACGGCTGCTGAAATGTTGACCGATGTTCAAGTTCCACTCAAGAAGCCCGTTCCCAAGGCTGCAGCTAAGATAGAAAATGGGGAAGGAGCAACGGAAGAGGACGAGGAGGAAGTCGAGAAGGCTACACTTTTGGTACGTCGTCAATTGTAGCTCTGAAGGGTTATCACTAAATATAGACACAGGTCGTTGTTGACGAAGCGTCAAAAGCCTATGCAGAAGAATGGCGGGAGAGGCGAGGCGAGAGCACTGACGAGCTGCAGTTTCGCGTCGATGCGGCCAAAGAAACACTGGAACAAGTCCTCACTAGTCTTTTTAAGCCCTTTGAAGTTGATACCTCTCAAGATGGCGACTTTCTCATGCCTGATGCCGCACCAATGGCGGACCCTGAAACGGGAGAAGTTATCATGATTCCTATCAACGGCGAAGATGAACTATCCGAAATCCCGCAAGAATTCCGTGAGACAGTTGCAAAAGAAATTGCAGACTTCAGGGATCGAAGTATCCGACGAGACAAGGAGCGTCTCAGGCGGGAAGAAGAGATGGAAGCAAGAGAGCGTGCGAATGCAGGATTTGCCGGCTCTAACAATATTCCCCTAGGGCCTCGAGATCGTGGTGTCCAAGGCGCACCTAGCGGACCCAAAGGACGTGGTGGTATCCACGGTGCTCAAATACCTAAAGACTACCAAAATGGTGTTACATTTATCAACGGTAACAGTGCAGCACTGTCCAACTACATAAGCAAGGAGGACGAGGACAGCGACGCCAGCGATTCCGAGCTTGAAGAGCGCAGACGTGAGAAGAAAGCTGCAATAGAGGAGAAATCATTTCTTGACTATGAACGCCGATGGCTAAATCGCGAACGCAGTCGAGCGGCAGCCATTCAACGAGAGAAAGACCGCGACGCAAATGAAGAAGCAACCACTGCACGTGAGAAGGAGATTATCGGCAAGCGCCTCAAGGAATGGGACGACAATTACCAAGAGAACCGCCGCGTTGAGGAATACTACGTTGACCGTGGACTATGGCTTCGTAACCGCGAAGCATTTCGCCGTCAAGAACGCCAATTCGATGATCAGGATCGCGAGGAAGAGAGACGGGAACAAGATAGCATAAATCAAGCACGCGGTCTTGCTGATAACTTCCTTGACCGTCAAGCAGAAGAGCTCAGTGCACGCGGTATAGCAACTCAAGAGCCGGCACAGCAACGCTTCAAGATCTCCTTAGGCGCCGCTGCACAAAAGGCTCAGGCGGCCGCTCTTCCAAAACGCCGCACCGTAGCTGATGTCGAAGGACTCTTGGACAACGAAGAAGAAGAAGAAGATCACTCCATCAAACGCACCCTCATCCCAATCAAATTCGACCCCGCCGCTAATGCAGCCCTCACCGACGACGAAAAGCGCGACGCTCAGAAATCACTTGCCCAGGAGATTCCAAACGATAAGGATGAGTTATTCAAATGGAATATCGCGTGGGAGTTCTTGGATGAGACTACTGTCAAGGAGACGCTGAGGCAGTTTGTGGAGAAGAAGGTTATGGAGTACCTTGGTGTGCAAGAAGATATTATTGTGGACGTTGTTGAGGAGAGGATCAAGGCAAAGAGCGGACCGAAAGAATTGATTTTGGAGCTGGAGGGTGTAAGTTCTTCTATTTACCCTGCATTTGTTCACGTATAGGTATGCTAATCGCCGTCATAGGCTTTGGACGAAGAGGCAGAAGTCCTAGTCAAGAAACTGTGGCGGATGATCATCTTCTATACCGAAAGTGAGAAGAGAGGTTACTCCACATAATGCCTTCCCAAAAGATCCTGAAACACGTCGACCAATGATCATATCGGATCAAACTAGGAGAAGGCCTTAAACAAGGCTTTGAATAATGCGGCTTAATAGGCGGAGGGGATGTGAATGGAGTGATTTGAAATTTTGTAGGATGTATGTCATGCTCCAACCAAAAATGAAAACCCAAAAGAATCGTTTAGTAACCTTTTGCATCCACAATACAGAAGTCACTCGTGGCAAATGTCGAATTGTTGAAGACACTGCACCTTGAGGATTGATCCTCGGATTTTGGTATGTTCCACTGATGTCCTTGAGCGAATTATGATTATGCGGCTCTGCTTGTGAACCAAACTTCACCGTTCCAAGGCTGAGATGTCAGAGCGAGCAACCTCAACCTGCTATATTACCGCCCCCTCGCCCCATTTCTTTTCTATGATTCTTCACATCACAAGTTCAATTCAAGACAATCAAATATCTGCCCAACACTTCTTGTTCGTAAAACTTCTCTCAGAATCTAATACAACATACCCCTATCCAGTCAATATGGATGCAAACTGTCACATCCCCCGGGCGAAACCACCGAATCGCATGAAACCGAAACCGAAGAAGTCATACAACCCGCGAGTTCTTCTCCGTAAACTCATCACGCGATCTAAATCCAAGAGTCTTAATCTCATCAAGGGCCCTCCACCGTTATGGAACTATTTATTCCCACCACCCCCATCCCACAACGCCGACGTTCCACCACCCACTTACGACGCCAACATCGCCAAAGCAATCAAGCTCATCAACAAAATCTCTCATCTGCGGCGGGAACACGATAAAGCGACGATTGATCTGGAGAGCTTGTGCGCAATGTACGACGTTGTATGTCCAATCGATAGACGACGTATAGTGCTAATTATACATCCGTGTGCAACGGTGAAGGAGAATCTTGAAGAGGAGATTAATGAGTTCGAGGGGAAGGTTGATGAGATGATTGAGGAGTTTGCGGAGGTGAGGGAACTGTTTGAGGGTGGGATGGTGGAGGGTTGGGAGGAGGGCTGGAGGGGGAGGCGAACATCGGCGGGTGATGGGTTGGAGGTGGTAGATGGTCAGGAAGTTATCGATGGGTTGGAGCTTGTAGATGGGTTGGAGCTTGTAGATGGGTTGGAGCTCGTAGATGGGGTGGAGGTTCAAGATGAGGGGGGGAATGCGGAGGAGAGGGAGTCGGAGGAGGAGCTTGAGGATATTTGGTACTATAGTTTTTGGGTTGGGATAAGAATTGTGGAATCTTAACCTTGCGATCTTGTTCTTCGGGGTCTATGGGGAATCCTACTTCTCAGGTTTTTTTGAAAGCCGGATAACCCCCTAGGATTCTAAGCTATAAGACCTTTTCTAGCTTTCTGAAATCTAATTCAGTATACTGAAGACTCCCGGCCTTAAGTTATATAGCTTCTATAGGAGCAGGTACATACTCTCAATTACTTTTATCATGCTTAGGTGGATTTAAATACTCTATAATGCTAGATTTATCCGGCTTTCAATAAACTTGAGGAGTACGCCCAACGAACAGGCTATATCTAGCCCCCTTCCTTTTACACCTTATATAACGCGCGAATCTGTCAAAACTCACCGCTTCCTCAACTCGGTCTGTATGTTAATTGATACCATCTCTTTTCGTAATTCAGTGACTTGAGCGTGCGAATGGGTTTTGGAAGAATCTGGTACAGCTGTACCGACTCAGGATGTCAGAGCGAGTGCGGTTTCGGAAGGCTGTCAAAGCGACTTGGTCTTTCTATTACATATATACAAGAGTTCCCTCTTTCTCTATTCTACGCATCCCTCACTGAGTATCTCGAACACAATCTGCCCTCGCTCACTCAAAAATCTTGTTTGTGAACCTTCTCGCCTTTTCATTCAGGTAGAAGAACGACCACAATTAGTACTTCCTCAGCACTGTTAAGATGCAAGCAGAATACGATCTCAAGGACACGGAATCTCACTTAGAAGTAACGCCGGAAAGTGTGTCCACCACTCGCTTCGAGACACCTGGGACGAGTAATCCGAAACCACCATCAGAAATAGAAATAGATCACCGGATCACAGGATTGCACATCGGTCCACCTCCCGGCTACCAACCTCCACAGATATATCCTCATGATGATCCTCTGACAGAAGACCTGCCACTAGACTACGAAAGTCCTGAAATCGTAATCTCCCCTCCCCACTACGACACCTACCTGTACAGATACATTCAAGTCCAAGCAATAGACCGTGCATTCGAAACCCGCATCCACCAGTGGGAGGACTACTACGATCATCTCTGGCACCCTGCCGAAAAAGAAACCCTCTTCGAGCACTTGTCGCAAGGAATAGATGTTGCATTCGCAACGCTACGGGGAATAACACGGCACTTGGAACTATAATTCCGCATCCTTGGCACTTTGCGCGAGGTCCACCAGCGGAATACAGCATCGACGTGGGAGCCATTTGATTTGGACTTGGAGGTGGTGGAAGTGCCACCGGCGAGGCTGAGGAGGGTTGGTGGGGGGAGAGGGAGGACGATGAGTTTTAGTGGAGTGGTTCGGTATTCGCTGGACGAACTCGAGGATCTTGTGTGTAGTCCTTCAGCTTCGGAGAGGCGTGATAGTCTTTGATGCGGGGGGGGGGGGGGGGGGGGGGGGGGGGGGGTGCGGGGAATAAGCCGAGTTGGACTTGATGGGATGGAAGAATATCTTTTGCAGATGAAATTGCTTTCTTGAATTTTTTCTGAACCTTGAAATTGTTCAGGGTAGTGTGCTTCCTCAGGTCTAGTCGACTGTGACACTTGCATCTAAGACCCCTTTTGATAGAGGTGGTTAGACTCATACTTATCTCCTAATTGAGAGAAGGGGATAAACAGGAATGAAATTTCAGAAACAAGAGATGCGTATTGAATCAGTGGGAAGAAGAGTGAAATATGAATATCAGCTTGCGTAGAATTTGAGAATATAATTTCACTTTGCCTTCTCTAGACTTTTGGACATATGGGGTCTCTCCTTCCAAGGTCCATAACTATGTCGCGGGATCCACTCGAACATTTGGAGTTCAAATGGGACGATATTAACTAATTGGAACCTCAAATCGAAAATCACTTTGATCCAGCCTTCATAATGCTCTTGCTCTCGATGCTTGGCATACTTCTTTGCTGCATGAAACTCCTCGTATTACCCCTCACGAGACCAGGCGTCATTCTCGCTATCCACCTTATCCAATCTGAACGCGCGCTCCCAAAGTCCACATCAGAATTGCAATATCTCAGAGTGAAAACCAGGGCCAACAGCACATTTTGCCTCATGCAATTCGCCGACATTCAAATTTAAACCTCTCCCCGGATCGACTGCAATACCTCGCCATGCCCACCGAGGAACAATTCAGCAATGCCACCAAAATTACCCGCTGGCCTCCAAATGCAAGCGAAGAATACATCAACGCTCGCAATGACCTGTCAGTGTCAAACTTTCCAATAATCTTCATCCATATTCCTCAAGCTATCAATCAAACATTGCTAATTTCCCTCTTCCTGCTCAGTCTCAAAGAAGAATGGGAACTGCACGAACGAATAGAAAAAGTGGCAGCACTTCGGCAAAAACTGCCCAAAGGCTCAGCAATGAAATCTTACACCTTCACCGAAGGCCCTTCAGATCTCACTCAGTCCGGTCCTATTAAGGAAACAACCTTGGAAGATCTGGCCGCCGACGGACGTACCGTCCTCATACGCCATTACATGTGGGATCCCTCCGACGCAGAGCCATGTCCACACTGTTGCTCCGCCCTAGACGCGTGGGACGCCATGGCCCCTAACCTAGCCGACCGAGTGACCTTTGTCATAGTCGCCAAAGCCGAGATCGAACGCTTCAGGACCTTGGGCACCAAACGTAACTGGAAGAACCTCCGTCTGCTCTCCAGTTTTGGGAGTGATTTCAACAGAGAAATGAATGTCGAAAGTGTGGCATGGACGGAGGTGAAACAACTCCCCGGTCTTAGCGTCTTTAAGAAGGATGCTGAGGGAGTGGTGAGGCATTTCTATACTGATTTGGCGAATTATGATGCCGATACCATTGGCTATGATTTTTATGGTGGGTATCGCAATTTTTTTGACTTTGCTCCTGAGGGGAGGGGTGGATTTTGAGATGTGGTGGAGATGGTTGAGCTTGGCTTCGTGATTGTGTCTTCGTCGTTTGGATTTTGGCCTCCTAGCACGTTCCGGCATGGTTTCTGGTTATGAATTTTGTTTCTGAGGGTCTTGTCGGCCTCTTGACGATAATTGCTTACTCTCCAGATATGAGGAAAAAATTTCCTAGGTTACTTCAAACTACACTGCTCAGATTTCCTTCCATCTACTTGGAATGCTCATTCAAAGTGACTCCACTTAGCCCTCTCGAGCTCGATTCATGTCTGTCTGAATCATCGAGGATTTCCTTATACGTCCTCGTAGATAATAGCGTACTGATTGGCAAAGAAAAGGGGTATTTGGATTTGAGAACTAAACTTTACACAGTTAATGTACAATCGCAAAGGTATCTGGATAAGTAAGGAAAAATAAAGCAGTAGATCCCGATTAGATACCCATCTTTACGCCCTCGAAATTTTTTCGAATCAATAGATAGTCGGTGAACCATCCATCATCTCGGTTTTCCTCCCAGGCGTGTACTCACGCCCCTCCATCTATGTCGATACAAATATGTTTGCTCGTGAAATAATATTCCTCCTACCTAAATGATCACGTGCGAAGAATATGTCCTCATAGACTCTTGTTCTCAGCTCTTCAACCTTGGCTAACCCGCGCGCGCTTCCTGCCCGCATGCACAACCGGAGTGCCACTGGATGGTTCCTTCTGCTTCTCTCTAGCATCAAGAACAAGAGATAGAACATCGAAACCAAACTGTGGGAATTCCAAGCACATGCTCCGGAACTCATCTTCAGCCTCATGTCTAAGCACATGAGATCGCATGGCCCAGAAAGCTGCGACGGGTTTGCGAATGGTGTTGTCTTCCCTTGAAGTCTCCTTGTAGACAAATCTCGCATAAGCAATTTCGCCGCGCGCGGTGGACTCGGTACGATGGATTTTGGCGTGGGCAAGTGATTTGAGCTGCGGAAGTGAGAACTTTGAGGCGAGAGTGTAGACACGGGCGTGACGGAGGAGGGCGACGCCTTCGTTGTCGGGCGAAGAGACCGTGGGATCATTCTCGAGGGCCGAGTCCTTGGCTGCGTTGACGCGCTTGGGGAAGTATTCGCCGTTGTAAAGATACTCGAGCACTGAGCCGACCGCGGTCAGATCTTCAGACGCCAGTTCGATGCGACGCTAGATTTGCATGTCAGATTCTGGCCCGCGTAAATATAAAAAGTGTCACATACTGGTCCGCCCGAGTTGAATTGGGCGCATTGCTCAGCAAACCAAGGAGATTTGACCAGCATGCCTTGATGTGCGCTGAGGATAGCTTCATTGTCGCCTGTTCCTACCACCAATTCTACGATTGGTGATTTGAGGTAGCTGCACGCAATTGATTTCAGGATTTGCAGTTCTTCTAGATGCGACTGGCGCATCAGAGGAAAATCTCTTACTCAAGAAAAGTAGTCATTTCGGGCACATCTTGCTCGATATCAGCTAGCATTGTGGCTTCATCCCCTTCTCCAGCGCCGGCATCAGCTTCATCCCCTCCCATCTCAACATCCTCGGCAACCTCCTCCTCTGTTGGCGTCTCGATTTGAGCTTCTGGGTCTGCCATTGCGATTTCAAGCTAACGAGTGAAGGTGAGGCTGGAAGCTTTTGCTGTTGAGTGACGATATTATGATAAAAGAGCGGGCGTGCTAATAATTATAGTTGAGCTGATTATGTGAAAAATGATCGTAGCTCCGAAGAAATGAGTGAACGAATGAGCTGCTCTATGATAGCGCAATTGATGTGGGTGGGAGAACATGAGGAGGTTGGAGCTCGAGTGGAGCTAACGGAGCTATGGCTATGACTGGTGTGGGCCTTACCCTTCCTATTAGGGAACTACCCAGATTCAATTCAACTACCACGCTCTCCACGCTCTACAAACTCACCAAACGCAATGCCTCTTTGATCAGACGTAACCATTTTCATGGACGATAATCGTGTTTACTTACCCTACAGCCAAGTGAGCTTTGAGAGCCAAGAATCCCACGCTATGTTGTGCCAAATGAAGACCATTAATTTCATGTTGACGGTTCTAAGCAGGAAGTATCTTGAATCTATGATAACCCGTGACTGGATATAAACCTACACGTCTGCCTGAATGAGATCTCCTACGTTGTCGTACTGTTTCTTTGCCAGGCTTCCGGGCAATCAAACAATACTTTGAGCTCCTACACAACCTTTTACACATCTGAGATCAGAGCTACTATATCTTTTCAAGGAACAGATTAAGAAGGAATTGTCATTATTTTGAGAGTTTGCCTGCTAATTTAAAGAGAAGCCCGGTTATCGTAATAGTCCAGTCTTTTGTCCCACCCTGATTCCTAGTGGAGATCTCACCATATGCAATGCTGGCATCTTTTCCCAACATTGGAGAATGCGAAATCGATATCCTTCTCCCTAGCGAGCATGCCGCTCCTGTCCTTGACTAGCTCGAGGTGGTCGGGTTCATCTTTGCTTTGTTTAGATTTATACAAATTAGCTTTTCCCACAGAGTAGTGCAGATATTCGTTAGATACCGCTACTTACCAAGCTAAAACGCGAACACGCAACCTTTCTTATGTGCCGAGTTGCCCCTGCGGCGGATCGCCTTGTAATCAGCAAGACAGATGTAGCAAAACTCATGGGAACATTTAGAGCACTGCCCATGTATTAGTATGCTTGAGTGTTAATTCCCTGAATTTTCCATATGTAGTCTCGCAGCACAAATTCTACTTTCAAAGACAGAGAAACTCGAAGATACACGTACTTGCATATGATCGCAGCCATCTGATTTTTGGATTGGTCTTTTGCAACCTGGACACCTTTTCGCGTTTTTTTCCACCCAGCGGTCAGACTTTTCCTCCTGTGCTTTGAGCTTTTTCGCCTCCCTTTTGAGCTTGGCATCCTTTGCAATTTCGCTTTTGAGTCGTTTATCAAAGGCTTTGCATGTTTCGTCTGAATGCCATGCTCGAGTATGTATAAAGCAAGCTTTGAAGCCACAATCGTGGCAAGTCAAGATTGGAGCATCTGCGCCCTCTTCATGGATCTGGCCCGAGATACAATCTGGACCAATGCAGTGACGGTAGTTTGGGTCGTGCGAAAGTAAAGCTTTAGTCGTTAAGGTACCGAACCTGACAAGGTTAGCTGAGCCTACTGCTCGAATCTCGTCTTATCATCTCACTTCTCTAATTTCTCCTTGTCATCTAGAAGGACCCCCATATTCTCGTACTGAATCACCTCCGAGCATACTGACCCTGGGCAAGAGATGTTTTCAGCGTCAACATCATCCAGCTTGCTAGATATCCAGCCCTTGACGCAATCGGGGCAGATGTTCCGTGGATGGTTGCACTTGTTTGTAATGAGGGTGAAGTAATGATTGCTTGGTATCTCATCGCAGATGCTACAGGTCAGACCTTGGAGCGGGACTGCTAATGGTGAATCTGCTACCAAGTCGGTGGGGGAGTGAAGCCGCTGGCGTTTTCTCAGAGGTTCATCCATGCTTGCTCGATATTTGGAAGATAGTGCCAATTGAATATAGTAGAAGTGGTAGAGGCTGTTGGCGTGCTTGGAAAAATGGATGGAAGAGAAACTCAGGTATGCCGATACGTTATAAGTGGAAAGAACTAGACTGAGAGGAGCTGGGTAGCGGCACTAATGAGAAGTGGGAGAGCGATAAGCTGGGAGATAACTTGAAGAGAAAGAGTGGGACAATTCTAAGTACGGTTTTCCATGATGGCCTATTGGTGGTACTTACGCAAACGAAGCGCTTCAATTCGCACACAATCGCCTGCAGATGTCTCATTGCACACACATCTATGCAGATTGAGGCTTTGCAAAACACTGAGAAGCAGACGAGCTGGTAACAGGCTTCAGTACCCTTGGCTAAGCTTCCACCCACAAATATACACATTACCTCCACGATACAACGAATTGCAGCTCCTCTAAGTCCGCTTGTAGTCTCAGCTTTCGCGGCCCTTACTCATAAAGTGCACCTTCATCTTCGTCATCCCAGCCGGCTACGACTTCAAGTCGATAAGCGTCGGAAACATAGAACTTGCAACACTCGTTGTGAGCTGAGTTCCCAACATGTCGAATTTCCTGATAGTTGGCCAAGCACGAAAAGCAAAACTCGTACTTGCATTGGATACCTGCACTAACTTAGCATATGATACTCATAATGATGTACGAGAATAGCTTACACTTCATATGATCGCAACCTCCGGCCTTTTCAATGGGCGACTTACAAAGGGGGCACCGCTTTGCAACACGCGCAATTTCGTCGATTGAAGCTTGCTCCTCTGCGCTTGTAGGACCTGACTTCACGCGTTGTTCATACTGCGTGCAGCTCTCCCCCTCATGCCAAGATACCTTGTGTGTGAAGTATGCTTTATGCCCACAAGTATCGCACCGTACAACCGGCGTATTGTCACCTTCGAAGTGCAATTGACCAGACTTGCACTCAGGACCCACGCAGCGGTAGAATTCAGATAATTCGGACAAAGCTGCGAGTGTCGCAAGGGCATCATATCTGATTGTTTCTGTCAGCGTCTGTATGACGGTATGGAAAAACGAGCAGCTAGGCTGGCGTTCAAAGTGACGCCTACTTACTTGTCAAAGACTTCGTTGTCCAGATGTGCTTTCAAGTCGGAATGTTCAAGAATGGCGGGGCACTCCGGGCAAGGAATCTGGTGGGTGTCCTCAAGTCTGGTTGATACCCAACGTTGAAAACACTCGCGATAAACTCCTGGTGCGTGGGTACAATTTTTTGTGAGACGTGGTAGGTTGCCCAGATCTTGCGGGTCTTCGCAAGTGATACAGATCTTGCGCTTTCTGCACTTCGTAGGCTTCTTGGCTAAAGAAGGCGCGCCGGAGTAATCTTTGAATCTTGTAGTCACCATGGTCGCGGACAATGTGATTGAGAAGGTGGAGGTCTACGAAAAATAGGGAATGCGAGAACTTATATAGATGATCAGAGCAGGGTCTCATTTGCGAGAACACTGTTAGGCGGCTCGCGACGTAGTTTTCCAGTATACAAGTTCAAGTCGTTGGCCGTAATAACGTGCAGGCACCTTGTTGTGGCTGCTCAGATAGCGCTTGTAC
The DNA here is from genome assembly GCA_010583015.1 of Tothia fuscella. Lineage (NCBI taxonomy): Eukaryota > Fungi > Ascomycota > Dothideomycetes > Venturiales > Cylindrosympodiaceae > Tothia > Tothia fuscella. The sequence goes on along the minus strand of MU007074.1, from coordinate 169,249 downwards.
CTAAAGCCAGAATGCCGCAGTGATAAAGAGTTAATCCCAAACATGAGATCGAATGACAGCTCTGATGACCTGTGAGCATCAAAACTAGGGTAAGTACATGCAATAGATCCTGCTCATTTTATTCATGCCGGATATTGAGTCTGCCGGGCTCTATTTTGAGCGACCTGATAGAAAGCCCCAGCTATTGCACTATGAAAGAGAGAGAGACAGAGAGAGAAGGAGAGTAAGAAAGAGAAACAGTGCTCCTTTGGACCGCCCCGTGTGAGACACCTAGGTCTGCAACCGGTGCTATACGATCTTTAATTGCGTACCATTCTACTAAAAAGAAAAAACGCCGAGACCATGCTTTGAGCCCAAAGAGCAAAACTCCGTCTAAGATCTAAGGGGTATCACTTACAAAGCACCCCGAAGGTGCACCGATAATGTGAAACTAAACCAGAACTCCAGATCATCTCTTCATAGCCCTCTCGTCTCCGGGAGCCCCACCTCGTCTCTTTTGACCGAATCCACCACGACGGCCTTGGCCGTTTCCGCCTCCTCTACCGCCACCACTACCTGCTTGATCATTTCGTTCCCCACCAAATCCGCCACCACCTCGAGCTGGACCGCCAAAGCTCGTCCCCTCGTTTGGCTTGACAATCTTTCCTCCGCCATTCGCATTGCCATTGCCATTCGCTGCTGGTTTTCTCCGTGGAGGCATATCCCGCTCTATGTGGCCTACGTTTAGACCCTTCACACCCTTGAATCCCATCTTCCCGACAATTCTCTTGTCAACCATAGGGGGCTCAGGACATTGCATTGAGGATGCCATGTCGTTGGCCATAGCCACTAAACCCTGGCTATCGGTCTGTAAGTTCTTCATGAAGACCTTGTTAAACCCCAAGTATGCCTGATACGCCTTCGCTTTGACTGCTGGATCAACTCGATCGAATGCAGACTCAACGACCGATGCTTGACTCGCGGCGATAGGACCAAGGTCAATCGTATATGGTTTGATGGGCAAGCTCCTATTGGCGCGCATGAAGTATGATTCTGAACTAGTGAGCAGAATAACCGCGCGGCCGTCATTCCCAGCCCTAGCAGTACGGCCGACTCGATGGATGTACTGTTCGCCGTTCATGGGAAGCCCAACTTGAATCACGAGTCCAACATTGGGGAAGTCCATGCCTCGACCAATGACGTCCGAAGCAAACATCAGACCAGACGTAGCAACCTTGAACTCCTCGGTGGTTCGAGTGCGAGCTGTCTGGTTCAGACGCGACTGAAGCTGGTATACCTTGAGATCTGGAAGAATATCACAAGCGAGTTGGGAGAACAAAGCATGCATCAAGGCGACACCATTTGCAGTAGTGCCAAATATGATGGTCTTGAAATCCTTCGGATTGGCGGTGCACTCTTGTTTGATCAGAGCGTAGAGCGTGGTGAAAGTGTCCTTGACTTCAGGTACTACAACGCTGTATTGCGGAACCGTAGCAATGGTGGGTGCCTCACCTTCATCAATTGTCGACATATGAACGTAGCCAGGCTTGAGAACATTGCCGATGACATCTTTGACAGTGGGAGGAATGGTCGCAGAGAAACACATGCCTTGCCAGCCACTAGATTTCGGCGGCAAACTCCTCAGCACCTGTTTGATGTCGGGCAAGAATCCTTGATCAAGCATTCGGTCGGCTTCGTCCAAGATGAGAGTGCGCACGTTCTGGAATTTACCGCGCACATGCTCGTCGGTGAGATAGTCCTTGAGCCGGCCTGGGGTGGCAACGAGGACAGTCGGATTGCCATTCAAGAACTTGTTGAGATTTGAAGCGCGCGCAGTGCCTCCGAAAGCTGTGTGGCACTCAACACGCTTAGGTAGCCGTTTTGTAAGTTGGTCACATTCTTTTGCAATTTGGATGGCCAGTTCCCGGGTGGGTGACATGATTAGAATTCCGACTTGACCTATGGGGAGAGGATTGGCAGATAGCAGAGCTTGAAGTGCGGGAAGTAAAAATGCGATCGTCTTTCCAGTTCCCGTCTTTGCCTGGACCAAACATTCGCTTGAATTGGATGGGAGTTGAGTAAGAACTTTCTCTTGCACTGGAGTCATGTACCTAGAAATTTGAGTTTAGCATCATCAAGTGTTTGCATAATAAAAAGTGGTCTTACTCGTAGCCCATGTCGTTCAAAGCTTCTAAGAAAGGAGCCTGTAACTTGTTGCCCAAGCTGTTGAATGTCTTTGCATTGGACTCTTTGAGAGTCTTCGTATCGTAGACTGCGTCAGACATGTCGGCGACGTCGATGGTAATATTTTCCTGAGTGGAAGTGATGTTTTGCAAGATTCTTGTCGTTGTTGTTTGCAAGGATGCAGAGAGGGAAAAACTTCGAGTTAAGGACAAAGATTTTTGAAGAGGCTTGGCAGTGGCGTGGTGAGCGGGATTTTTTATCTGTGGAACAGAAAAGCAAGAACACAATGAGAGTTGCTTCAGCTGTCGATGAGCGATTATGTTCTTGGAGAGTCTTTGCATTAGATGAAGATTCAATAGGCGTAGGTAAGGGTGTGGTGTTCCTGCAGAAAAACGCGCTTTCCAATCTCGGAAACTTTCACAAAAGCTCGGATCACTTTGCCCCTGAACGCTTTTCAATTGGGCCGAGTTGCTCCCCTAATAAAGCTGTCAAATCCGCTTGAACTGGATTCTGATGTTTTGCCACAATTATTATTCCCCATATGTCCATAATGACTTTTTTTCTTGGATAATAGAATAGGATTTGGCTGCCATGCAAGACTAAGGCCTTCCTCAGCGCTTCCTCCCTCGAGTGGTCGTTATTCGCTGAGGTCAAAGAGTACAATAACATGCCAGACATCTAGTAATGAGTCAATCAAGGTCAGATTGGTGTCGGATTGAGGACTGTTCATATGAAGTCTGGACTAAGGTAAAAACTGCAAATCTCATATCTTCGCCCTAGCTCCTTCCATTAACTCAACAGCTGCATTGGAAATACACAACTTCCCACTCTCCTTCACCCTAACCTGATACACCACCTTCTTACCCTCCTTCCACATCTCCGTAATCAAAGTCTCACCTGGTAGAACTGTCCCCGTAAACCTGACCTTGATATTTTTAAACGGTCCGTACGACTGAACAACATGCTTGCCACTTATACCGAAAGTAGCCAGCCCATGTAGAATGGGAACTTTGAATCCACCGGCAGATGAGAACGTCGGGTCAATATGGAGGGGATTCCAATCGCCCAGGACACGGTACAAAGCAGCACTCTCCTCACTCGTTTTCTCTTCCACAACACGATCCGGAGAGCGAGATGGCGCCTTGTTCTCAGCAGTGACGGCTCCACGATCTGCAGGCTTACGTGCACCTCCGAATCCGCCAGAGCCGCGGATAAAAGCAGTACTCTCATTGTAGAACACTGGTTTCCCTGTGATGACATCCTCGGTAGTCGTTCCTCTCCTTACTACTGCCGCATTACCCTTGTCGACAACCTCAATTAGGCGAGTCTTGCTCACCAATTTCGCCTCTGTAGGAACGGGGTATTGTAAGATCTCCAAATATTGCTCGCCATGCAACAGCATTCTAGGGTCAAAATTTGGTAGAATGCTGTTCATGTCAATAGAAGCTTTGGCAAAATAAGTTGGAATGACCCCGAACGTTGGAAGGACTTGGAAGGAATCATGATGTTCGTAAACAAGAGGTAGATCAGTCCTTTTCGCGCCCAAGCTAAGGTTGTAAAGAATCACTTCTTTCTTCGTGTAAGCGTAGGGCGAGGCTGTTGGCTCTGCCGACATCGCAGCATGGATTTTCGAAATGTATTTCCTGTTTGCGCTGTTCTGCTGAGGTTTAGGAGCCTGGACCAGTACCACTGGTTAGTATCTGACATGGAAGTGGTATGTGGAAGCAGCCTACGTTTGCGCTTTTCTCCAAGTTGCCCATACTGTACTTGCTTCCGTCGGCAGGGGTCTCTGGGTTGTCAGCCAGCCCGTTGTCAAAATTACAGATTTCTCCAAACGCCTAAAGTACCATTGTCAGCCCTAATCATAAAATATGGACAAATAAGACAAACCTGAAAGACCTCCTCAGGAGTAGGTGGGACACCTTTGTCATGAGGAAAATCTACACCTCTCGCCCTCTCCCATCTCGTCTCACCAAACCATCCACAACCAGCTTCATACAACTTTCCTGTCACAGGGGCATGTTCGCAAGTGAGCGCTACGATCAACGGCGCGACATATTCCGGTTTTAAAGCGGCCACTTGATCTTCTGAACGCACTGTTCTTGTCATGTTGGTGCCCGCTGATGGCGCTACTGAGTTGATTATGATGTTATTCTTCTGCCCTTCCCGTGCTGCTGTCCTAGCTAGTCCTAAGATGCCCAGTTTCTATGACACATTAATCACTGGTATTCAGAAGCGAAGCATGGAAACCTTACCGCAGTTGCATAGTTTGATTGACCAAAGTTCCCATAAATGCCGCTCGTTGAAGTGATGTTGACTATCCGTCCGTACTTCTGCTTGGTCATGTACGGCCAAGCTGCTTTCATCACTTTGTAAGTACCCCTAAGATGAATGTTCATGACTGGGAACCATAAGTCGTCCGTCATGTTGGAGAAAGCCTTGTCTCTTAAGATACCAGCGTTATTGACGATAATATCAATGTGGCCGTACACGTCAATCACGGCCTTCACCACAGCATCGCCATGCTCTACGCTCATGTTTACAGCAATTGCTTCACCTCCTGAGCTCCTAATTTCTTGGACCACACTGTCTGCTTTCGTGACATCGTTAACCACAACTTTAGCACCTAGCTTCGCAAACAAAAGGCAGTACGCTCGTCCGAGGCCATCTCCTCCTCCTGTGACCAAAGCGACCCGTCCATTGAAATCCAACGACTTTTCGATATTGTTCTTAGGCAGTTTGCTTCCTTTCTCCAACAATTCCATCATGTTGCCTACACCATCACTCCTCGCTCCTTTGGAATTGAAATCGCCAATCTTTGCAAATTCACACAACACGACATCAGGAGTAAGTGTCTCGTCGGCTCTTAGCAGTAACCCATCAGACCTCTGCCATCTGATCTTGGAGAAATGGCCTGCTGCAGCTTCGAAGATCGATCCTGTCTCTTTGCAAGAAGGGTGCGCCAAAGTGGTAACTAAGGGGGCTACCCATTTCGGATGCATAGCTGCCATCATGTCTGGAGGCCAGACTGTCTCTGTAAGTCGTGAGCCGGCACCAGGAGCTAAGACGTTGACGAGAATATTGTATTTCAGGCCTTCTTTTGCAAGAGTCTCGGTGAACCCTACTAGACCTAGCTTTGCAGCTATCACAACGATTAGCATGCCCGTAACCATACGAGAAGATCCGATATACCAGCATAATTAGCCTGTCCAAAGTTTCCAAACAATCCAGAGCTACTACTCGTATTGATAACTCGCCCGTACTTTTGTTTCTTGAAGAACGGCCACGCAGCTCTGGTAGTCCTGTAAGGTCCGGTGACATGCACGGCCATGATAATATCCCAATCTTCGTCCGTCATGTTTTTGATTGTAATATCTCTCAGGATTCCGGCATTGTTAACCAACACGTCAATGCGTCCGAAATTCTGAATGGCGGTCTGAACTATTTTGTCACCAAATTCGACGCTATTGTAATCTGCCACAGCAATTCCTCCTGCTGCTTTGATGGCTGAAACTACATCGTCAGCAGCCTGATTTGGATTTTAGCTGATGCTATCTCCTTGCCGGGAGGTGGACTACCTTCGAAGCGCCACTACCTGTTCCATGAATAGATCCTCCCAAGTCATTGACTACAACTTTTGCTCCCCTAGCAGCAAATAGTTGCGCATACTCTTTGCCCAAACCACTACCAGCGCCAGTGACAACAACGACTTGATGGTCGTAGCGAAGTTCAGCCATTTTTAGTTCGATCTTGAATCACTAGTTTAGTATCTCGGAGGATAAAGAGGAATTTATCACGATGCTCAAGGCTGTTACTATTTGCTTAGTGTTGTGGGGAAGCCGAGGTCAATGCGGGGTTTAATGTGTCCAATTTGATGCTTGTAGCTGGAGTGCACAACATCCTTGTCTGGCCTAACAAGTCTGTAAACATCACTCTTTTACACCTATATGAAAGGCGAAGATGCCATGATTAGAAGCTGTCTGCAGTGCATATATCGCTCGATATTGTAGAAGGATGTTCTGGACCTGCGCAGGGTAAATTGAGCAGAGTCGCCGTGGGAGGCGATCATGTATGAAGATCATGGAACATTTGCTCCCTTGTTCATGAAAGGATGAAGGCTTTTCAAAAGTTACAGTGGCCGGGGGATGCTCCGAAAACCCAATACTTTAACACAACTTTGAGTAGTGATAAAGGACCACGTAGTAGGATCATTGGAAGATCCTTAATTTGCACATCCACTTGAGAAACTTACGAACCACAATAGTGTATCTCCTGATTCCCAGGTTTGTCCGTTTAGTCTGAATGGCCAAAAAAAAAATTGTACTCCAGATACCGCCATCGGATCAGGTGAATGTATGAGACCACAATAGCGAGTCCCCGTGTGGCACAATTTCTCTTTGTTTTCGTACTGTCGTTCGTCAACTGCCATGTCTGGATAAATAAAGAGGTGATCAGTAGTTGCAAGAGGCCATATGATTGCCACGAGTACGCGAGTTGTAATGTCAGTATAAGGTACGATCGATGCACCTTGGAGGGTATTGAATATTCCATAATGAGGTCTTTCCTAGTGCAGCTATCTACCACAGCTCCTCTTTCCTTAACTCCAGATACCGCCTAACATCATAAACGCATAATCGTAGCAAAAGTTCTTTGGATGGAACCGAGTGGCAGACTTGGATGACTTGAGTACTGCCAGCCTCAGAGAGTGAAGAGCTATTATGGTGTGGGGTGTGGGGCGGGGTTTGTAGTGGGTCGTTTGGTGGTGTAAAATTGAAGTGAGTATGTTTTATGATTTCGATGGGCGAGAAGTGTCTCATGTTGTTGTCGTCGTCATAGGTGATTTTGGGGCACATGGGGAGCAATTGATAGCAAGAGCGTCGCCGCTCAACAGCCTCCAATCTGCTCTTGGTGAACCTCTAGGGTATCGCCATCTTCCATGCCCAGGCTCTCCGGATCGTCGTCCGAGTTAACACGTTGTCCGTCGAAGAGAAATCGCACGCTCTGTGGTGATTTGCCTTGGCGTTCGCAGAAGGCGTCCATGAGTTTCTTGAGTGGCGTCGTTCGTTTGATCTTGAAGAAGACTTCGTTGTTGGAGTCTGTCACCTTCACATTCAGGTGTTCCGATTGTTGTTCCGCGTCAGACATCTTGGGGATTTGATAAAGCGTTGACGTATGTGTGGGAGAGGTTCGTGGATGGAGCAGAAGTGTTTGTGGTGTGCTTGTCAAATAAGAAAAGAACGCAGCCTTCGATGAAGAAGTTACCATGTTCAGGCCTCAGGCATCGAATCCTTTGCGGCCTTATCACAATTCATCACAGCATCAGCTTCTAACCGCATGTACGCGGCGCTGGCTTTTCATCAATCAACCTCTACTTCACAGTGAAGCATGAAGCATGAAGGAATCACTGATTCATCCATCTTTGAGCAATGGGTAACGTCTAAAGAATAATGCTGGATGCGGACAAACACTCAGCTCAAAAAACCAGCATGAATTTCTAAAACAAGCAGGTTTCATACATCATATATCTACATCGACTGCTGTGAAGGCGCAACAGCTCTCAATCCATTATCTTGGGCTTGCTGGACGCCTCTCTGGGCCGACACATCTGTCGCCGCACAACCTTGGGTAGCCTGCCCAAGCCATATTAGCAAAGAGATGGATCCGAAATCGAGGTTTAACCTACATCAAGCAAGTTCTGCATGTTTTGCTTAATTCCTCCTGAGAATGCTCCCTGCAGCGTTTGGATGGTAGCCATGTCAATACTTGGGTCTCCACTCAAGCTGGATGAAAGACTAAGTTCCATTTGTTGAGCACTGGCGACCTATCTCGCAAGCAATTAGCAGGTGCTTTCCTCTTGGTTTTCCCCGTTTCTGTTCGCTTTGGATGGCACTTACCATGGCCAAACCAGCTGTGGCCGGATTTCCCGTTGGCAACAAAGCTTGGTTATTTTGTCTTACTGCAATACCCGCAGTCACATAGCTCAACAGCTGGGCTTTCATCGTCATGAATTGTGCCATATTCACTTGACCTTGTTGTCCTTGACCTTGTTGGCCTTGACCTTGCTGGCCTGGACCTTGCTGGCCTTGACTTTGCTGGCCTTGACCTTGTTGGCCTTGTCCTTGTTGGCCTTGACCTTGTTGGCCTTGACCTTGTTGTCCTTGACCTTGCTGACTTTGCTGTCCTTGCTGTCCTTGCTGTCCTGGCGACTGGCCCTGTTGGCCCATCTGGCCCGGTAGTGCGCCGTTAGCTCCATTTCCAGCATTCTGCATCATACTCGCTATAGCTTGAAGAGACGCTTGCTCTCCCTGCTGATCAAGAATATTCTGCTGGATGCCCGAAGCGAGTCGATCAATATCTGCTGCACATCTCTGGCCATTTGCGTTGCCATTTCCAGGATTTTGTGGGTTAGGCTGGTTCGGGGTCTGTGGTTGCTGGTTCGGGTTTTGGCCATTTTGACCATTTCCTGGATTTTGAGGGTTGGGCTGATTCGGAGTTTGTGGTTGCTGCCCTTGAGGCTGGCCTTGAGGCTGGCCTTGTTGATTTGGATCTTGTCCTTGCTGCATAGGATTGGTCATACCGCCAAGCTGCTGATTACCGCCGTTTCGAGGAGCATTGGGTATTTGGGATGGACTAGGGCCATTTTGTTGCCCTGAAAGACCGTTGGGGATAGCAGGGCCAGCTTGCTGTGTAGAAGTTGTGTCTGATTGCGGTACAGGAATCGCATTCGAGCAGAAAACAAGTGCCGCGATGAGAATTGGAAAATGCATGGCGTTGTGGAAAACAGTAATATTTTAATATTAAATAAACTTATGTCAAAATGGCGACTTGCGCGGACGAAGAGAAATGAAATGATTATAGACTACAAATGTAAATTGGAAGGAAGTGGAATGAAAAGCCGAGTCGGCATTTCATCATGAAGTAGTGCACTTCAGTGAACTGTTTCGAGCGACCAGAGATTCTGATCGTGCTACGCACTTAAACCATTGAAACGTTGTTAGGCATATCTTCCAGGGTTGCAGTTGATTGATCGACATCACAGGGCTCGAGAGTCGTATTGGTTGAGATAAGTGTTTGATGTTCTGTTTCCGCAAGTAGCATTGATCTCAACATCACAAATGGATTTGAAACTTAAGAAGCCGGAATCTTGCATTGCCGCATCTACACCACCTGATAAAAAAAAATAGCATGTGTCCTTTATGACCACTAGCGAGTTCGAGTATACAGCAAGATCAACTACCTTGTTGGGGAATCAGGCCTCTCTCAAAAAAGGTCATATTCAAAGAGTCCACTCACACCCTTTCTTCCACGCCTTCATCCCTAAATGAACCCGAAGAACTATTTGTCCCAGACGACTTCCACTGTGGGAGTTTTCCCTCCTCCTCCTCCTCCTCCTCCACCATGGATGATAAATATACCATTATCAATCGGTGCAGGTTTGGGCTGCCCAGAACCTTCCCCACCTCCGCCTCCGCCTTTGCCTTTGCCTTTGGCCGCATCCGCCTTGTTCTTTTCTGCCTTAGCTTTGTCTGCCGCTGCCGCCGCTGCTGCTTGAGCTTCAGCATATGCTTTATACCCATTGATGATCACTGTTGCAACCGCTGCAATGGCGGCAACCCATGCCGCCGCTACTGGGTTTCGAGGTTCGAGATCCCTCAAATTCATGTGAGAATTAGAACTGCGTAGTGCGACGTCGGAGCGCGGAACCATGTGACCCGGGTTTAGTTTTGGTCCTTTGGGTAGAGGCCGACTGTTCTTGGGTGGAAGTGGAGGAGCTTGAGGTAGGACAGGCGGATTAATCTGAACTGGAGACACCGGCGGAATATTCGCAGGTTCAGTCGCGGAGGTCTTGTCGCCATTCAGATTGGAGGCTTTCCTCACTGCTTCCGAGACAGCTACGCACGCTTCTGCGGCACAAAACGTTGTGTATGTCTTTTTGCAATGAGCATAGAGTGTATCCGCTACATCTGCTTGCTGAGCTGGGGTGATGGTATTGCCAAGTAGACCTCGCTGGGTAGCTAGAGACTGTAGATAGTCTCCAATTTGGGTTGCTAGGCGTGCAGAATCCAGATCTTTACAGGAGTCGCGAATAGCTTAGAAGAGTTAGTTGACATCAAGTAATGTCGAAAGTGAGGCACTCTCGGGCATACCTGCTGCGGGTTGCGGCAAAGCTAGAGCAGATATCTTTCGTTCTTGGTAAGAAAACATGCAAAGATAGAAAATAAGATGCGGAAGAGACAACATGATGATAGCGGAAATGGACGAGATGTAGAAAAGAGCCTTTGCCAATTGTAATAGTATGAATGTTTGTATGAAGTGATTAACGTGGAATGTACCTCTCTGTGTTACCCCATGATGTTCAAATTCGGTCAATAATTCACCATCGTGCTACTCTAAGCACTCGCCGTAAAGGACCAGCTTGCACTTTCTTTCGCAGGAGAAGCAGCGACCTTACCTCAGACCAAATCATCATCTTTTATTCCTTCTCAAAGCCTATGTCCGCTGCACCTGGAGAGACAGATTGATAGTGCTAAGACTTTCATGACTTTGGAATAGTAGCAGCATCAACAAGACGTCGCTCGACTTCGAGCGCCACACTCGTTTCCAAGCGCTACGCTTGTAGATTCAAGTAAGTATACCCACGGTTCCTAATAATGAAGACGCAGGCGATCGATAGAAGCCGTAAATATGTTTTTTCGATTCGTTTGAGTAAAGTTAGTATAACACTTATACTTTGTATCAGTATTCCGGAAAATCTTTGTCCGGCTTTGCAAGAACCTGAGAGAGTAAAATTCTACTAGGCGGCGAAATAGTTTGATAGCCCACACGACGAAATCGCTCATACCAAGAGGTTCTGGCACGCGACAGTATTACTAAAGCCGAGAGCGAAGAAGTAAATAATGAGGGATGCAAAGAGATTCCGACCGAGTAAGGTAGTGATGAGAAATGATAAGTCAGCGTGGGTGTGTGTTAGGTGCGTTATCGGCCCTACTCTTCTAATTCAGGTACGATAGCTTAGATCGTGTGGTTCATCACGTCACCGGGGACAAAAGCCAGTGCAAAATTTGCTTTTTTTAACTCATCAGAAATTCGATCACTTGCTGCTCTTCCCCGCCTGGAAAGCTTTTTTCTCTTTCATCTGAAACTACAATATTTCATTCCCATCTCAAAAATCTTATCATTTACCGCGATCATGGGTTTTCAGAACCGATTCTCGACCAAGCAGGGCGATCCTGTCACCACCAATAATCCTCTCCAATCAAACATGGAGGAAGAAACTGCCAGTCTCAACTCTGATGAGCAGTATCTGGTAAGACCGACTTGAACGACAAAATCGACATGCCTTGATCAATCCTTCGCGTAAATGAGATAGCCAGGTAAGTATCGCCTTGGTCTAAGCACATTGAGAATTTCAGCAGAGATTCAATGTAAACTATTTTGACTCATGGCACGCGGGTGCCCTGTTACTGCTTTTCTTCTCTTGCCTTTATCGAGGGCAAGGGGGAGGGTTGTTCAGGGCTGAGATCATACCGCCGAACTTGATCGCTATCATGAGCGCGTAAGGAGAGCTATGAGACAATTGACCCTTTCTTCTCAGCGGTGGAGAGTGGGTGTACTAATGTTATTTTAGCAAGCCTTGGGATACAAACAAGTAAGTATTTCTGGTGTTGTGCTGAGGTTTACATGCTAATGTGTTAGACGCTCCATCGATCATGGAAATTCTTCGAGAGCTTTTCAGCGTCGTTTGGTACTTGATTCCAATCTGAATTATTTGGGAGGATCCGGTTAACCTGTCCTAGCTGCCTTGTACTTCATCGGTGGTATTCGTGTAACATTCTCCATTGGTGTGGGTGCTGGTGGGCCAGCCGCATATTGGTATACACTTTGAGGCTTTTGTTTGAAAGCTCCTCCTGATCATGTGAAACTAGGTCAAGCTACCTTGTAACCTGCGTCTTCGTGTTCATCACTGCTGCAGTGCTCGCCGAGATCTGTTCGGCTCTTCCTGCAGCTGGGTCGATATACTTGTGCGTATTACCTGAGTTAATGCTTGAGATTCGTTAACATCTCCTTAGTTGGGCCGCTGAATCTGGAGGTCCTCGTTATGGGCGACTTTTTGGCTTCATCGTAGCTTGGTGGAGTTGCACTGCGTGGACGACATTTCTTGCGGCCAACTGTCAAGGAGCATCCAATTTCCTTCTCTCAGAACTAACAGTGTTCGGAGTGGACTATCCCACCGACGTCAACAACATCAAATTTCGAGCATTGCAATGGATTGTCGCAGAAATTATTCTGTTCATATCCATCGGCATGAATTACCTTAATCCTCGAACGTATAAGACAATATTCCGTTTAGCGACCGGCACCATCATGTTGGACTTTTTTCTAAACCTGATCTGGTTGCCAATCGCGGTCTCCAAAACTTACGGTTTCCAGTCCGCAAAGTTTGTGTTCACCCAGACGTATAACGAAACTGGCGCCCCTCCAGCTTGGAATTGGATGCTCTCCTACTTTGTCACTGCTGGCATTTTGGTTGGCTACGAGGCTAGTGGACATATCAGTGAAGAGACCCAAAATGCTAGTTTGACTTCTGCTCGTGGTATTTTCTACTCTGCGGCAGCATCAGCTGTGTTGGGATTTCCCATTGTCATCTTGTTCCTGTTCTGCTCGCCAGATCTTGAGACTCTATACAGTTTTAAGTCCCCACAGCCTTTTGTCGGCCTCTATGCTATGACTCTTGGAAAAGGTGGGCAGGTGTTGATGGTCATCGTCTGCATTCTTGGTTTGATCTTTGTCAGTTGTCAACCCAAAAGGCTAGATATATTAAGCTAATTGTCACAGAACACTACAGTCGCGGGTGTAGCTAGCTCGCGATTGATCTGGGCCGTCGCAAGAGATGGTGTTCTTCCTTGGTCGGGATGGATTTCCCAGGTCTCCGAGAAGAAAGAACCTCGGAACGCCACCACTGTGATGCTTGTCGTCGCTTCCTTATTACTCTGCACGATCTTACCGTCACCGGTGGCTTTCAGTTCTCTCATCAGTGCTGCAGGGGTTCCCACCATCACTGGTTATGCTTTGATCTGCTGTAAGTAGGGACATACGCTTGACCGCATCTACTCGACTGATATTCACTAGTTGGACGAACTTTTATCACCCATGGACAATTCAAACATGCAAAGTGGTCGCTTGGCCGATGGTCCCGCCCTCTTACATTCATCGCTTTCGTTTGGAACACGTACCTTGCTTGCGTTCTCTTCTCGCCTCTGTACTTCCCTGTTACCGCTGAAGGCTTCAACTACTCCCCAGTAATCTTTGCGGCAGTCACGCTGTTCGGTCTTCTGTCCTGGTGGATTATTCCCGAGGAAAAATGGTAAGGAATGCTTCGATGCAATGCATGCGCTGCTTTGCCTTCTTTTCTCTACACCCTCAGGGGCTGCCCCTGAAATTCACTCCTTACGACTTCAAGGCCAAACCATACCAGGTTGGATGGATCTTGTGAAGATTGAAGCTGTCGATCATCATCTGTTTCTGGGGACGTCTACTAACTACTCTCAGGCTCCCTGCTGCGAGACTTGGGAAGGTGCATGATGTCGTAGAATAATAAGAGTGCAAGTGCTTGAAGGGAACAGGTAACAGATTGGGCATGTATTGTTGTTAGGAACAGCTTACGCTAATGTATAAGGTATTATTGGAGGAATAGTGGGGCAGTCTCAACTCAACAGTCATTCGTTTTGGTATATTTTAAAGACAATCATTTTAGTGTCCTGAGGGCGCATATTAGGGTACACGAGAATCATCAATACTAAATGACAGTTATTCTTTTATAAACAGAGCAACAGGTAGCGAAGATTTCCAATCACAATGACCGCGAGAAGCTGGCAGGTAGGAACGCTTGTATATTAGGCAGTTCCCTGATCTGAACGGGATCGTGTTAATACTTTACATATGTGTAGCGGAGTTCATTCTATCAGTTTTTATTTAGATCCTGTTTCAGAAGCAAGACAGTCTCTTGCTGCAATGGACTATAATTGCGCGGCTTATCATATAGGGTATCCACCTTTCCGGGTGAATGAGTCGTACGGGTTCAGCCCCATACCGGGAAACAGCGTCAAAAGACATTTCGTGCTAAATAAAGACACATCTATCCTCACATCATTCTATCATTAGCACCTCATACGCCGGAGTTCATCCTCTGGTCAACCATGCGTACAACTCTAAACTTGCAGAGTTCACTTTCGTTCCTCACAGAACATACACCAATATAACATTCTGCTTTGCCCAGATCCTTCTAGCAATATCAAATATGGCTCCACCATTCTCAGCCGATCACATCGGATCTTTTCTTCGGCCCCAGAAGCTTCTGGATGCGCAGGCTAAACATTCTTCTGGCTCCGTATTCATTAAAGGCGCAAAAGGAGTTTTTGATTCGTCAATGTTGAAGGTAGCAGAGCGAGAAGCGATAGCTTGGGTTGTCAAACAACAAATCAGCCGAAATATTCGCCCCATAACATCTGGAGAATTCGAACGTCAGCTCTTCAGTGATGGTTTCATAGAAAATCTCAAAGGCTTCCAGGTAGTCGAACTTTCCATGGAGCACGGAGGGCCCTTCCGGACCAACTATCCGGCCAATACTTATCTTTTAACTGCTGGAATGAAGAAGAGAGCGGCGGCGATCGCCACAGACAAAATTATGAACGTTACAAGTCCACTGGTCCGAGATTGGAAGTACTTAACTAGCGTACTCCCAAATATCAGCTTGCAGCGCGAATGTAAAGTCACAATGCCTTCGCCAACGTGGCAGCATTTTCAGCTCAAGCAAGCATGGGTTGATGGTGTATATGACAACGACGAGACCTTCTTTGAGGACGTAGCCGTTGCCTATCGAAAGGAGCTCAAGACTCTGTGGGAGAACGGTGTTCGGAACGTGCAGATAGATGACCCTCATTTTACCTTCTTCTGTGACGAGCAGATGCTAGAAGGTCTGAAGGTGGATGGCGTTGATGCTGATGAGCTCCTGGATTTATATATTGACGTACACAATCGTTGTCTGGAAGGCCGTCCATCTGGCATGCACCTCGGCGTGCATCTCTGCAGAGGCAACTTTACTGGCTCTGTCTACTTTTGCGAGGGTGGTTACGAACGCGTGGCCGAAAAGATATTCAGGAGACTCGATTACGACACGT
Source organism: Tothia fuscella (assembly GCA_010583015.1). Taxonomy (NCBI): domain Eukaryota; kingdom Fungi; phylum Ascomycota; class Dothideomycetes; order Venturiales; family Cylindrosympodiaceae; genus Tothia; species Tothia fuscella. The sequence continues at coordinate 153,908 of MU007074.1, read as the reverse complement.
TCTTTCTCGAATATGACCGCGACTGAGCCGGGGATTTTGAGCCCTTACGCTTTGTGCCGAGTGACAAGAATGTTGTGCTTGGCGTCGTTTCAACCAAGACGGTGAAAATGGAGGACCTGGACGCATTGAAGGGCAGAGTTTTAGAGGCGTGCGATGTTATGGCGAAGGCTCAGGGGAGGCTGCGAAGCCAGGTTCTAGCAAACGTTGGAGTGAGTCCACAATGTGGATTTTCGAGTGCGAGCTCTGGAGGTGGCATTGCAGTTACTATGGATATCATGTGGAAAAAGATGGAGCTTGTGAAGGATTTAGCCCACGAACTGAGACTTATAAAGGACAAATGTAATGGTGGCAAAAGCCGGTCACTTTCAATGGAAAAGAGAATAGTATCTATGCTCTGAAGTCGGCCAGCCTCGATAGGTGGGACTGTTAGACTACGAACGGAAAAATAAGCGAGTTTGTGTCTATATTGGTTTCTTGGTGCAGGAGAAGATGTTGATGGGTTATGAAAGCTCAGACTAATACTAATTGCAGAGGTTTCAATGGGCGACACTATATTTTTGTTAGAATAGATACGAATTAGTGTTCATGGTTGCTGAGGCCTGAACAGTGTAGTTAAATCGTGGTAATTTGAGCAAAACCCGAATCCCGTTCGAATCTGGCTGTGGTCGCCCTCCAAATCCATCTCGGAAAAGCTTGACGTCCTTCTCATAAGTCGTTTCAAATAACTCCAACCTACGTCCCAATCGCAAAGTGACAGCAGCAATACAGATATACATTTCTGCATACGCAAGACTAATCACGACGTTAACTCAAGCCCCAGAATTGTTCAGGGTGTCCTCTCCAGGAGCGTTTGGAAAACACAACTTACTTGATGCCAACACATTGTCTAGACCCTTTTGAGAAAGTGAGCAGATACTTATCCAGATGTTTCTGTCTGCGACCCTGCTCATCAAGCCATCTTTCGGGTTGAAAAGCTTCTGGATGAGGGAAAAGTTCTGGATTCATATGCACATGTACAGATGTCATCGAAAGCGGAAAGCCAGGCGGAACGACGTAATCATAATTCTCTGACTTCAGATGTACAGCGTCGGAAGTATGAATTCTAGGAAGTCGACTCACTGGGCCAAAAGAATGGCGCAAAGTCTCGGTAATGATTGCATTGAAGTATGGCAGCTTTTCGAGTGCAGCTAACGATGGAATCTCTGAATCGCTTGCTATTGAGACTAGCTCTTCGTGCAACTTCCTGAATGTGGATGGCTGGTTCAAAAGATAGAATGTGGCCAATGATATGTCTGTGTCTTTGATTAGTGCACTATCGTTATAACAATATTGTATCCATTTTCAAGATCCGCATTCACTTCCTGAGGTTGTTGCGGTGGCAGCATTGACAAGGACAACGGCTTCCATGAACAATCTGTCTTCACTCTTCTCTTCCCGGGCAAAGAGCCGTGGAGGAGCTCATCAATAACCGTATAGTATGCGTGAGACCTTTTCTGGTCCAACGAAAGAGATCGAGCATCTTTGACCTGCTGTCGGCAATCCTTTCATGTCATGTTTGATAAGCACTACTTCTATTGTATTTTTTTGGTTATCCGACTCACATTTTCAACAGCAATCCATGCCGACATCCCAGGGTTCATCTTGAGCATGTATGATCTAGAACCTGATCAACGAAGATACAATATCACTCAGCTGGTAGACTGACGGTGGAATCAGACGCATGATCTTATGGAGCCAAGGAGCTTGTTTCAAGGCGGGCAGCATGGCGACCATCGCATCATTAGCAGCTTGAAGATTGGGAACAAAGTGATCTTGGTCAAGAAGATTGTAACTCTTTCCGAAGCAATATTCGGTGATAATGTCGGTTGTGAAGCTAGAATACGCGGCAGAGATAGCTACCGGAGTGTCTGACCTCGCATATGATTCAAGCCTCTGGCACAAGTTTTCCGCGGTTTGTCGAATATATGGTTCTACTTTGCTGACTGCCGTTTTGGAAAAGTACTGGTTGAGGGCACCTCTTCTTATTCCATGAAGGTCGTGGTCGATAGTTAAGAAGGCAGTCTGTGTAGGAAGACACGTTAAAATTCCCAGGTAGAAGGAAGCGACAAGTAGAATCATTATCTCACGTTGGGAATACTGAAGCAATCAGCTTGGTTGATTGTGAAGGCATAGACAGTATATCTCACCCAAATTGACGCGACAAGTACGGGTCCTTGTCGATCCTCTTTCCCGCTCCTGGGATATACAACATCGACAAGCTCGGGGTCATTGACATGAACTTCATTGGGAGTAATACGAACGACGGGACATGATCATAAAGCAAGGATTAGTCTACTTGTTGATATTTACGAGCGGCGTCCATGGCACCTGCTTACCATAGACCTGATGAAGTCTCCCAATCTCGAAGACGAATTGGCCTCCCAAATACAGGTCATAGTATATTTCGTATAGCCAAGTTGCAGCGGCTATTTTAGGTCCAGGAATCTGAGCAAGAGGATGGAAAACAAGACGATATACCACGATAGAAGACAATGCCCCGAAAATAATACTGCTAAATACAGCAACCCAGTGCTCGACAATGGTCTCGAGTAAGCTCGACATACTGCGTGGGCGATATCGTGTAGAAGTCGCAGTGTCTACAATCGCAATCCTTTACCGTCAACCTGGGATTTTGGAAAGCATGCACGCGTATTTGCTTTTGGCTGTAGGAAAGCCATGAGCACGAGCCACTTACTTAAACGAGAAGAGTCGGACATCCCTACACACATGGCGCAGCGTTACGCTCCGGTATATAATTCTGCAGCTCAAGATCATGGTCATAGTTGAGCACATTCGGACAACTAAATACAAGCATAATACTGGGAGAAACTGAGAGAAAATGACAACTGAGAGACGTCTGAGGGAGTGCTTATCCTGCATGGGCGCTCTAAACAGGCGGGGGGTTCACCTCTCAGAGGCTGACACGATTTAGATCTCCAAAGGGCCTATCATAGAAACTTGAGTTTTTCCTGTCCGTGTCCGCCAGAACAGGTGAGACGGGAGTTACTATGTAAGTAAGTACCTTAGGTTGATGTCGAGTCGATAACATGAACACATATAATCGAAATGTGCCTGATGCCTGGGGCATCACAAAGCCTTCTACCTCTTCCTCGCAGGTCGGTACAGGACATGCGGTCCGGCCCCAGCCTTGACTTTCGTGGCTGTCAAAGGACCTTTGATTATCCCACTTGCATCCGCAGAGGTTCTACCTGTACTATCAAGGCCGTCCTTATAGATAAAAGCAAAAACGTTGGGATATCGGTCCACTTTCCGTACATCGTTTTCCGAACCCCATTCTTTAGAACAAAATTGTATCCGGAATCGACGCGATAAGTAGCCTCAAACCTTTAACATATTGACATTCAATTCTTTGGGTATACTAGGCTTTAGTAGCTGCGTGTACCTTCCCATCTCTAGCTCTGTTGATCGGTCTCTCAGTGTTATTATTCTTCAACTCCTAGTCTAATTCCTATCATGGGTTTATTTGCTCGAATAGCTGGAATAGCAGCTGCAACTACAGCGACACCTGCCCTCGCTTGGGCTGCCTACACCAGTTCCACGATATTCGTCCCCTTCGGAACGTCGTCTCCCGATTACACGTCAAGCATCTCGAAGAAAATCAATCCCGCAAGCAATCCGCCAGTCTGTATAGATCACGCCATCCGTACCATCCCACTTTCCAAACTCAAGACCACCGATCAAGAAGAGTTAACTCGAAGTTTTTGTCAAGGAGTCTGGTCAGGAGCCGGATTTGAAATACAGCGTAGATATCTAGCGCGTAAGTATCGCGCGTTGAACGAACGGGATGATCACCTATGGGATAAGATAGAGCTGAAGATGTCGAACTATGAAGTTGGTACCAAGATCGCAGATCATTTCGAGGTTGTAGAAAGGAATGCGGATAAGGTAAAGAAGCTTCGTTAGTACTCGTCAGGTTTTTTGAAAGCAGGATGCGCTATTACTAACCACAGTGGCTTGGCATCCTGCTTTCAAAAAACTTGAGGAGTACCTAGATCCAGGCAACACACTAATGCGAGCAAAGGTGACGGTGCGCTGTGGTGACTCTCCACTAAAGCAAAAGCCTCGCCCATCGGATGGATTATTCTCAATGGAGGTTACTAAAGACGAAAAAAATGCCACTTTCCATCTCAAGAGCATGCTCTTCAATTCCACGCCCGACGGTGCGGGCGCGAGCCCTGACATGTTACCGTTTTGGTTTGACTTTTTACATAAGCAGTATGTCAAACTATGGATGGAGACCAGCGTTAGACGCTTGTTGAAGTGAACCTAAGTCTGGCCTGTAAGTCTTATGTTGATCGGAACTACAACTCTGATATATGAGTTTGACGCGCGGTGGCTCAGACTATGGAATAGCCATATGGATCATTATGTCCGATTGCGTGAAGAAATGCTGAGGAACTTAGCGGCTCAATGGCGAGCGGCTCCTATTGTGTCAGCCTTGTTCGGATGGGAAGACATTTGTAAGGACACTGCGTTCTCAAGCCAACAAAACTAGGCAATGAATGTCGAACAACCCCGATAGTCACGTGATGATATGACGTTTCGCAGTCTCTCTGATCCATTTCCGCTTATCATATCTGAGACGCATTGCATTATTGCGCTCATAATCTGATCTCCCCATTGTTGTTGCCGTTGTCAATCGTGTGATCTGTAATTCATCACGAAATAATGGTGAAAAAAAGCAAAAGCATTTGGGAGCTTTCCCCACACCTTGAAACTCTGACGTATAATCCATGGCTCGCTTCAATCCCAAACAACCATCCAGCCAGTGAATGGCAGCTCTCGCTGCATGGTGGCAACCATTGCGATCGCGACAAGCGCGTGCCCTGAAAACTGGTGAATTTGCCCTGCCTGCACCTGCATCCAAGAAGTGTGATGTAATATGTGTACCCCCAAAGTGGAGCTCGTTCCTAGGTCTTAACTAACTGCGCCTTGAAAGTCTCTGCACTTCTAATAAACACTTCCAACCACTCCCAAACCCAACCTCCAAATCAAAGCCGCAGTAAAGATGCCAAACGCCAGTGAGGTAGCAAGTCGTGTTCACGACGGTGTTCACTCAGCGAATCCTTTCCAAACAGTCAGCTCCCACTCGAAGAATAGTGTTATCGCATACAAAATTATCACTCCAATCTCCTGGCTAGTTCTTGTCATAACCAGCGTCTACTATGACTTTGCTGCTCCCCACGAAGGCAAATACAGCAGACACACAATATGGAGACAGAATTCCGTTAGACATAGTCCCTTCGCCTTGAACAGTATTATTACAAGTCTATACTGGTAGGCTATAATCTAACTCTGTTGTAAACCTGTGATATTAACAAAGCGACAACAGGATAGCCCTGTTCATTATTCAGATACCCTACGTAGCCTCACTTTTCCAGAACTCCGAACAGGTTGAGAATCACAACACCGCTTACAACCTTGCGCCTCACTTCATCTTCAATAACCTCCTTTGGATGGGGTTTATCCATCTCTGGTGCCGCTCTTACTTCTGGTGGGCTGAGCTTCTGGTTATCGTCAATTTCTTCCAATTGACCTTCACCTACTTCCGCTATCCAAGCACCACAAAGATCACGCACGCGGCTGCACTCGCTGGCCCCTTGGCATTTAGCTTCGTCGCTTTATATTGGACCGGTGCAGCAGCTGTTCATAGCCACCACTTTGCTGGGAGAGTCGCTGCGAATGTCTTCATCTGGACCTGGGCTGTATATGGTGGATTCTACTTGTTCGTCTTCAAGGACTGGACTATGGGATTCGCCTTGAGCATACTATCAGCTGGTGAGCCAACTCGTCATTTCTTTTGCGGATCTTACTGACTTCTTCAGCTCTTGGGGTTGCACAATTCCTTACTGTGATCGTTGCTGTGCAATGGATCGAGGCCTTCATTATCATGGCTCTGCTCTTCCTCGTATCTCTGGCTGTCGCCGTTCCAGGTGTAGTGGGCAAGGAACCATTTAGGCGCGGCGAAGTCGTTAGCGAAGATCGCGAGCGAGCTCCACTGTTGGCAGACTCGTCTAACAATGTCTAGATGGAACCTGTTGGAAGAGTTCCCGCGACGCTTCGGGTGTGCGATAGCATTTGCAAAAGAACTCTAACAAACCTTCGGCAATCAAGTATGGGGAACTGTGTCGGCCATCAGCTTTCATCAGTAATGATTCTCCTTTCTGTATGACAGATTATATTCTTATTAGCAGGCGTGGTGACTACATTCTGCTTCTCTTCCTCTTCATGATGATGGAATACGAGGTGAAACAAGCATTACACTGGTATCTCCAGTTTGTCTTGCCAGCTAGAGAGAGCCTCCTTTACTTTGCAACATAACTTTACAATTATCAGCGAATCAAGACGTATGATTGATACCCCGATACAGTTTACTCTGCTGTCTTATCCAAAATGTGACGCTGAATTACAGCTGTATATTCATGAATGGCTCACCGTCCTAACTGAAAGAGATTCTTCTGTGTTGATTGCCGTTTTGCGGTGATTTAAATAATCGGGCGGGGCAAACCCATGGATGAGCCGAATGGGTCAAAAGTGTGTGGTGATTGGCAGAGCTCTTTCGATTTACTGGGTATGAGGGCTTGAATCGGCGGCTTGTAACTTGGACTAAATATCATTCTACTGGTCTTATAAAATTTGTCAAGCTGATTTCACGCAACGTTTAACCTATTGTGTAGGTTAACACTTTCAGTAGAGCGTACGCGGGATGGAATCGGTTGATCCGTGATTTGATGGATGGTCCGGGTCAGGTGTTCGACTTAATCCCAATCCGGCACAGTCAACATCACTGCCGATTTGTTTGAACCAGTAGAGATATATTCTGCCTTGGGTCGACTTGGTTCCCCTCTTACGCTATGGGGTTCTAGCTTATACCCCGTTGCTTCATTGCTTCTATATCGTCAGGCTTCAGTACTCCTTACGGTTATGTAAATCCTCAAACCAAATTATATCTCCAAAATGGCGGCGAAATCTAATCAAGAGTCTCAAATTGATGTGTTAGTGTGTCATCTCTGAAGACTCGAGCTAATAGGCTAAACGAACATAGGTTGATCATCGGAGCTGGACCTGCAGGTTTGATGGCTGCAACCTGGATGGCTCGTCTTGGAGTCTCAACCAGAGTAATAGACAAAAAGGGTACCAAAATATACTCTGGCCAGGCTGATGGCCTTCAGTGCCGTTCGCTGGAGATTTTTGATAGCTTTGGTTTCGCCGATAGAGTCTGGAAGGAGAGTAATCATATGTTAGAGATTTGCATGTGGAACCCGGACGACACTGGAGTGATACGACGATCAGATCGAATTCCTGATACTGTACCTGGGCTTTCTCGATTCCAACAGTGTGTTCTTCATCAAGGAAGAATAGAACGGTTTTTTCTCGACCATATGAAGAAGCACTCTGATATTACCGTGGAACGGGGAGTCCTACCCATTGAACTCAGCATCGACGAGAGTTGTATTGACGACCTAGATGCCTATCCAATTACTGTAAATCTAAGGCATCTGAGTGACGAAGAAGCGAAGCCGGCACAGCAAGGACACGGTGTCCAGGACGGACTTTTCAGAAGCAATATGGCCGAAGATGACACAGAAGACTTGATCCGAACAAGTCGAGAAGACAAGGAAGAAATTGTGAGGGCAAAGTATGTCATCGGATGCGATGGAGCACATAGTTGGACTCGAAAGCAGATAGGTGGTGAGTTGGAAGGCGAGCCCACTGACTTCATTTGGGGTGTGCTTGATATTGTCCCAATAACTGACTTTCGTGAGTCTGTCCCCCTACTCTCCGCGAACGGCCAGATCACTGACACTGTTTAGCTGATATAAGAATGCGGTGTGCAATACATTCAGCCAACAATGGTGCCCTGATGGTTATTCCTCGCGAACATAGCCTTGTTCGATTGTACACACAGCTTTCCGAGATCAAGCCAGATGCCAGCGGTCGTGCGGATAGGTCTAAGATAACACCCGAGGTAATCATTGCGGCCGCGCAGAAGACTCTTGCGCCGTACAAGATCACATACAAGTACTGCGACTGGTTCACAGCGTACCAGATTGGCCAGCGTGTTGGCAACACATTCTCCAAATTCGATCGCGTTTTCTTAGCTGGTGATGCATGCCATACCCACAGCCCAAAAGCTGGCCAAGGCATGAATGTCAGCATGCAAGACACGTACAATCTGGGTTGGAAAATTGGTCTTGTGGCACGAGGAATCTGCGATAAGCGGATACTGGCTACATATGAGGCAGAACGAAGAGAAGTCGCCAAAGCACTCATCGCGTTTGATCACAAGTTCTCCCGTTTGTTTTCAGGGAGGCCTGCGCGAAACGTTATTGACGAGCAAGGTGTGAGTATGGACGAATTCAAGCGCGTATTCGAGAAAGGGAATATCTTTGCTTCCGGACTCAGCGTGGAATATGAGAACAGCATGATTGTTCAAGCGAAGAGATCGAATCAGGCTTTAGCTACCAATATCAAATTAGGGATGCGATTTCCCAGCTACCAGGTGTTGAACCAGGCAGATGCAAGACCTTGGCCTTTTCAAGAGTGGATGAAAAGCGACGGGCGGTTCCGAGTCATTCTCTTTGCAGGCAACTATCGGAACAAACAGCAGAGAGAGCGCGTGCAGAAGTTCTGTCAAGATCTGGAAGCCAAGGGGTCTTTTCTGCGGCGAGTAACTCCAGGAAACTCCTCTATCGATTCAGTCATCGAGATATTCACCCTTCATTCTGCGCCTCGGAGAGAAGTCGAGTTCTTCGATTTTCCAGACTTGCTTCATCCATTTGATGAGCAAAAGGGCTGGAACTATAACAAGATATTCGTAGATGATGAAAGTTATCATGAAGGACATGGAAAAGCATACGAGGGATATGGCGTTGATCCTGAAAGAGGATGTTTAGTTGTTCTACGGCCAGATCAATATGTTGCTTTCGTTGGCGAGATTGATGATACTGCATCGGTAGAGGAATATTTTAATGGTTTGATGCTCGACGGGAGCAACCATCGGAACAAGAAAATGAAAAGGAAGCAAAAATAGCACCAACAACTCTACGGGCTCTTATGTACTGATGACAAAACTCCAATCTCAGAGAGCCACCCCGCTGTGAACCCTGTAGTAGTGTTATAAGAACACAGTACATATTCTCTCACTTGTTCAACACGAACTTAGGCTAATTCAGACGACAGAATAGGCAACACGGTGTGAGACTGACTTCGGAGACCCACTAGAGGCGTACCCGAGTGGAAGGAGATGTAAAACATGGTATAAGCAGTGTGGATATAACTGTGAGCGCAAGGATAACAAGTCAATAGCTCTGTCCATAGTTGTCGTGTATTAGCCAAACGCCTGGATACGCCAAAACAACTTGTCGTTACCACAGGGGATATTCAATGAGGCTATACGTAAGTGGTAATTCTTACTGGCCAATCACTTCTTCAGTGCCTTTTCAGGATCTTTCTGATACGCTTTACACCACTTATCCCACTCTCTTGCTCCCTTACCCATGGTCTGCTTCAAGTCATCCTTGACTTCAGCAATCTCCCATTGCTCATCCTCCCAATTTCGTGTCTCACCTCCGTGTTGACTTGGACTCCAACCCACAGCCTCTAGAACTTCTGATTCTATCGGTGCAGGACCTTCGGAGCTGAATAAGGTCGGATTACGTGCATGGCATTGGGCTGCTAAATATCGACGTAACACATCGATTTGAGGAGATGGTACGAATGATAATTTAAGTTTGTTCTCATCGTGTTCTGCATCAGTGGGCGATGATGAATGCAACCTTTTTGTTACAGAACGGGCAGTCTTTGCACCCCGAATAGATGAATATGCCCATACGCTATCGATCTCCAATAGACCGCCAAATGGCCAAACAAACGTCAGCAAGACATCGACAGCGAAAGAGACTGGAATTAGGCCAGTTGCAATCACTGCGTCCTTCTGTGCCTTCGACTTGAACCGAAGCATGTTGTTGACAAATTCTTCGCGAATCTGACACTCGTCACCAAGAATAGAGCTTGGATAGACAAGCACCATTTCTTCAAGGCCCACAGTCTTCTGAATATGCTCGGGTTCATGAACGTCATCATCGGCGTGTTGATCAGGTGTTTTACTACGCTCTTTCGGTGCTTTCTCTCCAGGAACTCGATTCAAGAAATCGAGACTTGAAGTAGTCGTCCATCCCATGGCAGCATTGATGCCTTTTGTAGCTCGTCCTTTGATTCCTTTCCAGGAGGTGACTTTCGCTTTGTTTGTCTTCGCTTCTCGGACTTCTGCTTGCCATTTACGTTGCAGCTTAATCATACGATCCTCCTTCTCCCCTTCTTTTGGCGCAATCAGGGGAGGTGCTGGAGGGGTATATATTAAAAATCTGTCTGGCAAGCTATTTGAGGTAGCCTCGGAACTGTTGGCCTGAACTTTTGGTTTTGGAAACGGGACAATATAAGCCGTTAGTCTATGTGGATCCCGCATATATTGAACAGAGTTAGACAGTGTTTCTGCCGCATTATTTCTTGACCTTTGAGGGGGAGGTGGAAAGTATGGTAAATGTATTGGGCCTTGTTGGTGCTCTTCTAGCAGGCGCCGTGGTGGAAGGGTTGGAGGAGCTTCTTCCATGGAGGACATTTTCCTGTAATGGAGATATTGAAAATAATAGTATAGATCAAATCTTGGTCATGCAATGATTAGAAAGCTTGGTCAAAAGCTTATGTAGAAACTGGCTGCGTCGTCACAATGTTTCTCAGCCACGAAGCGACGAATTGGCTTGCGTACCAAAATGAATCGTCGACAAGGGGGCGGAGCAAAACCAACATCACCTCTTGATCGGTACACTGGCCACACTTATGAGCAAATGACAACGACTACAACGCACAGGACAGTTTCAGCACAGAAAGGGCTGTGCGACGGCAATAGGCTATGACCGCCATAGTCATTGACGCGAGGCAGTGGCTGCGGTAAAGAGAATTGGAGAATCCATTGAGTGAGCGGCGGAGTCGATTACCAAGGTATCTCGCGAGCCAGTGGTTGACTAATTGACCCAGGAACACTTAGTCAGAAAGCCGAGTACAGCACACCGTTGCCTCTGATGAGTGCTCACGCTGGAGCCATTGCAGATAACCTAACAGCAACAACTGAGGCCGGAATATGGCATCACGCATCCAAGATTAGTTATCTTTCATAGCATCAGCAGTCCAGAAATTCTTAAGAGTAGGGGCGCAAGATTGATGGAATCCGATGGCGTCCAAATACCGTATCTCCCCATGAATGGAGGCCGCCGATTAGGGTCACGTGAGGTGTATTTTCATACTCTCTTTCTGCCTGACAACGGAGGTGATCCGGAAGAATAATACTTCCGCAAGGTACTAGTCGCTTTTTCTTCGCAAAGCATACTCCCTATTTCATCGAATTGAATCTGTGAACCAATAATTTCCACCAGAACCAAGAAAAGTACTTACACAACGCACTCTTCAACATACATCACTTCACCTTCATTTCCCAAAAGCAAACAATCATTCTGTTACCTACACCCGCCATAGTCATGACTGTAGATACACTCGAACAACTTGCTCAGCTCGAACGCCAGCTCGATTCTCAAAAAGGCAAAATCATCGAAAGCACCAGGGATATTAAGAGCAGTCTTGTCAAACTCAGAAACCAAGTCAGCAAGGATGTCCGTGCCGATTCTAAATATGAAATCCTCGAGCAACAAGTAGAGGGCTTGACGACACAGGTCGCGGATCTTCAACGCCAACTCCACTCCGCCCACGACCAGAACGAGATCCTCATGGGGAAGTACGGAGATCTTGAAGCTGAGTTGCGCAATACAAAAGAAAAGAATCTGAGGCTAGTACTTGAGCTTGAGGGTAAAAACCAGTTATTCCAGAAGCTAGGAAACACCTTTTCCAGTGCACCAATTAAGCGGTCCGGCGGTGATGCTTTCGAGCAGACTGATCCAAAGCGCTCCAAGTTGGGTTCTCAGGGGCATCAAAATAACGAGCGAGACGGAGGCTACCACAACGATTACTACAACAGTCACCCTCAGCAAGCAACTTTAGAGGACTTGAAGCACGACGACCGCTACTCTCGGGACAGTGCCTCCGTTCGTGTTCAGGACTACATGAGCAACGTCTCCTCTGCTCATGCGAATGGTCTTGATGGCAGCTTCAACGAGGCTTCTCAGACAGCAATGGATGAGCAATCCGAGGATATTTCGATCCTTGGCCAGTCCAAACAGCAAATTCCAACTGCTCCAGCAAATCATCATCCTTACAACGGACCGCGCAAGTTCACAAATCTGCCTGCTTCTGCGAGTATTGATCGTAACAACAATGCTAAGCGCCGTGATACTCTGAATCGTCAACAAAATCTTAACCACAACAGTCCAAATGGCCACGCGCGAAAGTTTCGCCAGCCTAGCGGTCAGACAAACCGTGCCGATACTCAGCTCGGCCCACGGCCTCCTCCACCACCACCAGAGCGACAACTGCCATGCCATTTCTGTTTTCAAAATAATTTGAAGTGCGATTCCAATCGCTATTGCGGCAAGTGCCAAGATGCTGGTAGACTTAAGACTGGTTGTACTCGATCACTCTGTGCTGACTATCTGAGAAATCACTGCCGTTTTGGAGACAAGTGTTTCAAGATCCACGACGAACAAGGCCACTCGCATCCAAAGGGAGATGCCTACTATAATCCCGGTAAGACGGGCAAGATTATCAGTGCTTGAGATGATGGAAGTGCAATGTTTCTTTATTGCGTACAAAACTTCCATGTCTTCATTGAGGTCTTTCGTTTGCCTGGCCCGATATCATTTCACAGATGGGCATTGCATGGTGCTGGAAAATGTCTGTGGGATTGGGAGGTCGAGTGGTTTGGTGCTGGATTTTTCGACGCATGGCCAAGGTGCAACGATCACGTCCAAATTCTCAGCAGAATGCTTTTTCCTGTTGAGTACTTCAGGCAGTCTGACCAGATCGGGTCAATAATAAATCCATAACTTCAAGTTGTGCCAAACTTATATGCGTGTCTTCATCATTCGCCTGTTTTAGTAATTCAGCCAGGGGAGTTAGAGTGTGATTTTATTGCCTCACCAAGTCTACCCAATGCTTCGTCAAGCGTCTTTCAATTTCCCACCCAATGAATCTCACACCACTCTCATCCAACATGTTTCAGACATTGTTTTCTAGCAAATGGTTTTCTCTCTTATGTGGATCATCCTTCCAACATGTCCCTGCATAAGGCTGCAGAAAAACCAACACCACAACCAACAGTGCTTCCAACACAGCCTGCATAATACCAGATCATAACACCTTTACGCTCATATAGCCTAAATATGAATCAGTTAAAGGCGATGTTGTCTCTCAGACTTCCAGTTTTTCTAAATCAAGTCACACAGTCATAACAAACCCCAATACTACAAAACACCATGCACGTTATACCTACACTCACAGGACTTGCATTCGCCAAAGCAGTCCTTTCACTCGCACTTCCGACGACAGGTATAACGCTACCAGCAGTGCATACGGATACGAGATCGTCGCCCATGTATGTCGTTTCTTCCATGCCTTATGCGTCCCGCAAGTATGCTAACGGATCAGCTAGACACAAGCGGAACCCTGTCAACACCAGAGCCAGGACAGAGACAGCTAATTCTCTCAGCTCCTACGTCCATAAAGACGGGCCTGAAGGCCTAGGGGTCAAAAACGGCACAAATCCTATGCAAGACAACGGGAAAATATGGATTGGCAATGGCGGTGACTGGGAGATGACGTTCGCCAATCGAAATAACTACCCCGTCGTCCTTGTTACATGGTCAGCCTCCCCAGATTATGCTCCCGACCAAGGCTCCTTTGTCCAAGCGCAGCCACCTGATATTGCAATTGAGATCCCGGCACGTGGGACTAAAGTCCTGAGCATCAAAGATGGCCTTGCCAAAGCCGGGTTCAGCGCCATCTACCCAGGCATGGGACTTACTAGTAATGGTCAGATCGCCAACACGATAGGGGAATTCACAACAGGACCCTATGCAACGATCGACGTGTCGAGGGAGGTTTACATGCGTGGGGAAGGAATCAGGATATCGGGAATGTCTAGCGGATGCATCTCTGATTCACAAAAGGAGATTTGTGCCTTTCGATGCATAACCGGAGATACCTGTTGGGTAGCAGGATCTTATGACCTATATGGTTATAAGCAACAGGGATGTAATCGTCACATCACCATAGATGGGCTGGGTAATAAAGTGGCGGAAGGGGGTTGTGACATGGGCCAGAATAGGTCCAACATCCTAGTAGAGTTTTTCTAATCTCTGCAATGCTTTCGGTGGATAGCATCATAGGGACAAGACTTTTTATGTTGCGCTATCTATAGCAATGTATGTTAGTGTCGAATCCAATTTCGAATCTCCATTACTGCCTCTTGTGGAGGGATAATAATACCTACAACCTGTGAATGAGGGAGTTCGATAATCGATTGCGCTTAACCAAAATGTGTTTTTGGCCTTTCAAGTTGGACACCATCTAGCCAAATATCCACCTTCTCATTATAAAAGCAAACCAGTCCAGCAACTCCCAGTGATTCATGCGTCGGCACTCTGTAATACCACACCAAATCCCTGTATAACTGACCATCGACCTCAACGGAATAATACTCTGCATCACCTTTGTACGGACACTTCGTAAGAAGATCACTCGGCCTAAGTACTGACTGATCCACAGCAGAAAGCGGCAAGTAGAATCGAGTTGGTAGTCCAGTCTCCAGTAGGTGGACTGAATTTGGGCTCGACGCCACAGTCTTGCCCCCGACTTTGACTTCTACTGGTCGAGTAGATGGCAAGACGTCTATGCGTCGGAAGGGATCCTTTGGATGGACGTATATCGGCGTATCTTCCTCTAACCACTTGTCCATGCTACCAAATTCTAGCCTTACCAAGCCAGCTAATTTTCCAGCAAGACTGGCATCATCACTGAACCGTATAGCCCTGTCTGTTGTCTTTTCTTTGAAGCCTTTTGGTCCTGGGACTTGAATTTTGAGAATCGATGCGCCAGCACCACCCCCATTGGCTTTGATATCTTCTCTGACCGATGGAGTGCAATTCTGTAGTGCGGAAAATGGTATGTAATACTGTGGAAAGCCGTCGTGCTCCCACACATGGAGAGCTTGAGTCGTATCTATGATGTATGAATTGTTGAACAGAACTCTAACTCGTCTGGACGTTGAGTTGGTCTTTCGTGGCCCATTAGTCAGAAGGTGCTTTGCAAGCTCTTTCAAACTAGTCAATATGTTAAAATGGTGGTTTATGGTTTGACGACAAGGATCTTACTCTGATGGGAAGAACTTCGACATAATAGTGATAAGATTAGATTGTCCTCAGATAATAAGGTTTTAGGATCAAACTTGTCGAGCGAATGCCAAGGGTTTGTATTTATAACCTATAAGTAACGTACCAATCGGGAGACCAAGCGCGTCATTCCATCGCGATCTTCACGCATACAAACTACCTACCAACCCACAATAATCGTTCTAGTAAAGATGACAAGTGACCGTGTAACAATATCAGTATCCTTTCCGATAATATGCTAGCTGGCTTGTTCACATTGATACAGTATACCCTTCGGACATGGTCTCATATATCCTTAGCCGCTCGCGCAGTTTAGCTCTAGTCTGAACATTGACGCGACCAAACCCGGGCGCGTACATATTTTTCTCCAGCTCGTCTATCTTGCCCGAAAGATTTGAAAATCTCGAAATGATTTGCGCCATAACAATAGAAAGCGCTAACCTCCTCGTCAGTGTCAGCCTTCGTACCAGAGGCCAGGCGGTGGCCACGTTCAATTGCTTCTGTTGCCTTCAGAATTAACCTACTGCGCCGCAGAGTTGTACCTCAGTGGAATTTCAACCTACACTTACATATTCATGTATGTATTCCTACCAGCCTTGTTGTAGGCGGCTTTGGACCACAAGCCTTTTTCGTCTCCAGAGAATGTCTTTCTCATACATTCATCTGCAAGAGAAAGAGTAGCATTATTACGTATGTCCAAGTGAACCAGTACGGAGTATTTTAGATGACTTACCAGAATGTGCGGCACAGCTGCAGCCACGGCGTTTATTAAGTAGCCTCTTAAATAGCTTAAGAGTATGCTAGTCCTCAGTTGCGAAGCTTAAAAAGCCGTCGACGTTGTTTTCTCTGACCAATTTCAACAAATTGTTCAAAGTAAATCCCTCGATATGACTGCTCAGCAGTTCTCAACTTCAAAATGCATTATCGTACAACAAGCTTCTTTACCCGAGCAGTCCAAATCGGCTGATCAGTCTGACACGTCAATGTCATTCAGTGCCTCCGTTCCGTCGAACAATGCTTTCGCACCGCTCATATGCGGCCAATACTCTGACAACGTCGATGCTGATGGGAGCTTCGCGCATATTCAAAACATGCCGTTAAGCAAAAGTACGAAGCTATACCTCGCTCACTTACACCGAAGCATAGTTTGCAAGGTATTTGGCTCTAGTAGATGGTCTTCTTCCAATTCCGCTAAGACACATTTAGATTATTCCTATCCACCTAGCACCCTTTTGTCCGATCATCCTGGCTGGGTGCCCTATACCGTGCGAAAGCCGTTTCTTGCTTTTCAAATCAGCCTTTCGCTCACGCTCTCTGTGGGCGTTATCATACTCTACTGGCGATCGAGCATCAATCATGGGCTTGGTAATGACAATGGCTCCTCTGCCTTGTTGATGGGATGGAGATTCACGCCTACACTTCTCGCTGTTCTTTACGCTCTTCTATCTTCCATGCTTTCCAACGATGTCAAGCGAACTGAGCCATACGCCCGACTTGCCAGAAGAGGTGGCTTCGTTGCTGAGCTGAGCATTCTTAGTGTTCCTGGTGCTTGGTGGAGCGCCTTGATCGAAGGACTGTCAAAAAGTAAAACAAATGGTCGAAGGAACTGGCTGCTATTTTGGTCGACATTACTGAACGTCATTGCGTTTTTAGCGGTTTCACCATTGTCTTCCTCGCTATTCGTATCTGGAGACGTTGCGATAACTCGGGAGACTAATTTCACACGCCTGTCCCTTGACACAAATAATCCTCTTCCCCTGCATGCCGACAGAGAGACATACTTTCGAACTATTAGCCATTTATTGCAAAACATTTCCACCTCTGCTTGGATATCGGATAACTATGTCATCATTCCTTTCTGGCCATCCAATGATGAAAGCGAACCAGTAGGTCCGTCCTTATCGAAGATATCCCAAATTTGGCAGTCTCAAAGTCTCGTCCTCAGTACCGAGCTTGAATGTGAGTCATTGTCATTGCCTCGCATTTCATCTTTCGAGCAAACTTGCCTCTGGACACGATGCGACCAATCGAACAATGGAACCTGCTTAGTTGAGCCGGAGACCGTACCCCGTGTGTCTCTGTTCCTGGACGCCGATCGTGGGTGCTCTTATGGTATGCAGGGAGACATAAGTGATCTTCCTATTGTAAACGGTGGTTCATCATGGTCTGGACCATGGACCTCATCGCTCCAAATATGGCTTGACATGGCGAACGTTGCCAACACCTGCGGCGATGTGGAATACTCACACACAAAGCAGTGCAATGGAGGCGAAATTCTACTCACAACCTCGCCATGGATGGCTCAGTACAACAATTCCTTTGGAGGGCTCTGGCAAACTCATCCAGATTTCCGGGCTTCTGGAGTGGTATGTTTTCCTAGTTACAACATGGCGTATTTAATGGTTCGTGCTACAACCACGGATGGGGTATCAGAAGTTACCTTCAACAAGACTGAGTACGCTCAGAAGCGAACGACTATTCCGAGTTCTTTGTTGGATCCCGAAAGGTTCCAAAATTTCACCCTCAATGCGAATTGGACAAAATATCTATATGCACCACAAGGCGACTCGACCAGTCGGCCGATCACAGGCGGCTTGTCTGTGATTCTTGCTGCAATGCATAACTTTGATTTAGATGCACTTATGGATGATGTCAATATTGCTTCAAAAATGCGAAGAATCAAAAGCCGAATATTTGGGGAAGTGCTTCAATCATCTTTCCTACAGCCTGGTAGTGCGCGTCGAGAAACAATTCGAGGCAAAATTACACTCATGAAGAGACGAATCATTGTCTCTAGAGGCGTGGCTATTGCTCTTACCACGCTATTTTTATTCTCGACACTACTTTTATGTCTGGTGTGGCGGCTTTCTTCCTTGGAACGACGTCCGCTGAACATATCCTATGATCCCGCCCTAGCTATAGTTGTTTCTTCACTGATAGGCCCATCGCCAGAGTTACGATTGAACATGGATCGCGTCAGAATTTCTTCTCGTAAGGAAATGGAGCTAGAACTGAGAGAAAAGCGATATTACACAGCGCCAGGCACACTTCATGAGTCGGATGATCTAGCGAGTAATCGAACAGGTAAGATGGTACTTAAGGTCGATTACTTCCACTTCGCTAACGAAGTCAAGCAGAAGCTACCACAGGGTCAGCTCCCACTGGTTCTCAATGCCGTCCTTTATCTCTTCGGCCAGCCTCTCTACTCCTCTTCCTAGTGTTACTTCTCGCCATATTAATCATGCTGGTTATCCTCTTCTACACCGCTGAACACTTCCTTCTCCACCAACGCTTCTTTGTCTACCAAACGAGTGTTCCCTTATTCGGGAACCGCGTCTCTGAAGTGGCTCCCTTTCCAATGATACCTACGTTGATTGCCGTAGTAGTTGGCCTTTGGTGGGGGACAATAGATGAACATTTTCGGCGATTACAGCCTTATCTATCCATGTCTAGAGCTCCCACCCCCATCCCGCGAAGCTTGGGAATGTCTTATCAGACGTCATACTGGATATACGCTGCTATCAAGGCTGGCTTGAATCGGCACTTCCTTCTCTGTATTGTCACTCTGGGGACTACAGCTTGTCAAATCCGTAAGTAGTTATCGTCATTATCTACCCTTTGCTCATAGTTTTATACAGTCACTGTGTCGATGTCTGCCGTATTCGAGCGAGATATGGGTAACCAGTCTCGATCACTTTTGGTGGAACGAGCACTCGAGATCCGCCGCATACCCTTTCTATGGCAGCAATCAGAGCAGCGATATACCGGAAGCCAGTCGCGTCGCTTAATCGCCTCGGTTTACACAAACCTGACGACCAACTGGATGTATGGTGCCGCTATCCAGGCGGTGTTGAATGGATCGGAGCCTAGTTGGAGTCTTGATGGCTGGAGCTTTATTCCCATAAATCTAACAAACATACATGTCGATACTCGCAACGAGTTGCGAGGTTCCCAGCTACCAGTTGATGTTACCATTACGACTCCGGCTGTCCGAGGCCGTATCGAGTGTACCCCTATCGACGTACTGGGCGACACATCCAAATGGCTTACTGTCCAAGACCTTTCCAATTCATCAATCTGGAGCATCCCCGAGGAATTGCGGGGACTTAAACATGGGTATACAATAGACAAATTTTTCAACTCGTCCGCATTTGCCGATCCTCATCAGCTACAATGCTGTACAGATGACTCAAGCAGCACACCCAGCCCAGTAGCATTAGGCTATTGGTCACCGAGTAACACCTCTTTTATGCCATTCGACTATTACCCTTGGCCAATCAATCTTACAGTCAAGTGGGTGTATGGAAATGCATCAATATTACGGAGGGCAGCTTTAGAAGACTTGGGGAACCTGAACCGACTGGTTTTCAACGAGCCACCCAGAGTACAAGCTATTGATTGCAAACCCATCATTGAGACAGATATCGCTACTGTCACGGTGGATCGAGACACTGGACGCGTCCGTAAATATTGGATCCATGGTAACCCAACACCTGACGAAGCCGCTTGGTCTGATTCATTCTACGTACACAATGTTACTAAAGGATCACAGGCCGAAGAAGATCTCGATTCCAATCCTTACGGACCTAGAAATCTTACCACTAGGTCAGTATCGCTCTCCTCATTACAGAAGCGCAAGCGCCTGACTTCAAAACAGTTACGGTATCCTCTACCTCGATGCTATGTTGATGGCTTCAGATCTCGCTCATGTTGGCAAGACAATGGGCCAAGTCGACTTTTCATCGATACTCGTCAATGGTGTTGAAAGCCTCGACGACAACACCTTTAATTTCCGCGATTCAAAACAAGGCCTCAATATGGACTTTCCGACATATTCTATGTTCTCGATGCTCAAGAAAGACGTCTTTGCCTTACTAAATTCCAGTACCATGACAGACATGGCACAAAAGATGTTCACCGCATTCTTTCAACATTATGTTAGCAGTGGCGTGTCTGTGACTGATGACAGCTCCGCTTTTCAAAGGATTAATGCCAGTCTACCAGAAGATCTAGGACCAATAATCACTCGTCTTGAGATGGAGGGAAATACACGGCATCCACATGTCTTGCCGCCAAGGTTGTACTCCGCTCATCAAGACATACTTCATCCAATTTCGACTACGAATCGCACCGTCGTTGCTACAATTTCCACACAAGTCGAATGCCTCAGAATCAACCATACTGCTTTATGGCTCAGTACTTTCGTTCTTGCGGGCCTGAGTATAACTCTTATCATTATCGCAGCGTTGGAGGGAAGGTATCTGAAATTGCTCTTGCGAAATGTTGAGTGCATGGCAGACCTGTTTGTCTTGGTGGCAGGGAGCGAAAATCTGTTACGTCTTTTGAGGGAGAGAGGAATAGAGAGCTTGTGTCAGGATAAACAGTTATTGACGAAGCTTGGGTGGTTTAAGGATTATAAAGGTGAAGTGATGTGGGGTATCGAAGTCTTCGAAGATGGTACCGCCCGGGAAATAGTCGATGAATGGTCGGAAGTCACATGGGAGGATAGGACCAATGATTCCGATTTATAGGTAAAGTTATTATCTGCATGAGTGGCGAGTATCCCATACTTCCGTCAGCTGGATCGATCAATCGTCAAGTCATTCCGAGCATCAATTGTAATCCTCTTGTGGGAAGAGCAATATACGTAACATCGAATGTTTAGCTGGTGTTAGTTTTGGCTCTACAAGCAAGATAGCCGCAGTGTTCCATCTAATACAGAAATGCAGCTTCTCAAAAAAAAGAAGCGATAGCCTCACTGAGATTCTCCACAGTATTAATAAACACATATTCTATTTCATGCCAATAAATCAACAAGCCAACGAGGTAATCATCCGGGTGAGTAAGTAATCGTGTAGAAGTCTTTTAAGGTAGATTAAATTGTTCCCATTGACCTTTTTAAGCCTGTCCAATAAGTGAGTAGTATTCTAGCCACAAGAGAGTAGCACAATTTGTTCTCCTTGGGGATGATCAAGTTGAGCTGCAAAGGCTCACTCTCTTTCCAAACCCTCTGCAATGCCCCTAAGTTCATGTCTCAGTGACATCCAGCTCAATATTTTAAGCGCGTTGGAACCCGTTAACATATTTAAACAAGGTAGTGCTTGTAGGTGCCACATTGATATCAAACTCTTCAGAACAATGCGAAAAGGATGTTGAATGACCATCTTTGTTGGAATACCCAACGATATAGACTTTGGATAATACATAAGTGGGATAGATTCTTGCAATTGTTATACAATACATCCGACTCAATCAAACTGAACAGCTAGTCGACCTTTAGTTTTACCGGCATGCTGCGAGAAACAATTAGCAGATGTACCAATTGTGAGAAATAAGATGGAACACATACCATGATATCAATCATCTCCGAGAGCTGCTCTAACTTGAAAAAGGTAAGATGAGCTTTGATATTGTGCTTTGCGCTGAATTCGATAGCTGGGGCCATGTTATATGACATCCCGTTACTCGAACCTTTTACCTTGTACCTTTGTAGTGCCACATCCAGCTAACATGAAAATAAGCATATATTTGTTGGAAAAGATAGCGAACTGGCTTACAGCATTGAGCTCCAGTGGCTTTTGCGGGATTCCCACAATCATATAAGTTCCGATGCCGGGTTTTATTATGGCTGGCATAGCATCGTATGACTAGGTTTGTTAGTACTCTACGAGATCGTACTCTTAGTTTGTGATGATCTACCTGTTTAGCAGCTGTGAAGTTGACAGCAGCCTTCACACCACCACCTGTGATCTCAAGCACTTTCTTCACGTAATCCTTATCAGTAACAGGATTGAACGTATGGTCAGCACCACATTTCTTTGCTGCCTCGAGAGAATCGTCGGAGACGTCAATGCCAATGACCTTGAGCTGCTTAGCTTTGGCATATTGGACACCCTACCGTCGTTAGCAAAAAACCCAGTAACACTCTTCCATCTGAGAGGTTTGTACCAAGTGACCTAGGCCTCCGCATCCGACAATGGCCATCCACTCACCTGGTTCCAGCTCACAGTCGTCCACACCATGATACGATGTTACACCAGCGCAGAATAGAGGCGCCGCTTCCTTTACATCGATGCCTTCGGGTAAGACCATCGCTCCCCGTGCCTCCACGACAACATATTCCTGAAAATAACCGTCCTTCGAAAAGCCCTGCATTTGACATCCTTTTTCACACCACGCATTGTGCCTGTCACAAAGATCAGCATTCTGAATCTCAAGAAAAAAGAGTAACAGTTCCACGCACGTTTTCTTACAAGGCTCACACTCGAAACAGCAATCCAAAGCTGGTAGAAACCCAACCGCATCACCAACCTTGAAACCTTTCGCCCCATCACCTAACGCAACAACAGTACCGCTGCCCTCATGGCCCATCGTCACGGGATTTTGACCTGTAATTAGTCCCTGATCGTTGGGTTCGAACAACATAACATCGGAATGGCAAAGCGATGCACATGCGATTTTGACAAGGAGTTGATTTTGACCTGGTGATGGAACTGGTATTTCGTTCAAATGGGCTTTGTTGTCGCGTCTGTCATATCTATTTCCCATTTAGTAAAGACTAAATATCAAGATGAGATTTCTTAAAAAGCCTACTGCATCGCCCTCTGCGTTTTTGGTAAGCCCATTTTTCCTGGTTACGAGATCGATTCCCCTTCGTAAGTGTCGTGTAAAGAAATATCGTACAAGTACAGTCACTAAAAGTCGAATTCCACGCACTCTTGAAGGTCTAAAGGTCTAGAAGCTGTCCCTCATATTTGGTAGTTGTGGATAACCACTTCCCTGGCCCATAGACCCAATCGGATATTCTGTCCGACACCTTTCGCTTCATAAAAGGGTCACGGTTGGGGACCCCACACATGCAAAGTCAGTTACCCCATGGGCTATGATCTCAATGAGTCGCTAGGCGAATTCAATATGCATTATTAAAATGGGCTGCATTTGTGAAATGTCGGGTACCACGAGCGCGTGCGGAGATATCCGCAAAGCTATGGAGGGGTAAGGTGAAGATCGACGGAGCAAGTATAAAAGCCAGAGCCAAATAAAAGCGGAAGAGAGAGTTTGCGTGTTCCATGGTAAGGATTTTTGGCCTTTGTGTGGGAAGAAGATAGAAGTATATAAGAAAAGACAGTTTATATTTAAGCAGTGGATACTTGCAATTTAAGTATGGTCGGTACCTTAATGGCAGTTTTTTTGACGCACACATGGACTAGTTTCGACGCCAGGGGTTGCGATTATGCAGTCCCAGGCCAGAGCTCCATGCAATCTACAGAGAGTGTATCTGAAGTAATCGAGTAAATAGAAGCACCCTTCGTCTTGTATTTGAAAAGCAGTCTCCCTGATCGGTACGCCAAATTCGCCAGACCCCCTAAATGTCATCACCTAAAGCAAACCTGGTTTACAAACGCCTTCCCGTAGGCGCACGAGTAGACTTGAAAGGACTTGCTTCCGCTGCCGCATAAGCATCAAAACTGAAAAGTGTTGTCAGATATAAGCCAAAGAACCTGACGGTAGCATCGGCGAATCCTCCAGCACCGCCTTGGCCCAAACCACCAAGAAATGATCCACCGCTTCCGCCAACAGCTCTACTTGGTGTTGAATCCGACCCTAATGTATAGCCTTTTGATTGAAATGTTGCAGTAGAAGCTTTACCGGCTGAAGACGCTGCTTTCGCCACGGCGGTGCGAAGAGCACCAGGGTTTGCGCCCCGTATCGTGTCTGTTACGGTGCCGCTTGTGAAGACGAGGAATGTGGGCATACTGGAAGAAAGACATCAGTATATATGGAGATATATAACGCTTCAATGGTGAAAAACTCACGCTGATACTCCATACTTCTGCGCGATATCAGGCTGCCCATCCACATCCACCTTTGCAAATGCCAGTTTACCTGGTTGCGAATGTGACGTCGCTAGCTGCTCAAATATAGGTGCTATCGCTTTGCATGGACCACACCAGTCTGCATAAAAGTCCGTTATAACATAGGTGTTAGAGGAAATGAGCTTCTGGAATTCTGCCGAAGATGATATCCTGTGAATCTTGCCTGCCATTGCGGCGTTGTTGTTGCGAGCGATTTATGAGGCTAACAAGATTGATTTCTAGGTTGGACCTGGGATTCAAGCTTCAAGTCTCTTGCAAGGTATCCGACTATGATTCCTGTAACGTTGCTTGATCGTATAAGCTGCGCCGTAGGAGTTGCAAATGCTGATCTGTAGGCTTGGTGGATGCCTGAGGCAGAAGATCTCATGAACATGGATTTTAGACGAACGACATCCGTTTTCCAAGCAGCTCAACCATCCACAGACTATTCAAGTACTACACTAAGATGAGTACGAATGGCAAAATCAAGATCTCAACTTATGCCGGGAACCCAAAAACATCAAATAACGGGGGAAATTCTGTTTGCCCAAGAGACATCGAATAATGACGAATGAAATACAAGCCAAATGCTGAAACAACTGGATACCAGCTGCACCAAGCAATGCTTTGGAGAGCGCATTTGACTCAATTCAAGCTGGCAATCCAACAAGTTTTGACTGCCTGCGTAAATCATCTCCTCAATCACAGTGAACCACGATATGGAACAGCAATATCCCCGAACTACCAACTGGAAGACTGAGAATTACCGTTTAAGAGACATAAGGTACCCTGAGTCTCCGCGTCCCTCGATCCATACTCGTCCGCCTATTTATCAAATGCGCACCACAGCTATATATAGTGATACGCCAAGCTATATCTACCAAGACCCCATTACTCTGTCCGATTTCAGCCGTTACGGTCAGATAGTCCGTTCCACGAACGGGGATAGCTTGCCCGCTTGACAGCTAAATTGAAGGTGTTAATCCGTTGGTCTTGTTACACGGAGACGGTTTAGAAGAAGGCTCGTCAATCCTAATAAGGCTAAAGTCGGCCTCAACGGATAGAATATATATATATACTTTGAAAAGTCTAAGCTAACAAAAAGACGATAGAATTAACGTCTAGCCAACAGGATTCCAATTGTGGTATAAAAAACTTGAAATGTTAAAGCTATAATTTCACAACACGTAGCGGAGATATATCAGAGTACTATTCTAAGACCCTCACACCAAAAATCGCACCAAAACCGTGGAAGGGGCGGTTAATTGATTAGACTAGGCCTCTTAGACCGCCCTTCTGATATGGCACAGCACATTTTACTTGTCCGCCAGGCGGTCCAGTTAAGGGCGGTTGGAAGGGCTCGCATCTATCCGCCGGTGCAATTAGACTCCCCGAACAAAACGCGGCCATCCGAGCTACCAAGTCCGGTCTATGCCTCAGTCCAAGATGGTATTAGGAGCGTGTACATATTTATAATGTGGTGTTTGAAAGGTTTTCTATATAAAGGCACGCAGACTTTGGGGTTCTCTTCATCTTGCTCAATTGTCATCTTGTTCTTACGTGCTCTAGTCTATTCATACAAGGGAACATATTGATCACCAGCCATGGCTCAAGCCAACCACATCGAGAGAGTTGCTATCATTGGTGTAAGTAAACACGCCATTCAGGTGTAGATCCATCTCCTCAAGCCTATTCATACAGTTTACTGGCCGCCTTGGGAGTCACTTCATCGAGTCTCTACTCGCAACCGGCAAACATACCGTCACAGCCATAACCCGCGCCGGTGGGAATCACACCGTTCTATCTGGTGCCAGATTAGCAGAAGTGAACTACGATGACGGGGGCGATTCCCTTGTCGCCGCCTTGCGCGGGCAACAGTTCCTGATCATCACACTTTCCATATCAGCACCTCCAGATACTCACAGCAAGATTGTCGAAGCAGCAGCCAGAGCCGGTGTTCCATACATCATGCCCAACATACATGGCTTCGACATTTTCAATGATTCTCTACGCGAGGAAAGCGTTCCGGGGTCAAGTCATATGCGATATAAAAACGAAGTCGAGGAATCTGGTGCCAAATGGGTTGTTATGGTCTCAGGCTTTTGGTATGAGTGGAGTTTAGCGTTGGGGGAGCCATGTTTTGGTTTCGACATCAAAAACAAGACAGTCACCTTCTTTGATGATGGCAAAACCGCCATTAATGTCAGCACTTGGAAGCGGTGTGGACGTGCTTTAGCGGCCTTGTTGAGCCTGCCCATTGACGGCGCTTCCCCCGCTTTCTCGGACTGGATCGGAAAGCCCTTGTACTTTGATAGTTTCTTGGTTAGCCAGAGGGATATGCTTGATAGTCTCAACCGCGTTCTGGGAACTACAGATGCAGACTGGACGATCACATCCGAGACCACTGCTCAGCGCCAGAAGGATGGACAGAAGGAGCTGGCAGAAGGGAGTATGCGGGGTTTTGCAAAGCTGATGTATTCGCGAGTTTTCTTTCCTGGTGGAGGTGGGGATTACACAGGCAAGGGGCTGGCGAACGACGCGCTCGGTCTACCGAAGGATGATTTGGATGAAGCAACGAAGAGGGCTGTCGAGCTGGCGGAGAGCGATTTGGATCATTTTGTCTAGTGGATGAAGGACATGTAAACAAGTATGTTGCAGAGAAAGTGGTGCTTCGCCACGCTTACTCCACGCCAAAGTCCAAAATAATCTCCTACTAAATTCGTTATTCCAACGAAGGAGTTTTCAAATCTACAAGCTGAGAATAGAATATGTTCGTTAACAGAAAACAAAGGCAGAGTTTGACCAGAAGAAGGCGTTGATGACAATCGTAAAAGGAGTCAAATAAAAAAATGTCCAAATATCCAAATCGCTCGCTATGCTGCTCGAAACAGAGATGATAAGAGAAATAGTATAACGTCAATGTCATCAATGCCGTGCTATGTGGAAAATAGCCAAGGAGGGGTATAAACAAACTCCAAGGCATGATGATATGAAGGAAAGAAATGTGAAACGACATTGTAGGAAAATCTGGCCAGGACCAGAATTGCTCCCATCCAAACATAACAACCAAATTCAAAGAAATAATTGGTGAGGTTTAGTGTTATCTTCCGGCTTCGGGGCTATATCAATGCCCAGACCTGTGAGGTTAGGTGCACTGTCGAGATGAGCCAGGTCCTTCAGGTCCGGTTCGTGACCCGGAAAGGCGCTATCCAAATCTTGGAATCCAGAGTCCTGATGTAAGGGTGGTTTGAATGCACGAGGGAAGGTGGGTTGACGTGAATGGCTGGGAGAAGGGGGTGGTGGCATTTCAGGGACAGCATTTTCAACTTTGTCCGGCGTTAGTGTGTACTCTGGGACTGGTTGTACAGGTGGGTCTGGTGGAACTCCTATCGTCGTTGTGACCCTTAACATGGGAGTGGTAGGGTTGATGTTCTCTGCAAGAACATCTTCCTTTCTCTCGTCCGCGCACGTTGTAGGCTGGTCGAGAGTCCGTGGGTCGTACTCCATAGGCATAATCGGGGATGGATATGAACGTGCCAAGTCCAGATCGATTGAGACTTTACTCCTTCGCCTCCCTCGAGCATGATATGATGCTGGAGATCGACCCCTCGGGCCGCCCATGTCCGACCCCGAGCTCACGAAAAGATACTCCGTAGAAGTAGCGCCATCTGCAAAGGTAGCCTCACTTGCTGAGAATTGACTTCGATGACTGTCCGCCGTGGTGACTTTGAGCTGATTAATGTCCTCAAGGTCGACGGCTGTGGCTGGATCAATATACTCTTTCTCCGAGCGATGTGGGGAAAGACAAGTCGTCCTGGTTTCTCTCTCCGGCTGGCGCTCACTGACCTTCTCCTCCAATGCGGGAAACATAGCAAATAGTTCCTTTGCCGACTGTCTTTTCCTGGGATCGGTGCTCAGACAGCTTCCAACGAGCTGACGGTAATATGCTGGAATTTCACTTGGATTACTGAGTTTGAGGGGAGGCTCCTGACGCTCTGGCTCATCTTGTTGCTCAGCAAGCGCCCACAGCACCATACCAAGCTGATAGAGATCGGACTTGACACCAATGTAGATGGAAATGCGTTGCCCGGATCGAATGAGTTCAGCCAACTCCGGAGGCTCCCACCCGACAGGACAGCCTCTTCGATTGATATCGATGATCCGTGCTGTATCCTCTCGATCAATGACTATGTTAGACAAGGTGAAATCGCCCTGAACAAATCCAGCCTCGTGAATGTCTGACAAGCCCTTGACGATCTGCTTCGCCCACTGCTCACGCCTGGACCATGGTAGCCATTCCGAGTCCTTGTAGTCGTACAAAACATCAACGAGGGCACCTTGCTCGCAGAAGCCAATCAGTAGGCCTTTAATCAGCTGCTCATCGTCATCAACAACTAGACCCTCGAAATGGACCACGTTTGATGCGCCTCGCAAATTGCTAAGCGCATTCACTTCGTACAGAAACTCTTCCACAGCCTCGGGTCCTGGTATCTCTTTCTTTATTAATACACGGTTTCCGGTTCGGATCTTGTAGACGAATCCGGAAAGGTGGGAATCAAACTCAATATCTGATTCTTTGATTCGCGGGCATTCCAAGTGACGGAGAAGTGATACTTGGGGGTATTGTATTTTCTCATTGACATCCTCGGTAACGTGTACATGCAAGCGTCCATCACTGGTCTGCAGCTTGAGATTTGTCACGGTAGGGTAGAATTGGATGGACTCCAAAGAGTCTCTGATTGATTCGTAAATGCGCGCACTCTTGTCGCGCTGGTAATGCAGACCTTTGAGATCCGCCTCTAGTGAGTCTGCAGGCTCGTCACGATAATCGCACGAAATGGTGACTCTCCGCCATTTGTTCGGCTCGTCGGCATACGTGATGAAGAATTTCTCACGATCCGAGTTGTCTCTGAAGTGCATGCTCAGATTGAGAATCCACTTAGCTTCTAGTTCGGCTTGTATCTGGAGGTCGTCCAACGCTTCAGATAATTCCTCTTGGTCGAGTTGCGCGTCAATGTGTGCCATTGTCGGGAATGGAGCCAATTCGATGTCCTCCTCATCGTCATTTGGGCCCTGCCGTGTCTGGGCTGGAGGGTGTGACTGCTGTGGGTCTGATATCAGAGTGTGATCTGTCTCTATCACGTCAGGTGCGTGCGGCGTTGGCGACATTGACAGAGGATGAGGAACATGTGGCGATAGAGGTTTTCGAATGTACGCGGTAGCAGCTTTGCGATCTGCACTGATTGCCCTCCGTTCCTCCGGGTCTGGTTCTAGTGGACATAACTTCTCCCGCATCTCCGAATTTTGACGCGCAAAAGTTCCAGGACGCGGTAAGCTGGGCATGACAGGACGTGGCGGCTTCTCCTGTGCTGCTGACTGCTCTTCTTTTTTCTCTTCCAGATGATCCTGTTCCCCTTCTATGGCTGGTGGTTCATTCTCCTCGTCCTCCTTCTTTAACCAGCCTCCAACCTTATGCCATGTCTTTCCCCACATGTTCTGTCCTCCTGCTGGAGATTGTCCAGCGGATGATTCTCCCGTGGCCGGACTATTCTCACTCGCAGCGAAGAACAAATGGGGCATTGTTTACGCCGTGGTTCCAACGGAAAGCGTAGATGTATGCAAACGGGTGTAAGTAGTGAGCTACAGCGGGTATAGAGAGAACTCCCCCGCTATGTTGGAGCGGAGATCATGCTGTGACGCCTGTACAACGTGAAATCTGGATGTCCATCAATGCTCCTCGGCACCACACGACCAAGTACTGTAGCTATCCGCTCAGCAATAATGATAATGATTTGTAGCCTAGAGTCAACGGGAATTGTAAATATGAGAATCAAGGAATAGCAGTACACAGTTTTGGAGGCCTTCAATGCCTGAGGAGTGTCTTCTGCTCAAGGATACGCTTCACCGCAGGACGTTGTTTCGTTGGATCTTGAAGGTGAGCTGCGGCTGGGATCTAAACCAGGGATCGGATGCAAGAAGACGAATTAAAGTAAGTAAGTGGCAGGGCTCGACGGGATGGCGGCATATGACTCAAAGATATAGGATATGCTCAAATTGTGAATTTGTGAGATCTGTGAAGGTCGTAATATTGGTGAGTTGTCAAAAGAACAGTGAGTGAGGAGACGGGATCGGATTGTTTTGATATCTCAGCGCTGCCCAAGCCACATGCGCTAACAACAGGGGCCATCCCGCAAAATCGATCCCCCTATTATTCCGTGGGTGCACCCGTAATCTATATCATCCCCGACTGCCCGTTGAGGCCGCTAGGAGTAATCCTGCACTCGTACCCAATACATCCTGACTCTTCACATAAAAATATTCATCAATTCCCACTCACTGCCTTGCTGCTTCATTATTCTGAGGTCGGATACCTACATGAACTTTGGTAAGGTAGAGTAGATCTCGCGCGGAAGCGGGACAACACAGAGGAGCGCGAACAGCAGAACGTCGTGTGCACCTGCAACCAAACATCCCCTTCCTCCAATCGCAAATTATCTCGTGCATCAAATCGCTTCACTCTCACCACCCCTTCGACACTGCACCTATGAGAGTTGCCCAGCCACACACCGCTCTCAAATCATAACCTCTGCCTTATAGCTCATGCTTTAGCTCGCGCCTCTATAGACGTTGCGAACGCTGTGCATGCAGAATAGTGTCTGAGAGTTGTAATGTGAGTTGTGACATGGCGACTTTTGATTGATCCGCGGCTTTGGAACGTTCGCATATGATTTCTCCAGTTTTATGATAGGTAGGCCTGTTCAGATTCTGCACTACTGAAGTAGTACGTACCCTACTCCCGTTTTCCGGCTTCTGAGCTTCATAACTTGTCCGACGTCCCGATCTGGATGGAGACCTTAGACCGAGGGTCGCTACATTTCACAGAAAGGTGACCGGAGACCTCGACATCCGCCTTCCTAATGGAGGTAATGAAGACTGTTCCTGGCCGATCGTATCGTGGATACCTAGAACTGAGCCGGGAGTTCTCAATTCCGAATAGCAAAAATTTGAGGCTCAGAAGCTTCAATAACTCGTGTCCTCTACTTTGAACAGGCAGTTGGCAGATATCATATATTGCCCTGTCAAAGTCATTGGCTGACCATCCCAAACATTTGGTACCTCTCAGATTATGCTCCAGATTCCGTGATGGACACCGCCATCTGAGCAAGAGGCACCCTGAGGCTCGAGTTGAGGCTCGATTGAGGCTCTGTGGAAACAAAACTGTGCCCTTGTTTTAGGGTAGCTGCCTAAAGCTAGGTCTTTCACGCTTAGCTAATCTATTCGTTTGGCCTGAGAGCAAGGAAACGATCCGGGGCTGTTAATGCCTGAGACACGCCTTCAATCCGTAGAAATCAAAACCACAGCAGATTTACTTCGAGACTTTGGCTGGCGGAGGAGATGAGTTTGCTGACACAGTATCGGAAATGATTAAATGGAAGAGCTTGGAATGATAGGAATGGAAGTAAGCCCTTTGGGTTCTATGTGTGTCTCCTGCAGTCAAATCAAAACATCACATCATAGCCCATTGTACTCCTTCCATGCAAACCTAGAATTTTCTCTAGCCCAAGCCACTGTTTAAAGCCACCTAAGCTCTTATCGAGACAAGCTCAATTCAGAGAGCCGTAGTTCGGCCGCAGGCTGACCTCTTCTGGTGAGGACCAGCCTCAATGCCATTATATCTCTACAATCGCCGCCCGTTTAGCGCCTCCAAGGGGTGTTTTGGCAGCATAGTGTGATTGCTCTCCTATACTCACTGTCACTACAGTGGCCCAGTCTTTGTCATTGTCTCGTCCTGCTAAAGTTTCCAAAGTTCAACAATCTATACAGGGAGCTTGAATTCGATCAAGACGCCTAAATCGAATGAGCCAGTTAGTCTTAGGCAAACTGATGTGTTATTGTATGGTCCTAAGGGAAGCATTTTCGTGCGCCTCAGTATACCTTTCTTAGATTCTGTTAAGCTGACAGCCAATTTCATTCCCTGTCAGCGGATCGCCTATGAGTTCATTCAGAACCCCAAACCCATTCCGCCTTGAACTTCGACGTCACTAAGTGGACTCGAACTCTTCTACGTATACCTCCCAAATAGACACATAAAGCATTCACAAAGAAGTTAGGCATATCAATGGAAAAGAAATTGATTTGATCACTCGCAACTAAAATATACTGTCAAGATTTTGATGACCTTGACCCAACGCCGGGATCCTGGATCCCACCATTCCCCTCGACCATGTTGAACGAAAGTTAGTATACTCAAAGATCCCGCCTCCTTCAAGTTCATATTCCCGCTGGCGCCGTCAATGCCCTAACTCAAATCCAGCATTCAAAACAACACAAACATCTCAGATTCCCATCACTTGAGGGTTGCGCCCTGCTTGGCAGCCTTGCGGCGAGCCGCCATGAGGGCAGGGCTAATGGCGGCTATTGGCGGAGCAGGTGGTGTAGGACCGTAGTTCATCAGGGGGTTGTAGTTTACGGTGTGGTGCCATGGCAGGGAGATGGCAGGAACGGCGGGGAAGTTGAGAACGGGAAGGGGCGATGGAGGGCCGTTGTGGGTATAATCGAAAGGCTTGCGACCTGTAGCGCCGAATTCTGTGCCCAGAGTGCGTCGGGAATCTGTGTTGGTAGCCATATTTGCTGTGAAATCGGCTAAGTCGAGGTCCAATTGAGGGTCACCATAACTGAATGGAGTGAACAAAAGAGGCTGCTCCTTAGCGTGTTCCTTAGCGTGCTCTCTGGCGTCCTTGTCGGCGTACATCTTCGCGTGGCTGGCATTCATGGCGGCCAACTGAGCAGCCAAGCCAGGATTGGCATTGGCATGAACCTTCTGAGCCTTGCTAGGAGTCGTGCTGCTGGGACGGCTACGCTTGCGAGACTTGGGAGGAGAAGCGTGGAAGCCAGCAGTTGGATCACCGAAGCGACCTTTGGCACGAGCCTCTGCGACAAGGCGCTGAGAGTGAGCGAGCTGCTGAGCGTGCGCAGTCATGGCGGACATGTTGTTCATAGCCATGGAAGAGCCAGATGGGGGGGTAAGGTGGGCGGTAGCGAGAGTTTGCGGGGTAGAGGACTTAGCAGGGCGTTTGGTGGAGTCTGGCGGGGTGAAGAGTTGCTGCTGCTTCTGGATGGGAGTGCCTTGTGGGGTGGGGGTGCCGACCTGTGGATTGTTAGTTGGAAGGAGAGTGAAAAGGGATGTGGAGGACAAACCACAAAAGAGTCTGGGATAGTGAGATCGATCGGGTTGGCATTGCCATTGCCAGTAACATTGCCGTCGCCCATGAAATCGTCAAAGCCAAAGGAAGTGTCATTGTCAACAAAAGGAGAGAACGGGACCCCAGCCAAAGGATCATCAGCAGAAGTAGCATCAGCCACCGGCGCATCCAGGAAGACATTCTCGACACCAGGAACCGGAACGAACTTCGAAGCGGCAGTAGGATTAGTGAACGGACCCTTGAACTCAGAGAGGGGTGCCTTGGCAGCCATGACAGCTTTGTTGTAATTCTGCTGGTACTGCTCTTCGTTTCGCTTGTGCTGGTGCTGAATTTCACCACCGGTCATGATGCTCTGGAACGAGGCCTCCCATTCAGTGATGTTGGATTGCTTGAGGAGCCACAACAACTTGTCGGCGAAGACGATGTGCTCTTTTTCGGGGTGCATTTTGGTGGAGAATGACATAACCCTCTTGAGCTCCGCGAAGCAGGCATCGCGCTGGGCCTTGAACTTAACGATTCGGTAGCGCTCGAGTTCGGTGACGCCCTCGGTGTCGAAATCGAAGTCTGTCATTTGAGAGATTTGAGTAAGGAAGTAGAAAAGTTGCTGTAGAAAGTAGATTTTTGCAATTGAAAGTGTTGTTTTAGGGAAGTCCAGGAGAGTCGAAGGAGAGAACTTATTATGAAATTTCTGTGAGGGTGACCTAAGCCCCCACTTATTTTGGTCAATGCTTGAGGTGGTGAAGTGAAGTCCTCGAGAGTGATGCCAAGACAAAGGACTCCAACCCGACGACCACTTTTACAACCGCATCACTGGCTCAAATTGTCCAAAACATACATACGGCGATGGGGTAGAGGTGTAGGATGCAGCTCCCAAATTTTAAGGCAGAAATATTCGGCGTGGTGCAAGCTACGAGGGATTGGGATCCGACCTTCATTACTTCGATTTTTATACCAAGCACTTCACGATACTTTTGACGACCGGATTCCAGGGTCTTGCAAACGACCAGCGACAGCTTTGATTCGACGGCGGGATTTTGTAGTGGCAAATTCCACAACACTAGACCGTCTTCGGGCAATGCGTATGAGTCGCCTGGTGGTCTACTCCTCAAGTTTTTTGAAAGCCGGATAGAGTTCAGGAATAAGACGTTTTAAGATCGTTTAGTTATACTTAAAACGATTCAGTATACTAACAGACTCTTGTAATAAATATACTACTTGAGCCGGGAGCCGTCAGTATGCTGGTTTTGTTCTAACATAAGTAGGGGGTTTCAGAATCCCAACAATACCCCTGTCCGGCTTTCAGTAAGATTGCCCGAGGAGTATGCTGAGAGCTTCCGAACTCGCAGCGAGTGTATGGAAGTCGCACTCATGACCGAATATATGTGCGTACGAAGGCGAGTGACGTCTCTAGAGTTCCAAGGAGACTGATGGGATGTTGAGTGGGGTCCGTATCCATGGTCAAAACTTGATTCAATTGAAAGCATTGTAGAGTTACGAAGTGTGAGTGGAGCAAGGAGATGGGTAGGTTATCCAAAATGAGTAGCATTGATATCATGCGAATGTAGGACTTGGGGTGGATTTGTTGTAGAAGAGATCATGCAGAAGCAAGACTAGGGGTGCAACACTTTTGAGAGAGATGAGATATATAATAGATGTTTATGAGAATTGTACTCGCCATGTCACAGATCCATCGGCTGGGTGCCCTCCAGATCACAGATTACTGAAACATGTAGTTGCGGCACAAAACCTCCGAGAATAGCCACACCGCCTGCGCTGTCCATTCGTTCTATCGAATCAGCATCACAGTAGCTGTGTCACTTTGAAGTCAGCGAAAGGTATCAGGAATAGTTGAATGCCCCATCAACATCCGTTCATCAGTAGGGGAGGGTTTGGTACCAGCGCAAGATTACGCTCTCTAATAAGATGAGTGATGCGATATCTATCCTCCTAGAGATTGAAAGATACGCCCAATTCCAGTTTCTAATCATTCCCGTTATGCTCCGCCCGAATATGGCCATAGACTCCCCAAAAGAAGCGTCTCATAAATGCATATCCAGCTCAGATGCAAGATCGAAAGGGGATGAAAAGAAAGACAATACGGTACCAAAATATGAACAATCACGTCGCTTTCACTGCAGCGTCTTTGCACACTTCAGCCTCATCGCCAGACTGAGTGTCACTCTCAGTCTCAAAATCAGGATCATCTTCCACCTCAATTTCCTCCGCCCTACTCACACGTCTCCTCTGCTTCTCCTTCGCTCCGAGTCCTTGAAACGCTAATCCCGATCCTTTGCCGAAGAAATCTTCCGTCCGCACACCGCGCACATCGTCCGGGTTAACACCTTGCTTCAATCGTCCCTGCGCCTTGAGAACGTTGATATACTCACGCACAGGACACATCGCCGCATCTCTGCACGCTTCTTTGATATCACTACCACTCATGCCCGCGCTTATCTTAACTAAGTAATCCAGGTCGAAATGTGTACGGTCCAGTCTCGTGTCGCGTAATATGAGTTTGAAAATTCCGCGGCGTTGGTGCGCTGATGGTAAGGATACGGGGAACTTCTTGGGTAGGCGGCGGAGGATAGCTTCATCGATGTCTTGGATGCGGTTGGTAGCGCCGAGGATGCATATTCGTTGAGGATCGCCAGAGGAGTCTATTGAGGAGAGACCATCCCAGTGCGTCATAAATCTGTTACAATGGTTAGTGATGTAGTCTGCGGTGGCCTGGCCTAGCCTGGC
Organism: Tothia fuscella; assembly: GCA_010583015.1. Lineage (NCBI taxonomy): Eukaryota > Fungi > Ascomycota > Dothideomycetes > Venturiales > Cylindrosympodiaceae > Tothia > Tothia fuscella. Next base: position 117,713 of record MU007074.1, on the reverse strand, counting down.
AAGCTGTGGATGGAATTATATGTACTCTGCCTTAACCATACCACTCGCTTCGTGTTCACCACTCCTTCGCTGTCCCAAGACGGCATCTATTTCGTCGATGAAGACTATGGTGGGTTGTAGCTTTCGCGCGAGTGAGAATACTGCGTTGACGAGTTTGTTGCTGTCCCCATACCACTTCTCCGTCAGAGTTGAGATGTGCAGATTTATGAAACAGGCACCACTTTCGTGCGCGAGCGCCTTGGCCAGCATAGTCTTTCCGCAACCTGGTGGGCCATATAGAAGGACTCCTGAAGGTGCCGATAATAGTGACGATGAATGCGCGTATAAATGTGGTAGAGTTAGGGGGTAAATGACGGACTCCTTGAGCTCCTCTATGATCGAGTCCAAACCGCCAATATCTTCGAAGGTTATAGGAATATCCTCCGGGGCCACAACTTCCATCTGGTCAAGTTTGTTAGGCAGTTCTCAAGCTCTATGAGGAATTGTAAATACAAACCGCTATGCTTTGTTCATAACTCGTCAAATTCAGATCCTGCAGTCGCGGTCTATCGTGACCCCAGGGGTGTTCATCATCATCAGAATCACTCCCCCGTCCTTTATCACTCTGCAATATCCCCTCGAGTTTCTTTCTTGCAGCATTGGCCTTTTGTTCCGCTTCTGCCTTTGCGCCTCCATCCAGATCAAGGCGATTCAGTATACTCCGGGCGACCCAATATGCGGCTACACTTGCAAATGCTATGGATAACAGGCTGCATGAATAATTAGTGGAGGCAGGTAAATATATATCGCGTGTAAGTACTTACTCTTGTAGGTATGCCCACTTCTTCGTTTGTGTACTCATGAGGGATCGAGGGAGCGCGGCTTGCGCTGTAGGAGAAATATTATACAAGGGAAGGAGGAGGAGAGGTAGGGAAATGTAAAGTTGTGATCACAAGAAAGTGGGACGTGGTCATGATCTGGAGGACGTTCAGATGAATGTGGCGTCCTCGGCTGAAATAGTGGCGTCTCGAGCGATCTACGAGCTTGCGGGGAGACCTCAGACACACCGGGATAGCTTTGTATCACAGTCAACAAACATGCTATAATTGCCATGCCATACTCAACATGGCAGTCCTACATCGCACCCTCCGACTCACCCCCCTAAACCCCCTCCACAAACCCTCCAAACCCACTTCAAAAGGCCTCTCCCTCTCCCTCTCCCACCAGCACCGCCGCCGCACCTACGCCACCACCAAACAGGCACCACCCCCTTCCCCTCCCAAACACAGACAAGTAACCACCTTCAACGACGACGGCCACATCCGCTGGTCTGCACTATCCCTCCGCGAAAAGTCCGCCCGCACCACCCAACAATCCTTCAATTTCCTAGTAATAATAGCGGGAGTCCTCCTCACGGGAGCAGTAGCCCAACTCCTCTACAAAGAAGTCTTCTCCCCCGATAGTAAAACATCCCACTTCAATAGGACGGTCACGAGAATGAAAAATGATGAGAGATGTGTGGATGTACTTGCGGGAGGGGATGCGAATAAGATAAAGGCGTATGGGGAACCGAGTTGGAATAGGTGGAGTAAGAACAGGGCGATTGCGGGGAAGACTACTAAGGATAAGGCGGGGGTTTCTCATTTCAGGATGCATTTTCATGTGGAAGGACCGAAAGGGAAGGGGGTGGTGCAATTGCATATGGTGGAGAGGGAGGGGCGGTGGGAGTATGTGCTTTTGGCATTGGATGTACCGGGGCATCAGAGAATATATTTGGAAGATGCCGAGCAGGGGAAAATTGATCAGAGGAAGGATGGGAAGATGTTTGGTGTTAAGTGGTGGTGATTGGAAACCTTAAGGATCTTCTAGCAAGGGAACATTACGAGATATCATCCTGTGTAGCTCGCGCCTGCAGCAATATGAAATCTCCAGCATCAATTTCAGTCGCTCTTTTCTCTCTGCTCTTTCGCGATGATGAAGAGTCAAGCGAGCAAAGAATAACTCCATTACTCCCTCACCAAACGGTCTACATAACTTCATTGCCAACGACATTTCAAATCCCACTCCATCATCTTAGCAGGCACTCTTAACGGGCCCCTCGGAGCCCCACCGTAATCATCCCTGGGCGCCCGAAATCCATTCGCAGTAGCAGGTCCAACATATACTCCAACATCGTCGTAACGTCACTCATCCGTCACCAAATTCTGTCCGTCCCTCAAACCCTCCACGACCAATTCCTCACCAGCAGCCCTTCGATACACACCCCTGATATCATCGGTCGTGGTCTCAAAGTGCGATGTAGCGTCGTAAGATTTGGAAATGTAGACGTTGTCGTTTTGGCCTGACTCGAGGGGTTCGTAGAGCGGGATGGGTTGGCCCATGAATTTCTCTTCAATGCGGCCGAGGCGGTCGAAGCCGGGTTGGAGTTCTAGGTGGTGATTTGATGTGCCTTCGGCTATGGTGGAGACGATGGCGATGTAGTAGCCCTTGGGGCAGACGTTGTGGGCGGAGGAGACAACGGCGATGTAGATGTCTAGTTATTTCAATTAGTAAAAGGCACCCAGAAGAGCTGAGTTATACGTACCGTGCTTTCGTCCGACCTGACTCTGAGGAATGATAAGTTGGCATGAGTCGCTGTTGTCTGTGCTTGCGACGGGGTGGTTTAAGATGCAGACAGCTTTCAACAAATGTCCAGTAACTCGCACTTTGCCTGGGAAGTAGCTTGGGTCTGCCAAAATTGTCTTGCATTTTGTCTCGAACTTCATGCCTTCCCCATCTTCAATTCGCTCTTTCATCGTGGCCTTGATACCCACAGCCTTGCCGTTCTCCCAAAGAATCTCATCCACGTCTGTGTTGAGCATATATGTGCCGCCGTAGATGGCAGAGAGACGTGCGAAGCCTTGGGGAAGCTCGCCGAGGCCGTAGAGTGGGTAAATGTATGGTGATTTGCCATATCGGGCCATACTGTTGACGTATAGACGGATGCGGGTGATGGCCTCTTTGGCGACACCTGGAGTATTGATGTAATCGTCGGTAGAATAGAGAGCCATGCTGTGTCCAATGAAGTCGCGAGTATTGGCTTCGAGTCCGTACTTGTCGTACACTTCCTTCATGGTGCACCTGTCAAGGCTTAAACCTACAGAATAACACTGATTAGCCTGTGCATTTCCAATTCACATCTCGATCCTTCTTACCACCATGAGTAGCGGGATCCTCCGCCTTATAAGAGCCCACAAACTCCAAAAACTTCTTAGCCCTTCTCTTCTCAAATATTCCCATGAGAGGACTCCTCAAAGCCTCGGCAGGTCCATCGGGCACCTTCGCCACCGTAGCTTTCGGTCCACTCCCTTGCTGCACATAGCTGCCCGCGATTTGCTTGAATTCAAGATAACGTGTCACGTCTGTTGAGACGAGGATGTTTGTGAGTTCGCCATTGGACATGAGGAGTTTGGGGACGAGATCGATGTTCCAGTCGTTGGCGCGGCCATATTTCTTCCACGGCTCTTCGCCTTTCGTGTAGTTGCCATGTTTTTTGAAGAGCTGGGCAGAGGTTATGTGTTAGCACGAGCTTCGAGGACGGGAGTTGAGGGTAGAAATCATACAGATTCGAGGTTTACCGAGGCCGCTTCTCTGTGAAAGGTTTAATTAGCTGTGTCTATTTTGGAGCGGAAGATGGAAGATAATACGTACGCTCCGTAGTGGTCATTGCGGTCAATGTGAAGCACTTTCTTGCCTTTGACACTGAAAACGCTGGAGCAGTGTCAGTATTGGCATGCAGGAGGAAGTAATAGTGTATCATACCCAGACAGCACACATTCAGTCAGTCCTAGCGGTTGTGCACATTAGCATTCGCTCCACAACAGAAACGCTCGAAGTGGATGCAGCAATGGGAGCGGAGTAGACGGTGGGAATATACCTGTTCCGAGGACGACGACGTCGTATTCTGGTGCTACTTCCTCCATGTTGTATGATCTCTGTTTCGGTAAATAGGTTCGAGTACAGGTTTTGTTGTGGTAATCGGGAAGAGTGTGGGGTGGAAATGTATTGGGCGGTCTGCCTCTCCAATAAAGCGGGGTGACGATCGTTCTTACAGCTCCAATAAGGATTGGATTTCGGAATTACTCCTTACCTGGAAATTTTGGTGTAAATTACTGCTTAAATTCTACTTAGAATGAGCCTTCTCGGGAGTCCTTCCATGCTCCAACAGTAACATTATGAAATGCAGTTCCTGTTCGTCTTTAAGCAAATTCCAACCATTACACGCCCGCGTTTCGAATGATATGTAAAGGGTTGTGCACTGGACTTTCCATGAGTGAGTTTTGGCCATGTGTTCCATTTGTGAGATCAATCTCTGTCATTTCATCTGTAGAACAAATCATCCTTTGAACAGATTACCTATATAGTACAGGCTCACGCCGTATTCTAGTATCAGTATTACACCCTCTTCTCAGGACCCGCCTTAGGTGACACATCGCCTTCCATAGCACTAACATCAACATTCTTAATGCCTTCGCTTTTGATCTCAGAGCCATCAACACTATCGAGCCTTCGCTCGCCTTCTTCTGCAGTAGCATTATCTTCCTCAGCAAGAAGCTCCTCAGTATCATATAGTTCACCCACATCCTATCAACAATACATTAGCATTATGATAGACATCTCAATAAGAAAAAGACTTACATCTCTCTCGATGGGCACATATAGCGCATCGTCCTCGGTAAACTCAACCTCCGGATCATTGACAGCGAGCTTTCGCGCATCCTCCCAAGCGTAGTACCGTTCCGTTAATGCATGTTTTATAGCCCGTTGTGTTTCTTTGATCTAGGTTTTGCCTATTAGCATACTGATTCGATATCTCGTGTGACAGAAGCCCTTTGTACTAACCACATCTTTACGCTCATCCGCCTCGTATTCACCATAGACCTTCACCCTTTTACGCTCCACAGCCTCCGTAGCTATCCTATTCCTCTCCTTGACACACTTCCACCATAACGCATGTAAATCCTCCCACGACTTCCTTCGTAATTCCTGTACTGTCCATGCACGGCCTGCAGAGCGCATTCATTAGTCTAATGATAACTGCCAATGAGCTGATTCACACCCATGTAATATCCTACTCACCGTGTTCCGTATCATCTTGCGGTAAGGATAACAAGGTCCTATCCTTATTGAAGAATCCCCAAAGTCCATGATCTGGATCCGTTTCTATTTTCGATCGCTTTGAGGGGTCGAATACGGGTTCGGGAAGCTGGTCGGGGGTAATGGACAGCTTCTTCCCCCGTAGACCGGAGCGTCGCATAGCGGACAATCCGCGCATGCGATTATTGTCTTTCTGCTGCACAGACGTGGTAGAGAATTGGGAGTGGGAGGGCTGGTAGAGGCATTGTGTTCGGGCAATGGAGCATCGTGGGAATTGTTCAGCGCTGGTCAGGCGTGGTAATCGAAGAACTCGACTTGATAATAGCTTCGGAGGCATGGTGATGGGCTCAAGGGTGTCCTCTTTTCACAGCTGAATGCCGGGGAGTATCGCCTTCAGTGGAACAGACGGTAGCGCAAGACCGGCTGTGATAACACTATTAATGCGGCGAAGGAGGTAGTAGAGAGGAACTGATGCCGAGATTAACCTCACAATGAGATGAAATCACTTGGGCATTGAAAATGTACAAGGTACGGAGTAGCAAGTCGTGGTTTATGTTCACGAACCACTAAACCGAATGGGGTAACAGTCACTAAATCTCAATTGAGCCGCACCTTGATGCATCACTGGGGAGCTTCCTACCATCCTTCCCTGGTCCATCAACCTCACGTCGTTGAAACTGGCCTTATTTCAACCACATAACTCATCTCAAAGACGTCCAGAGAGTACAGTTTGATAATAGCATGAACCGTATAGGTAGGTTGATCTTTCAAATTACTCACGCTCGCGATGAGGCACCCCGAGGCGCCCTACGATTTTAGAGAAGGGAATGCGCCTTAATTCGATATCAAGGGAAAGGGGAAGTAGCGACAAAAAGGGCAATGGGAAGACATATGAGGAATACGAGAAGAGGGTTCTTTCCGAACATGGACAGCATTACCTATTTATTGATGGCAGCTGGTCCCACAGCTACTTCCTATCAAGGCTGGCCCTCGTGACTTACTATGAGGCCATCTCCAGGACGAATCCTTCCTTATGGGACCCCATCTCACATGTATAGCCCGCCGCATTTCATCGCTTGGGTCAATAATCTCATTGCGCGATCTTCTAATCTCCTCGTTGGCCTCACTGACGAACACTAAACAGCTCCTGGCCACCAACAATCAAATCGACAAATTTCCGGCAATATGTTCACCCAGAACGAGAACAGACGAGTTGCGCCTGCATCCGGACGACTGCAAAATGGGAAAATCGGTAAGAGATTCCTTCTCTGTGAATTTGAATTTTGGCTTTCCAGGAATCGCTGACGTGAATGCTGCTTAGGTGGAGCGGATGCCTCATGGTACGGTATGAGCGCCGGGAACGCACCTGGCCTTTCTACCGCGCAATCACGAACGACGACGGGAATGCCCGCGAGCTTTGCCCAAACCATTGTCGGACAACAGCAACAACAACAACAACATCGACCTCTTGATCTTGCGTAAGTAAACAAACCACAAATTTCATTTTCCATTTCTCCAAACTTCAAAGACTGCGCCAGATTCGGTCCACGCAGAGAAACATAATCACAATTATCTCACCCATTTCTCTCCATCTCCTTTGTTGCATTCAAAATGCCCAAAAATAAGCATCAATGGCAGAAGCTTTCTTTGGATGGCATTGAAGACATTGAAGAGCGGCGCAAAGTGTCTCTCAAATTACAAGCTGACATTTCTAACCCAAGTGAATTCCCTTCACTGGGCGGAGGCGCTCAACCTCAACAGAACGCTGGTCTAACAGCAGGCGGATCCTATTGGAGCAGTAATGGCGGCAATAATGTCCGCCCTCGCTCGCCGGCCAGTTCATTTGCCCAAAGGCAAGCGTATGGCCGTGGGAACGGACGGGTAAAAGATGGCATACCTTGAAAATTCATCCTTTCACTTACCATGATTACAGGCGCCAGATGATGCACAGTCGAGTTCCAGTTTCGCACCAGGTGCAGATGGATACCATTTTGGCGCTCGACCAGGCGGAGGTAGTCTGGCTGGCCTCTCGCAACAGTCAGGTAAGTGATGCAACCAAACTGCTTGGATGTGATGTCGGTTCCTGCTGCCTCGTCTGATGCTGTTCGTGTTTCAACCCGGCCATCACAACCGGCAGAGACTGTTGATCGCAACTTCTTTGGTGTCAACCTTGTCCTCGGCCCATGCCCATACATCTAACATATAGTTGTAGGCCCATCATTGCAGCAAAGCAGGTTAGGCTTGACAAGTCCAGCTACAGAGCAAGCAGACCGAACATCATCTTCGATAATAGGAGAGGACCGATTCAACGACTCTTCGAGTCGCACTATCGGGGATTCGAGTGTAAGTGTTGCTTCTTGCGCTCTGTCGAAACTAAGATCTCACAAGGCAACCACAGAACCGGGCAGGTCGAACAGTAGCGAATCCGTTCCCCAGCCACCAAGATCTACAAGCCGGTCCGATCGGATACCAAGGCAGGACCGCCGCTCAAGATCAAGTATCCAATCCAGATAGCGCCACCTCACCTCCCCAACAACAAGGAGGACTGAAGCGCCTCTCGGACATGTCTCCGGACGAAGTATGGGGCATGCCAGGCCTAATGACCAAACTCGACACCAAATCCCTCGACTTCAACGAATTCGCCCGCGGCATCGATATCAACCAACTAGGTCTCAACCTTGACAGCACGGAACAATTAATCAACACTTTCGGCTCCGCCCTGGACGAACGGCCCGTGATCCCCGAATTCACCGTCCCCTCCGCCTACTATGTGAACAACGTCCCGTCACTGGTGGCGCAAATGCAATCCTTCACCGACGAGACCCTCATCATGATATTCTACCTCAACCCGCGCGACATGCAGCAGGAAAACGCGGCGAACGCGCTCGTCAAGCGCGATTGGCGCTGGCACACCGAACTGCGGCAGTGGATGCAAAAGGATCCGAATTCGGCGCCGCCGGTGCAGATCAACGACAAGCAGGAGAGGGGGTGGTATGTCTTCTTCGATGTCATCAATTGGAGGAGGGAGAGGAGAGAGTTTGTATTGGATTATGATTTGATGCACCCCAAGATGTCGCAGCAGGCTAATGTCGTGAGCAGTCTAGGCCTAGGGCGTGTGGGAGCGGCGCCTCAACAGGCAGCGCTCACTATGGGGCAGTTTGCGGCGGGTTATTAGGGGAGGACGCTGCTGGTGATTCTGCTGGGTGCGTTGAGTGTGTTACGAAAGAAAAGGGAAAGGGACATGCTGTCAACGAGGAGCATCGATTTGGTCCTAGGCCGTGGGATCCAAATTATATGAGTCCCCTGGCCAGGCAGTACTCATCTCGTCGATACCATCAGTAATGTGCGTCTGCATTTGAGAATAATGCTACCATCTCTTGCCTAATCTTGCTGTTCACGAACTCATTGTGAAACCGCTCCTTGACATCAATGACATCAAGCACAGACCGGAAGCACAAAGGTCTTGTTCAATTCATCTTCAGTTACAAGCTATGTTCAAAGAGGGGAGTCCATTCGAGCGCACCCATTCCGACTCCCTACAACCAATAACCTCATTATGCGGCCATAAAACAACAAGACGCCATCTAAACTCTTTTTGAAGCAGCTTTACGAGCAGTCCATGCCTATGCAGAAATCCAAAATGCATGCCGAAAAGCTATATAATGTTATCGTACATAGATCTCTCCTTCTCCTGGCGATCATGTAGTACTGTACAAGAGGGTAGACAGAAATTTATGCATTAGAAAGGTATCCCTCATCCCTATCTTCCTCGTCTCTCTCTTCAGCCTCCCTCTCCGCTTTCGTAGGTTTTCTCAGTTCGGACTTCCAGAGCGAATTCGCGCGGGCGGTGTCGATGTTGGGGAATACAACGTCAAAGACGTCGGAGTACCATTCCACGGGTTTGCCTTCGATACCTTCTTTGATGTTCTGTCGCTCGACATTAGCATATTACAAAACGGAGAAGAGAAAGAAGACTACACATACCTGAGGCAACTCCAACCAATCACTTATATTATCCCTCGGGAAAATCACAGTCTTCGCCCCAGCCCTCCTTGCCGCAACAGTCTTCTCCCTGAGTCCCCCGATCCTTAGCACCTTCCCTGTAACAGTCAACTCCCCCGTCATGGCAATGGTAGGATCCAACTTCTCATCAAGGGCAAGACTCAACATGGACGTCGCCATCGTGATTCCCGCGCTGGGACCATCCTTCTGCACAGCCCCCTCAGGGCAATGCAGATGCACGCGCGCGTGCTCGAAGAATTTGTTACCAGGAAATCGGCGCGCCATTACGGATTTGGCAAACGAGTATGCGATTTGGGTGGATTCTTTCATGACCGGTTTGAGGTTGCCGGTTCGTTCAAAGGAGGGGCGGGTGGAGTGGCTGAGGGCGGTTTCGAGGATGGATTCGACATAGAGGGCTGCGCCGCCCATTTGCGTCCAGGCGAGGCCCATGGCTACGCCTGCGGGGGTGGTGTCGTAAAGGCGGTCCGAAGTGAAGATTGGGGGGCCGACGTAGTCTTTTAGATTTTCGTCTGTAATGCGAACGTGCACGGAATCAGGTACTTGGAGCGCTATCCGTGGCTTTTCAGTCGTTTCATTTTGAATATTCTCGGATGTTTCCTTGACGTCTGTCAAGTCCTTTTCTGATTCTACCATTGCGGCCTTGCCTTCGTCTGTGAGTGATCTATCTTCCGCGACGACGTCGTCTGGTAAGTCCTGGATGATTTTGAGAGCAGCTTTGCGGTACACCTTCTCAATCTGCTTCTTGAGATTTCGCACTCCAGATTCTCGGCAGTATTTATTGATGAGTTCGGCGATGGCGTTCTTCTCTAATATGACATCTGCATCTTTTAATCCACTGAGATCCTTCGCAGCTGGAGCGAGGTATCGCTCGGCGATCGCCATCTTCTCATCTGCAACATAACCAGATAGCTCAATCATTTCCATGCGATCGAGTAAGGGTCGCGGAATGGTATCCGTCATATTCGCTGTGCAAACAAACAATACCTTTGAAAGATCAACAGGTACATCCAGGTAATGATCCAAGAAAGAGTTATTCTGCTCCGGATCAAGAAGCTCTAGCAAAGCCGACGAAGGATCACCATGATGCCCTCGTCCGATTTTATCCACCTCATCAATAAGCACCAACGGATTCTCCGTCTGGCACTTCTTGAGAGCTTGGATAATTCGTCCAGGCAGCGCACCAACATACGTCCGCCTATGTCCCTTGATTTCAGCAACATCAGTCAAACCACCGACACTGAAGCGGTAGTATTGACGATTGAGTGCTCGCGCTATCGATTTGCCAATACTCGTCTTTCCCACACCCGGTGGTCCAACCATGCAGAGAATTTTGCCTTCCACTGTGCCTCGCAATTTGCCTACAGCGATAAATTCTAGAATTCTGTCCTTGACATCCTTCAGCCCATGGTGATCATCGTCGAGTACTTTCATAGCGTGCTGAATACCAAAGTTCTCTGCGCTTCGCTGACCCCATGGTATCTGCGTCAACCAATCGAGATAATTTCGTGTAACGTTGAATTCCGAAGCTGCCGGTTCGATGTGTCCTAATTTGCTAAGTTCTTCTTCAAAGACTCTCTTGACTGCATCTGGCATGGCGAGCTTATTTGCTTTCTCCTTGAAAGATTCGATAAGCTTGTCCTTGCCATCAGATTCCAATCCAAGCTCTCGTCTGATGCCCTTCATCTGTTCCATCAGAAAGTACTCTCGCTGTCGCTTTTGAATCTTGCTTTCTACGTCCTTGTTGATTTTATTTTGCAACTGCGCACTCAAGTATTCCTTCTTCAACAGTATGAGACCTTTATGTAAACGTTGCTCGACATTGGGCGATTCCAATGGCTCTTGCAGCTCTTGAGGATCACCAGGCGATGCGACAACAGCAAAATCTGCGAGCTTGACGGGATCTTCGCTCACGTTACCTGCAGTCTGGCTGGTCGAGAATGCTGCGACATGATCGCGAAATCCTTGATTTATCCTTGACAAGTCCTTGAAGACGTTAACGATCTCGGAAACTAGTGCTCGTATCGTAGGGTCTTTCTTGTCGAATGGCTCCTCTACCAGGTTCTCAACATTTACTAGACTGACGTTGTACTTCTTCAAAAACGATGTCGGTTCTAGATGCCGCACCTGCTTGTCCTTAGGTGTCTTCTCAGCCTTGGCGGCCTTGTCTTCCTTTGCATCCGTTTTCGTAACATCTGCAGCCGCTTCCTCGAAGCTGGCAACCACATCGCCCTGCTTATCGTCCTTCTCTGGAGATTCCTCCTCCACCGCCTCTTTAATTTTTGATGGGTTTTCCGCAACGACTTCAACCTCTGCCACAGTTGATTCGGCATCCTTACCACCCGGTGGTACCAGAGAAGTCATTTTTATCCTACGATGGGGGTATATGACGGCTTGTATTGAATTCTCTCCTCCATGTGGAAATGCGCTCGTGACCTGACAGAACGTGCCAACATCATAAACCTCATCCATACTCTGGATAACATCCTGGTCGGCATTTTCATTCTTCAGCAAGAAAGCTCCAATATATGGTTGCCCTCTCTTGATGGCCTCATACAGCGCTTTTATAACATCCGGGTCTTTGATATTGATCACTTTATAATGACCTGGGAAGAGCGGTCGTTTCGATATGGGTATGGCCATGACTTGAGGGAAAACGTCGGGGACGACAGGTTTTGTCAGCGCTCGCTCCGTTGATGATGCTTTCTTCTTTCTTCCGCTGCCGCCTCCGCCTTCTGATCCAGCTGGTCCTCCACTTGATCCTGAAAGTCCAGCGGCAGATCCTTTTGCTTCTGCAGCGCCACCCGAAGGTATCGGTTCCGGTGCCTTCGTTTTCGCATCACTGGCGTTCTCGACATCTTCAAAAACATCTGCTTCCTTCTCTTCCCGCGATTCCTCACTCTCTTCTTCTTCTTTGGCTTCCTCCGTTACCTCGTGCGGAACCTTTTCTTTCCATCTGGACGTGGCCGTAGAAAAGTCACGAGAAGTGGAGGAGGCGAATGCGGATGATGGGTTGGAAAGACCGTTCGGTATTCTCCTCCTCGACAAGGGTATCTTCGTCGTTGAATATAAACACCGTGATATCCTCGTCGTTGATGAAGAAGTAGAATATGATCTCGACGCATTACTCGATCCTCGAACGACTATTCTCCATGGCAAGTTTTGTCCGTACAACATGATTACAAATGGGGAAACGATATACGAAAAATGGTGGTAAGGTGAAAGTATCCCGTGTGCAGATGCAAGGAAGATGCACACGCGATCCCAATAAATAGGTGAGAGGAAAGAAGAAAGAAGAAAGAAGAAAAGATGTGGTTGGTGTGAGTTGTGAGATTGGGATGCGGCGATTTCGGATGAGGTGATGAATTGACTTGAACATAAATTCGGTGACGATCATAACGAGATGGCCTTGGCGTCGCCGCTAGGTTTGCCGCATCGGGTATTTCATTTTCCCTTGCATTTAATTTACCTTGTCTTATTTAGCAGTATTTTGAATGTTGTTTGCCATTCATATTTTGATTCTTGCTTTCCTCTTGTGGTGTATTCCTATTTTCCAAGTCTCAAGAAATTGAAGCGTCGCTACTCCGTTAAGGTTATGAAAAGGTCATAAATAATCCGTCACTAGCACGACATATACTTATGAGTGGAGGTAACTTCAAATTCGCGTTCTAAAAACTATATCTGCTTTTCGACCACACGCAAAAGAAGATCAAGCAACAGAAAAACATGATATAATACATTGGCGCCATGAAACCCTACCCCAAGATCTTCTAACAAAAAGATCTCAGCGTGTCTATATTACGAGCTCGTGGAGCTCGTCAATGGAAAAGATTCCGATCTTATGCCAGAAGTGATGGAAAAGGAGATGCAGATAGTACCGTACAAGCAGAGCGCAAAAGGGTCATGGTGTTGGTGTGACTAGATTGTTCGAGGTTTTAATGTTGTTGGCGGGAGGATGGAGGTTGTAGATTTAGTCGGATGCGATTTCGACACCGCCGACGGCACCGAGGGCTTTCTTGATGTCGCCGTAGATGGCGAATTGACCGGCAGTCTAGATAGATGTGTTAGTTATGTGTCTCAGAACATGAATAATGACAATATAACATACCAAAGTTCCAACCATGAACAAACGAGCACCAATACCAGCATAAGAACCACGTAGACCTAATTCCCCAGCAATCTTGATCAATCGGCTTGTAGTTCCCTCGCCCGGTGCACCCTTTGTCTTGTTAATCTTGCTGAGCATGGTATCGGCGGGTTGGGAGACGATGGCTGCGGCAAAACCGGCGATGAGACCAGATCCGAGGTTGACGGTTGTGTTCGTGGCACCTGAAGCGGTAGTCTTGTCGACGAAGTTCTTGTAGATGAGTTCGGAGACCTTCTCGTAGACGACGAATTTGGTCATGGTGTATGGCACTCTGAAATAAAATTAAACTTGTGTTTAGATGTTCAAATGTGTTGAATCAGACTTACTGCTTGAAAAGAATGGGTCCGAATCCAGAGTAGAAAGCGCCAACGCCCTCTTCCCTCAAGATCCTTCCGAAACCACCGACCAATCCATTGGCGAACCCAGGTTGGGACACCAGACGGATACGTGTAGCTTCCAACGGGCAAAGAGCAATGTCGGCGAAGAATTCGGCGGCACCAGCAGAAGCAAGATAGACGGCCGTCCTGTTCTGCTTGGCAGTCTCATATCCCAAATTGGTAATGCACTGCTGCTTGAAGAATTCGTATCCACCGAACTTGAATGCTCCTTGGAGGAAATATCCGGCAAAAGTAGGTCCGACACCAGTCCAGACAGCACCGAATCCCTCTGTTCCGATGACTTGTCTGAATCCACCGATAAGACCACGATTGTACTTGACTGGGTCAAGTTGTATCCTCGTCTTGACACTGTACAATGGATAGCATAATTAGCATAAAGTGGCCTGAAAAGGTCTTCCGGCGCAGACATGATAGCCGTGTCAAAAGTCGCCCATTGAAGCTTCGAAACACTTACACGTCTACGGGAGTTAGACCGCCATGGGTGAGGGCACAACACACGGCTCCTGCAAAGGCAAATCTGCTGTACAATTGTACTCCGGATAACTTTTCTGGCGTGTTGGCGGTAACTGTCTGCTTGATGGCATCGAGCTTATCCGAGCCAGTGGAAACGGGCGGTGATCCGGCCATTGTTATATAATGTGTGAGGAGAGATGGGAGGAGTGGAGTGGAGATTCGCTGTTTCCTTTGAGGATTGGTTACGTGTAATAAGGGTGAACGGAAGTCGAATTGAAGTTGTATCTCAAGAAATTTGTTTAGCAATGAGAAAAACACACGGACCAGCCGTGAGCATTTCCGAAATCCCGACTTTATCCGTGCAATACAAATTCGTCTCAGCCTCAGGAACGTGTATCCATCCATTGGACGGGAGATCTTGCACTTCTTCATTGTTGCGGATTCCAAACTGTACTTAAAGATACCTTTATCGCTGTCGCTGGGTAGCTGCCGCTGCGCTCAAATCATAATCGAAACGGTTTTGTAAGAATTCTCTTGTAGAGGGCAGCATTCAAGGGGCTCACTGATGGCATACCGGTACGCCAGCTCAGGAGTATGGCGACGACAGGACAAATGTTTCTCTTTGGCATGTCCGTGTTCGCATGGTTCTATCCAAAAGAAGTAGCTACTGATGCTTCAAAGCACGGTGCGTGATCAAAACGTTTGAGCCGTAGTGTTCTATTACATTACGCGTATATCTGGTCCCCGATAAACGACTGCTACTGTGAATACAGAATCCTTTGCAAGCCTCAGCCTAACCCTTGGCAGGGCGAAGACTTCCGAACTACTGTTGGCCTGTAGGTCTTCCATCCCGCCTATCACTGTGCCATATGGTAAAGTACATCCAGCGGACACCATGTCAAATCAGTTTCTGTAAGCATGATATACAACGACGCACTCCCAACAGCTCGCCCACCAGAGAATCGAAATTGCTGGATAGCATCAAAACGATGGAGTTGAATACCGAGGGGCCCATGATGGATCCCAGGCCTGTCAGGAGTATGACAAGAAAGCCTCAAGAATCGCCAATTCATCTCCATCATCAACCTCATTCACCACCCTATCAATCGCACCGTCATCCCACGCAAATCCATACCAAAGGAGAGTGCCTACCAATCCGGCATGCTTGATAGCCTCTATCAGTCTTTCATCCTCATTAAGTGCAGGAATTCGTTCTTTCAGCCTCTTCCAGAATAAAGATCGTAGCTCTCCATCACAGTCGTAGTATTGAAACTCCGATTTCTTGCTCTCGACGTCCAAATCACGACACTCTCTCTGGAATCTAGCACCCAAAAAGTACTCCAATCCACACAGACACATTCCAAAAGGTAAATACTCCGCTTCAGCCCAGTCGACCACTCCGGTGAGTGCGCCAGTCTCCTGGTCGATCATGATATTACTGGCTATCAAGTCTCCATGATTCAGCACCGTCGGCAACCGTGACAGCATATCAATATGATCTAAGGCCTCCTTTGCAATCTGTCGTAGTCTCTCGGACGGTAATTCCTTAGCTAGTATTTGAAGCTTCGGCGCAATTCGCGAACCTACACGTCCTGTGCATTTCTGCTCCAGCCAAGGCTGAGAAGGCCAAGCTTGGGATATAAAGTCTGCGAAGTCTTGAACCAATCTCTTCTGTCGTTCCATCGCAACTGCATTCAAAAGCTGATGTTCTGGCATAATCGTGCTGTAGGGAACTCCGGGTATAACGTCCATCTCATAGCAGAGAAGATCCCCAGCCGGATCGATTAGCGAAGTAAAAAGGGACTGAACAGAGGGAGCATATTTGTGGTAAACAGCTTTCGCTGCTGCAGCTACTTCAATGTTGAATTGGAATTTTTTGTGCCGAAATTGGATTATTCGTGATTGTGATTGTAACTGTGATCCTGATTGTGGTTTTGATTTTGTGCTTTCATCATCCTCCACAAGGAATGTTGTGCTGCATCCACCTTGAGCGGCGAGGAGTTGTACACAAGCAGTCGGAAAAAGTTTCCTTGTTATCTGCAGGTGTAATGTAATGATGGACTCCGGGATTATAGACATTAAGGGTTTTCAAGCTTGAAAATATTAATGTTAGGAAGTGGTGTCGCGCAACGGGTTGAGGTTGGTAGGTTGGATTAAACATTGGTAGCGAAAACGCCCTCGTGGAAATTCAACGGCAGGCAAAAGAATGGAACAAGTGACGGGTAATTGCAATGCGAGATTAGTGAAGTATACAAAGAGCAGACGGCGCGAACATCGCATGAAAGTACAAAGATAGATACATATACAAGCGGGGTCAAAAACACGTGCCAGCCTTACTAGTATTGATCGATCCAAATGCATTACTCTCCTTATCGGGAAACCCACTTCGCCGGGGATATCCCAATAGATCAGTGCCAATGAAGATGACAAATATGCCAACACAACGATATAATACAAACTTAAACAGCTATACGATATCTACCCTGCAATGCTGAAGCGATCCCAGAGAGAAAAGTTGATACATGTCAAACCGTCGTAGCACAGCTTACTTCCCATAATGCCCACTTACGCCCCCAGTACCAGCATAACCCAGATATCCCAAAGCATCTCTACTCCACTCATCTTCTTCTGGTGGAGTAGTCTTTTGCTTCCCCTCAACGTTGCTATCCCTGTTTGCCACTCTCAGCGGCGCAGGACTATCGGAATACTCTGTTTGCTGAGAATTCAATCGGTGGCCACTCATTCGTCTCTGTTGACTAGGTAGTGTCCATCTATCTCCTTCAGGCGGCGAAGAGTCGGCGGAGCGGTCATACGAGTTCTCTTCTTGTTGATGTTGGTGTTGATACTGATTGGATACCTCAGGCAGGTGCATATATGGTTTATCGGCGTAGGCAGGCACGTTTGCTATGTGAAGTGGTTTGTGTGGTGATGATGCTACTCCCGAATGTTCGTACACTCCATCGTATGCACGAAACGATGACGGCGATGAGGTATTTGCATCGATGGGAGATGACGCAAACGGATTATTTCGAGGGTCAATCGGTGAATAATGTAAGGGATTTGAATCTCGCGATGTAACAAGCTGGAGTTGGTTGTGTTGCGGTTGTCCATGCTGCAATTCCGTAGGTGTGTCATCGTCTTGTTCGGACAGAAAACTGCCAGATGGTAATTCTGGGATTGATAGTGGTGCCGGCAACTCGTACGCATTGTCATGTTGTTGTGGCTTTTGTGGTTGATAGTAGTCGATGCCTCCAGCGCCTGAGCCAGGTGGGAGGTAGGTTTGCGCTCTGGGTTCTGGTTGGTAGGCTTGCGCTTGTGATAAAGTGGTTGGTTGTGTGGACATTGCTGCACCTGTCATACTCATTCCTGTACTTTCAGGTCTTCTTAGCCCAAGACCAGTGGGAGTGCCATTTCGGCTTCCCATGGTGCCGGCTTTCATTGAGGGAGCTTCCTCCGCGATCTGACCGATGTTGTCATCTTCGGGTTCACGGATACTGAATTGGGCAATCGTTTGTATTCTTCGTGTCACCCATCCCGCTAGAATTTTGCCTCGCTGTTTCTCTCCCAGTCGAGACCGTGGAAAATCTCCCTTTTGAACGAAAGCGACTATGTCGACTATGAGATGATGATGGTTAAGAATGGCATTGACGATGACAGGGACAATACTAGCGAGGAAGTTCTTGCGGAATATTTCCACCAGGACTACCACGAGACCTCCGGCTTGGAAAACAGCGCTGAGTGAAGTTAGCCATGAGCAACATATGAATAGACTAGACTCACCATCCTCCAGGGACAATGTTCCGGTGACACCTTTCCACGATATTTTCAATGTCCATGGGGAAATGTATGAGTCCATTGACCTCGAATGTTTCGCCAATGCTCCCGAGAACGAACAAGATTTGCATCTCCACAGGACTGCCATTCGGCCCAATAGGTCTACTGACAGTATGCAGAAATCCCAAATCGCCAGTCCGCATGTATTTCACAGTCGGATCGCCATCTACGGTCCTACCATTAAACTTTTCCTTATCAAAGATGTCTTTGGATTGGTAGAAACCGCCAACATTAGCTTCGGACTGTACCCAAATCTCGCCATATTCTCCAACCTGGCAGAGGCAGTTCGTCTCGGGATTGACAATGTTGATCTGGGTGCTGACCGGTACCATACCGGAATCTTGTACCCGTAGAGCAGAGGGGTCCGTCTCAGGGTGCACTGGCATTATCAAGCCTCTCCGAAGGTAGTTCGTATCTAGCCAAAGCTCGATAGGTTCGATACACATGTACGACCGTGAAGCCACCATAGGGTTGAGCACGTGAGAATAAATCGTGTTAATGGCAGTCCTGTCAAGGCCAGCTTGGGCAAAATGGAGTCGCACTTTCGAATAGACTTCGGCATTTGGCCTCGATTCCGTCGTTATCATCAGATTCTTTAGCTCGTGCAATCCAGTACTCTTGCCCGCTGCTTGTGCCATCGCGTGATCCAACATATGACTTGTAGCATATGTGTTCTTGATTTTATACCTCGACAGCGTTTGGAACAGGATATTTGGATTTTGGGCAAAGTCCACAGGCGAGACCAGATACGTTGGTGTTGCGAGGAAAATACCCATAAGGCACGTATGCATAAAGCCAAGACCCATTGTACTCCTCACGCAGCCCAAAACCGGGCTAGTACTCGTCATCTGGCAAGTCTCCTTTTGCACTTTACAGAGAGCCATAATTGTAGCGTGCGACATTTGAACCGCAATACGCCGCTGATCTGGTGTCCAATATACCCATACTAAAACTGGATGACCTTTGATAATCCACTGCGGCCGAATGGTGAGACCCAGATCTCGACAGCCATGAGATTGTTTTGGTGGTTTCCCTGTGTTATATGTATTGGGAACATTGACCCTCAAGATGTTCGCCGATTGTTTGAGATGTTGAGAAACAACCTTCTGCTTAAGTACTGTGTCAACGTCGTTGTTGACTAAGATGGCCTTGACTTTGAAGTCTGCAACAATATGTAGCAAAGCCGGCGCATCCTCATTAAGTCTGTTCTGGTCCACTGGCGCCATAGGAATAGCCACTGCTCCAACACAGAAACATGCATGAATGGCGTAAACGAAGTCTTCCGAGTGGGTATACATTAATACAAGATTATCTCCTGGTTGGACCTTGACTTTGTTCTTCAAGTATTGGGCGACAGCTGCAACTTTCAGATCAAACTTCTTCCAATTGACACCTTTGCCTTCTTTCCCTCTTCCGTCGATGGTGCAGTAAGCAAGCTCTTCTCCTTGTCGAGCGACGCGCCACTGCATGAGATCATGGATATTAGAGAATTGATTGAGAGGTGTCGATGTCTTTTCATCCATGACTACTTCTCGGTAGTCGACACCAGAGTACTGTTTATCTTGATCGTACAGTAGATGTTGCCGTGCCTGAGACGCAAGAGGCGACCATACCCCGCCAGAGGGATCGTCTCCGATGGGCAAATTCATAACTGAGCTCTCAACGCCGAATTTGACATGTACGCAAGCAAGCGAACCATTGTCAAACTCCTTGCGGCAAAGCATGTTCCCAATCTCTCGTCTACCATTCTTCATGACCCTCGGTAAGGCATTTGGCAGAGTGATCATCACGCAGTAAACACGAAGATGGTGCTCATGGTAAAGTACATCCATCACTCGCTCCGCTAGTGAGTCCAGAAACGGTATGTCCAACTGGCGAGGCGGGCCACCAGGATTTGTCGGAGCTGTCGAGGCTGCTTGAGACTCGATTAATACTATGGGAAGATATTCTCCGTTGACGTGAGAGTCAAACGCCGAGCTACAATGATATTAGCTCAACTCAAATATTACTAAATAGGCAGCCTTACCAATCATAAATCTTGAGCACATTCTTCATTATGCTGACGACCAAATGCTGCACGAAGAAATAGCGATGTTCGGACTCTGGAATTCCATTGTCCACCCACTCAACACGCTGCCGTATCCGGTCTTCGTATAGGCCAAGTACGAATATTTTGCCCTCAATGACACAACCAAGCAGACCAGTCCTAAGAAATTCGGGCTCAACAAGCACTGGAGTTGGGCTGCCTTCGAGAAACTTGTATGGTCGCGCATGAAATATGGTCTCGGTATGCTTAGGTAAAGCCCAGAACCCACCAGAAAGACTTGGGGAGTCTACCCAAAGTTCGCCGACATAGTAGGGTGGACATAATAAACTAGTCTCGGGATCTACCAGAGCCAGTGTCGCGTCAGGTATAGGATATCCAAAGGCACCCACTCTGAGTACATTCGGGTCATTAGCTCGTTTCTCCACTTCATCGCCTGTCGCGACTACGATAACTTCGTTGGATTTGAGTGCCTCTTTATCAAGAAGCACTTCAGTCAAGCCGGTACGGCTCTTCTTGTGGTTGGATTTGGTGACATTGCCACCACCAATCAAGCTTGTGTATCCACCGCTCTGGCCAAGATCAACACTTTCTTTCTTTGTGGGCTCTTCCTCCTCCTCATGGTCTTCGATGGCGCCGAGTGGACAACCCATGCGCTCCTCGCCACCCAGCCAATCTCGAGCTGAAATAATCATGCCGCCATGCTCGGGCAGACATAGCATCGGTGCGACTATTTCTCTTGCTCGAGGATTTCTCATAGGTCGTAGCCATCGGTCAGCCAGAATTTCATGGAATTCACAGTCCACAGTCAGAGTTTCTATCAAGCAAATTTT
The DNA here is from genome assembly GCA_010583015.1 of Tothia fuscella. NCBI lineage: Eukaryota > Fungi > Ascomycota > Dothideomycetes > Venturiales > Cylindrosympodiaceae > Tothia > Tothia fuscella. The sequence continues at coordinate 96,869 of MU007074.1, read as the reverse complement.
TACAGTAGCAAAATTCGGCTCTTGACCCTTCTTATAGTTTCGAGTCGCCATCGGGTCCTGTTGGTAATTGTAAGCTGCTCGCTTCAAGCCTGGGTAATCTGCGACCATAACCGTAGTCTTGTATTTCGAAATAAGGTGAGCATAAAGACCTGGTGTCTCCACGGTTTTTGACTCCATCCACACCGTAGTATGGCCACCGTAAACACCCAGCAAAACACCCAAAATCATTCCAGCGCCTTCTCTTGGATCCAGGTAGCTAAGGATAACTTCTCCTCCAGTATTTGCGACTGGCGCAACGAATGTGCCATTTGAATTTCGAAGACTCGGATTGAAAGTGTCACGCTTAGTGCCTGTAGGAACTGTAGACATAATTGCCTGTAAACAAGCCATTTGATGCATGATTGTCCGATGGCTAAGGACAACACCTCGCAAATCACCTGTGGGGGCTCTCGAGAATTCGATGTACGCCAGATCCGGCGCGGGCAACGTAGCACTATCCTTGCTCTTCTTGGGATGATAGCTGCCAAACTCGTTGGTTTTCCACCACTCTACTCCTGTTGGCCACTTCAACCTTTGAGCACTAATATCCCGTTGGAAGGCTTTGAGGTTGTTATCAGTGGTCAGAGCCAGATGCGCTTGCGTTGTAGTTAATAGGAGACTCAATTTGGGGTAGTCTTCAAGATTGTTCATGGGAACAGCTACGACCCCAGCTAAAAAGCATCCCAGCAGTGATACTGCAAAATCGATGATCTCCGAGTCTCGGTATACCAATGCGACGCGATCGCCTCGGTAAAGATTACTTTTATCTTTGATGACTTGCGCAACTTTTTCCGCTCTGCTATGCAGCTTTTCGAATGTTATCGATGCTGTCTCTTTTCCCTTTGCATCCAATATCCAATAGGCTGGTGTTCTTCCATTTGCTTTTCCACGATGCTGCAGCACTGCCCCGATATTGTCGAACTTGGTCATCGGCACATTGGAATTATGTGGATCGAACGCATCAAAAGGCACTTCTCGAGGCTCAAGCGGCGGCATACACTCAATCACGGCGTGCGGTAAGTCTTGCGCTGGTGGAGGCGGCATATTCGCAGACGGTGAGAATGCGCCCTCGGTACTGTAATACTTGTCCGGGCCTCCACCATAACTATCCCTTGGTGGCTCTTGGGATTGTTGGCCCGCAAAGTCTGAAAAATAACCTTGTGCCGAATCCAGCATTGTACTCTGTCTACTGTGACCTCCTGGAGACCCATAACCACCCTCCGTTTCCCCCTCATACATTGATTGCTGAGAGGGGTTGAATCGATAGTCCAAGCTGACCATGGTGCCGCGATTCGAGTGATCATAACTATTAGGAGTCTGCGGCCGCTCGAGATAAGAATCGCGGCTGCCAAATGACGACTGGCGATTCGTTGAGGAGTTCCGTACTCCCAGCTGCCTCTCCTGAAACCTACCGACTTGTGTAGGAGGTTGCATGAAGCCACCTAGACTGCCATTGCCATACCCTCTACCAGTAGGCGTTATGGGTCTGCCTTCTTGTAGGTTCCCAGTGAGTGCAGCAAAGGATGCAGCTCGCGAGCCATCGCATGTACCGGGAGAGAGGTCGTCATCGCTGGCAGAGTGCAGTCGTAGGCGGATCTGCTCTGCTTGTTCCGGCCCAAGGTATTGAGAAAGAAGGACCGTTCGACGTTTTTCGTATCTTCAGCCATCATTGAATGATTTAGTATACCTTGGTACATCTCGAGTTCAGGAGCCGGTAATAAGCATACCCTTTTGCTGTAATATCCCCTTCCTACATCACAATTTCGTCAGCATATACACTCCTAAGCTTTAGAACTTTAGATATTACGCACTTGCAATTCATGGTCCAGCTCCTGCAGCTTCGCGCGAAGCTCAGGGTTACCCTCCGCCATAATAACACATGGAAAGGGTGAAACCAAGAATTAAAGCCCAAAAGACTGATTCGCAGAGACCACGACGTCACTCTAATCCTCCAGTCTAAGTGGTCAAAATGTCCCTCTCAAAAGAGTAGAAAAGACAAGACAGGAAATCGCAAGTAGGTACTACAAACAGGGCGCAATTAGGACGGTCTCACATCTGCAAGCTGGGCGCGAAATCCTGCAGTACACGGCCCAAACTAACCACGGGAATTTGGGTGACGAAAAGCAAGGATGCCACCCAATTGCGGGGGAGTTCGGCGGAGGTTCTCGATTTAGAATTTCCGGTGCAAAAGATCCTGACGGTATCAAACATGTTTCATGTCACTTCTGAAGTATATGGTTAAATGTTTTGCACCATATCGTTATGCTTAAAGGTTATGCAGAGACCGAGCTATACGAGTATCTTTGAATCCTCCCTCATTCTTTTTATTTTCTATGGCGTTGTACCATTTCTCCCACCAAATCCGGCCCAAACCCAACACCCTTCATCGATCTAAGGGATCATCAAATCAAAGCACCATTTCCATCCTCGCACTCATTCGATATTCTACAAAGTCGTTAGCACGGCTCGAACGAGATATCACTATGAGCACGTGACTTACCCAAAGAGGAGATCCATCCTCCACCCCTCAACAAACCTATGGCCCTACCGCTGAGCGCAAATCAACTAATAATTGCACATGAACCTTGCGGAAGGTCTTCACGCCCTAGGCCACAGGAGGATAATAGGCGATTCTTGTGATCATAGGCCGAATTCCAACTAAACCCTGTCTACAAGGCGTATTTTCCGCTGTAACCCAGCTGAGCAATATAGACCCTAGTGTCTAACTAATAAAGGTCTTTGAAGGCAGGCCAAGGCCAATTCCACTTCATCTCTACAGTTTCTAGAGCAAGGTGAGCTTGGGTGAGGTTAAAGCAATTTGAATGCCACGTATTTGTACATGGAGCTTCTTCTGCAAAACGTGCTTCCAAAGATATGAAGGTGTCGATTACGAGTGATTCACTCGCGTATTTGACCATCATCCAGCTGCGAACAAAGCACCTACAGCCCATGCAGGAGTCTAGGATTGAACAAAGCTAGATCTTGCAAATGTTCCTTCCACAACTCTATGGGGTTCCGGAGTACAACCGCCTTCTCACCTACCCGAGCAGGGTCAATGCCGTACAAGTACGGTTTCTCATTCGCCTAACACGCAGTCTCTTGTTCCTCTGGTAGGGTACCATGAAGTATGAAGTTCTTTGCAATAGAGTCAGTACAATTGGATGTATCTCTTGACGAGTGGCCATAACCATGATGCACAACCATGCGTGCGTTCGTTCCCATCTCTGCTAAGAGGCGACGGCCATTACGGAGGGGTGTGGCAGGATCATACGTTTCAGCGATGAGTAAAACTGGCTTTGCAAGAGTGTGATTCAAATCGCCGCGGTAGACTTCAGCAGGCGCGGGCCAGTATGAATTGAAATGCCGACACGGGAGCACGACGTGAAAGCGCGAATTTCCTGCTATCCATGATTTTGCTGTCATGTTAGCCCACAGCGACTCCCACCATGCGAGTCCACTGGGCGGCTTGGGCGCATCATAGGAGTCAGCGCAAATTACAAGCGTTGTCAGCTCGTCGGAAGAAGGTTTCAGTGAGGGTGGTGCTGGCAAGGTTGGGTTGTACTCCCACTCGACGCGATCGAAGAAAACTGCGGCAAGTGTCGTATTGCCATCCTCGGCCTCGTAGAGCATCTGAGCGAGAGCAGGCCAGCTTTTAGCATTATACATTGAACCGTAGATTCTGGAAACTACGGTTGAATATAGAATGAGAGATGGACCACTGGTGTTTGTGTAGCCTATCATTGGACGAGACATGAGCGACGACAGTAAGTATTGCATACGTTCCTCCAGATCTTGAAGCTTTATTTTCTTGCCTCCTTTTGACTTGGCAAGCGCACAATGTTCTGGACCGGCATTAAGACATTCGCCAAGAAATCCATCGTGCCACGCATTGGTAGCATTATCAAGAGCTGTCCATCCAAACCCACCAAGTAGGCGATGATCTTTCACATATTCCGTGCCGTCCAAGATCATACGACCTACACTATTGGGAAACATATTCGCATACGTCTGTCCGATAACGGTACCATAGCTGACAAGATACCCCGTCAACTCTTCTTCTCCTAGAGCCTTCCGAATCTCTTCCATATCACGAGCCACAAATGCTGTGCTAAGAAAGCGTGGCAAATCCCCATGCCTCTCTTTGCAAGCGCGGTACACAGCTTCGTTCATCGCGTCGGCTACTTGAAGTTGAGCCCTGGGTGATGCGGAGACCTCCCGGTATTGCCCAGCAAGTAGCGACCAACGATCGCGGTCCGCGTCATAGGGAAAGCAAGCTACGGCTGGTAGTGAGATATTGACTCCTCGTGGATCCCATCCTAAGACATCGTATTCACCGTCGCTTAGTCGTTTTGAAATTTCTTCGGCGGCACGCCAGGTGTATGAGGTACCACTTCCACCGGGTCCGCCTGGTTCAATCACTATGGTTCGCTCACTCTTCACTCCTGGAGAATCGCTTTCCTCATCCACACGGGCAAATCCTGAGACCTGGAATTTTGTGACAGCAAGCCGGACCATGCGAGAGTCTGATCTGTTGGTGTAATCAAGAGGAACGTCAATATAGCCGCACAAGTAGATACCACGCCCCGCAAAAGGATCCTTTTCCGATAAAGACTCGTCTGCAGTTTTGTTTCCCCAACTCCAATGCTTCGGATTCGGATCGAACAGTTTCTCCCAGGTCTTTTCGGGCTTGGTATCGTTGAGTGCGGGCGGAAGAGAAATGTTCGTACAAGGCAGAAAGTGAAAGGGGTTATTGGGCTTGGGAAATTGGCCATAAGGAGAGTTCTTGGATATGTATGTTACTCTTAAAATTGCACCATGGTTGGAAGGAAGAACGATAGGTTCTCTGAGGTAGAATAAAAAGGCGACGCAGATTATTACACCTGCCACTACTTTTCTCTTGCAGCGAGAGCTTTGCGACCTATGATTAACTCCATGAGAAGTCGCCATCGAGACTTTCCCCATATTTCTCCTAGATTTGGACAGTGATACAACAACGCGAAGCCGCGTTGTCGCAGGAAGGAGACGAGATGAAGTCGAGAGGGGTGAAGGATTTCGTATGCACGGACAATTTCTGGTGAACCTCTGATCCGCCAGTAACGCCTCTTGAGTAGCTATTTGTTGCCTCTTTAACACTGAGGCTTTTTTCAACTTATAGTAATGTGAACAGAAGGTTAAATCAAGGTATTAATCTTAGAACTCAGAACTCTATATTTCCCATGCTCTGAGATAACCAAGCCAGGTCAAGAGACTATGCGCCAAGAAGTAATTCCATGATGATGCGATGAGGGATACACATCCTAGAGTAGCACATCGAACAAAGCATACCTATCCTAATGAGTAAATACCGAACAGGCCCGGAGTTTATATCAGAGCCATTAAACGCAAGCTTTGGAGTGAGCTGTAAATGTCTCGTGGTAGACAGCTTTGAAATTACTAAAAGCGATGTATACCTCTGTTAGTGGTCAGAGTACTTAGATGAATGCTTTTGTTGCATTCCGGCAACACGCCGCGTTGAGAGTTCAGAAAACATACACTATGCTTCGGATCATGCCGCTCAAATAGTTACCATGTGCGCCAACAGCTCCGCTGTAAAGTAGCCAGTTGAATACTAAAAGCTTTCAGAGAGATGTGATGGTGCAGAGCGCGGGTTTAGGCTCCTCAGATGATGTTAGCAATCGTAAGCGTATGTCTATGAGAGACACGATTGAGAAAATCTCTCAATCGATATATGCGTGCCGTGACGAACCCTGCAGTGATTTTGTTTGAAGCTTAAGTAATAGAGCGATTCGAACTCGCGGCGAAGTTGTGATGCTGTAGCGGCTGAACCTCTATTTGTGGATTTCGACATTGTACGAGTAGAAAGCTCCCTGATACGCTTGGGAAATTTTGTCGCGGGAGTCAACGTGGTAAACCTAAGTGTTCGAGAGACTAACTTCCCGGTGGTGATGTCGATACCGCACCACTCAGAAATCTTGTATACCGGTCTCGCCCTCTGGCCGCTTCCCGTCCTCTAGCAGGAATGTCGGCTGTTCTTCCTTGAAATATTCGTCCTGCCTCTCCCTTTCCTCCTCTGTAAGATCATCATACACCTCGCTCTTGTCTACCGAGTCATAATCGAAATCGGTATCATCGCCTCTTAGGAACCTCATTTCCATCTCCCACCGCCACCGCCTCATACCTTCGTCTTTGTTGAGCGGGACGTCATCTTTCTCTTCGGCCATGATTTCTCCACCTGGACCCCTCTTGTATTGGAATGTCGAGTTTGGATCTGGATGTGCTAAGGCCTCGAGCTTTGCCTCTGACCGCAACAAATCCGCTTCGAGCACGCCAGAGTAGCCCTTTGATCTTCCTTCAGCTTCGCGTTCTGCTGCGGTTTGAAATCTTCGAATGAGTCTGTCGTACATCAGGGGATCTGCTAATTCAAGGGAGGCGTTGAAGTAATCTGGTTGTAGATCCAGATATCGTTTCCGCCGATTCTTGACGCGAATTCGTTGCGGTGTCTGGGATCCTGATTTTGAGGTTGGTCGTGATTCTTTCGGGGCTGTATTCAACTCTGATGGTTCCATGATGGGTACAACTCTAGCTTGGAAGAACGGCATCTCATGGTTTGAAATACTTTAATGAGTTACGATGATGCTCGGAGTTAAGATCATAAGGCGTTGCGAAACGCCACTTCGTAGAAAAGTTAGACGCGATAAACGCTGGAATGATGCACCCCGCGTTTCATTCTTGATTGGCAACATGGCCTTTACAATATCTTACCACCCTCTCTTATTATCTGATTTCGTCGTTCACTGAAAGAGCTTGGATCACTGTGCGAATTGAAGCGATTTATTCAATTTTGACAGCTGTCAATGAAGGCCCATCATTGAAATCCACCAACATTAACACGGCCAACATGGCATAAACCACTGGACTTTCCTTGATATCATATCGATCAACAGAGCTGCTCTGACGTCCAAAATGGCTCCTAAGCCAAAACGAAGCGCTCTCCCTCGTCAGCCAAAGCAAGCTCCACCAAAACGGCCGGTATGGAAAACCGTAGCTCTAGCCGCTGCCTTTCTCGGCCTCGCTGCGCTAGCCTCGCCAGTTTCCCAAGCAAATCTATCTCCAGTCTACGGATCGATTCCATCATCCATCTTCCACCAAAGAGGTATTACTATAGTAGCGTTACTGGCCTTCATGGCATCTAAAAGCTCGCTGCGAAAGTTCATCCCTAAAAATGTCCGACAGTATGTTCCTGTTCAGGCATACTATGTACCCATGATCCAATGGGCACTTTTCAAATTCAGTTCTCAATTGGGCCCCGAATACGGTCCGCTCTTGACAGAACTACTCACTTTCTATCCGACTCTGTTTCTGGCCTGTCTGGCCACTTCTGTAACCCTGGAAGATCTGGATCTGAGTGCCTATAGCCATACCATTTCCGAAGGAGTTCCGCCAGCTGTTTCATACTTTGCCTTTTCATTTGCCCAGAAGCTCTTTAGCGCTACTCTACCATCTTTCGTAGGAAGTAACGACTTTCTTACTCGTTCTGGACTGCAACTCCTGGTAGCTTCAAGTTACGCTGCTCTCTCTTCAACCCCATATTTGTTGATTTCTATACCAGCCATGGTACATACCATGTTCGCCAATCCGCATTATCAATCAAGCTTTGCAACGAAAGTTCTTAATCAGACCCTCGCAGCTCAGAATTTCATCCTCCTGGAAAGAAGAGATTCTAACACTGGGTATATCTCAGTTTTGGAGAGCCATGTATCGCAATACCGAGTGCTTCGCTGCGACCATAGCTTATTAGGAGGCGAGTGGCTTGTGACACCAGAAAGGAAAGCTCGTGGTGGACAAACCGGAAGGGAGACCATCTACTCAGTGTTCACAATGCTGGAATCTGTTCGACTGGTCGAAGGGGCTTCTTTGAAGCCGGACAGCGAGAAGAACGCTCTTTTCATGTATGTTTCGCCGTTTGAAACCTTCCCATAGATTTTTTGAATTAATATTATCATCGCAGTGGCCTTGGTATTGGTACATCACCAACAGCATTCATCAAACATGGAATCAACACCACAATTGTTGAGCTGGATCCGGTAGTCCACGAATTCGCGATGAAATACTTTGAATTGCCTTCGAATCACACATACGCCATAGAAGACGCAATAGGGTTCGTCAGCACCGAGTCTGTGGACCACCCGCAAAGTTACGACTACATCATCCATGATGTCTTTACTGGTGGTGCAGAACCCACAGCATTATTCACTATCGAGTTCTTAGAAGGCTTAGAAAAGATGCTCAAGGATGATGGTGTCATCGCAATTGTACAGGAACTTTCTTGATATTGATAAGCGATAGATATACTAACAAACTCAACAGAACTACGCTGGCGATATGACACTTCCACCACCACAAATAATCCTCCACACAATAAAATACGTCTTCCCAACTTGCCGAGTCTTTCGCGACACTCCAGAAAGCGATACAGACCCCAATGCACTATTCGTAAACCTTGTAGTCTTCTGCACTAAAAGTCCTAATGTTCCGCTTACTTTCCGGAAGGCAGTTTCAGCAGATCATCTTGGTAGTCTTTCTAGACGCGAGTTCATTCCTCCGGATCCGGCCCTGGAAGTTATTATGCCAGAGGTCAGGGATGAGAAGATGAGGACGAAGGATTATGTGCTTAGGAGTGGAAATGAGGGGATCATTGAAAAGTATCATCGTCAAGCTGCAGTGCGGCATTGGGGAATTATGAGGACTGTTTTGCCAGATGCAATATGGGAGAATTGGTGAGCGGAGTGCAGCGTTACCTGATCGCTGAGATATGTCTGAGTATAAATTTCTGCCATGTCCCCAAATGTTATACGCTTGATCAATGAAATCGAAACGATGTCATGTTCGGTCTCGTATATGCTTGTTATGGCGGCGAATAGATACACATCGAATGTCATTTGTCACATAGCATATCTAGTAAGCTCTCCAAGAACTCTGAGCCAAACGTCGCAAGATCGACAAAGACTCAAAAAGCCTTTTTTAAGGTTTGAGAGCCGCTGTTTCATCGGAAGTTTCCAGACCCGGTTTGAGATTCTGACAGTTTCGCCTCATGATTGACAAAACTTTGGTGAGACTTGGAATATTAGAAAGAAACAGCGAAAATGAACGCCTTAATAATAAGAGCAAGTGATGATCGGTTAGGAATTTATTTTCTGGATTTGAAAGGGCGAATGGTATATTGCAGGCATACCAAGAACTAGATGGTATGGATCTGGACGCTGAAGATAAGCATAAAGTAGTACTCCAACGCCTTGCAACAACGCAGAAAGATTATAAAATGGCCACATTACGCGAAATGAGAAATGAATCTGGGCCAGCTATCAAGCAAACCACCGTGTTTTGGCTGACCACGCAGCCCTCTTGACAGACCGCTTCTTTGCAGCACCTGGTGGTGGTGGCATAGCTCCTACACCAGCAGCGATAGGAGCACCCGCGCACATGTTATTCCTCAGAGCCATTGCATTCGCATTCTGCTCCAGACTGCCCGGCATGGGATTCTGCGCTCTAAAGTAGTTTCCAGCAAGCGGTCTTGGGTTGACTTTGGCAGCAACGAGGAACTGACTGATATCGAAACCGACTCTTCCTTGTACGTCTGGAGGCATGTCTGGCGCAGAGACAATGTTGCTAAAGCACGATGGTGTGCTGAAATTTCGGGGTTGGGCGAAGAGGACCTGCACGTAGCGATGAGGTGGACCCGGCGGTGGCCCAGGACCGAAGTACGCTGCTTGGCCATTTGGACCGGCGGGGAGAGCTTCTCCAGTGATGGCGCGTGAGTTGTCGCCTCCGTCGACTGTGAGCACCATAGGCATGGTTGGCGGTATCACACCATTGGGCATCGCTGCTGCCATTGCTGCTGGGTTGGGTTGCATAACAAGATCGGGCTGGTACCAGTGTAAGACTGTGGTTGCTACTCCATTTTGTATCACGTCCATATCGATCATGAAGATCATGAATCTTCTATCGGGTTGGACTTGGCCTTGTGCGTCTGTGAGCATCGCCGCGGGAATCGTTACAGTTGGCTGTGTGTTAACAACTGTGGTTATAAGTTAGAGGAGGAAGAGTTAAAAGTTTCGATGATCTACGCACGATCGAGTGGTCCAACATCTGTTCCTGCTGGGTCAATATTGACCCCTTTGTATGCAACCCCTAATCTGACCAAGGAGCCAGGCATGAAGTCCTGAGGTGTTTGTGCTCGTACATTCGCCGACAAAGCTGCCACCAGGGCGCAGGTCCTTGCCGTCAAAATCATGGTGGGAATTAAAATGGAGACAGAAATGAGCGTGTGAAAGCAAGAAGAGGGAGGAAAAGATTATACACAGATGTAAAAATGGTGAAAACCCGTCCCACGAAAAGAAAAGAACGAAAATTGGAAAGAGGTAAAGCCGTTCTACATTTTATCCGGCTAGTCGCTAAGTCAAATACCTTGAAGGCCTCTAATCTCGGACGCTGGGTATTTTGTATGCCGCAGTCCTTCTGAGACAACAAGCTGTCGTGGACGTGTTTCGGCACCAAATATGGCCGCCAAGCACGTAACGTGCATCTCTGCAGAGGAATGAATTTAGGAAACAATTCTTGCTTGTTTAAGGTCGTAATGCAATCATTGCGATGGTAATTCCACTCAGGAGACGTGTAAAAACAATTATGTATCTGGTAGATCAAGGTGTCTTTTTGTAAAACTGCTCAGTGCGGCAGGGACAGCGGAAACACATACTAGGGTCGAGTGGCAGTCAAGGTCCTGGGAAATACTTTCGCGGCCTCAAGTTTAGGGTAGGTCAAACGTGGAAGATTAGCCTTGTCAAAGAATTGACAGTTACAAGCAAGTATGGCTTTTCGCACCAAATGAGCAGATCAGTACGGGAGTAGACGAGGCAGAAAAGGCATATCGACAAGTTTGCCATATGTATTTGGGTCCGAAAGATATTTACATATCGCAGAATCGAGGCTGAGAAAGTATTGCTGGGCCAGCTCGTGATTGCTCACTGCACGCAAAGTAGTTCGTCCCTATCTGGTCGTTGGGATAGGGGGAACCATCTTGATCTTCTCAAAATCACGGAAGACCTGAAAGATCGACTCTGACGTGTTGACATGGCCGTGCCAACCCAGCGCGCGAGCTTTATCTGCATTGAAATATATGCTTTGCGACCAAATCAGAGCAGCGTCAGTGAAAGAGAATACCCGGTCCACGTCTCTAAACTCCTTCTCCAACAAGTCGTGCTTCTCTGCTAGTAGCCTCCATGCTTTTACTACCTCTGGTCTTTTGGCCCATTCGACAAGTGTGAACGAGTAGCGGAGCTTCCCTGGAGGACCGAAGCTGAATGATTATAGGTTAGCACAGTCAAATGAGATGTATTACACACTTACCCTCGGGGTGGTGGGTCATGCTGCTGAGTAATTTCATGGTATTCCCCATTGGGATCCGGTCTGACATACTCTAGATCGTATAACTTTGCCAATTTCGGCCAGAACTTCCCCCAAGTGAACGCGCTGTCATCGAAAGCATTGAAGGCTTGATCAGCAGTTTTATCATTAAGCACACTCCACTCTTCGAGGTACCCATTCATCATGCTCGAGGATTGCACTTGCGTGGTTTCCCAGGCAGCCAGATCTCCTGGATATGCAAGTTTGTGGCCAAGTTGCTTACAAACGGCAGCATAGACCGCGAGTGGGAAGCAAACATTCATTGCAGCATCAGGTACTGCTCCCAAAATGAATGAAGGTCGAGCAACATTCCAATTAATGCCGTGTTGCTTGCAATAGGAATAAAGGAAGTCCTCCTGAGGATAGTAAAAGTTTGGTTCTATCAGCACTCGCGGATCCGACTCCTCCTGCGGAATGGTTGTTGGACCTAGATGTAAACCATAATTCTTCGCTCCAGTCTGCAGCATAATTCGCTTCGGTTTGATTGAGGCCTGAGGTAGGGCATCGAGAAAATTGGACAATAAAAGTGCTGTGGTCACTGTCAGATATCATGCTCGACATCGCACACCTTCTGTTAATTGAGTCGGGACAATTCTTCCTCAAAGCACAACAAGAAGGACTTTGAGTTAGTATAAAAAAGAGTAATTTACTATTTACTTTGCACATGTCCTCGGCATTAGACCAAAGCGCCGCACCCTCCTTTGGCTTAACTTGTATGTAGGAAAAGAAGAAGACATAGTCTCTATAACGCATCAGTACTGGATATTCATACATAATGTAATACTTTGATGAACTCACGCCGTGACTCCATGCTTCTTCAAAACACTGGCTATTTCTGCCGGTTTCCATAAGAAATCTAGAGGTATGTGTTCCGCATTCTTGGGAAGTCCGCCTGGAATCGCTGGAGGTCTTCTTGAAAGGCAATATATCTTGCTCCAGCGTTCAGGGCTCTCAGCCAAAACTCTAACCATATAATGTCCTGATATCCCATTGGCCCCAGTGACGATTGCAGTGAGATTGTTAGTATCTGGGGGGTAGACTGGAAGTCCATGATAAATGCCTTTGTCTTGAACTTGGTAAGTAGCCATATTGGAGAAGTCTAGTTGACAAAAGGGATGAGATAAGATTATGGGAGCTTACAAACTCTTAAACCCCCGAAATTGGAGAGATCATTATGAACGAGAGCATACTAGTCGCACCGATTGACAGTAACTTGCGGGGAACTGCGCAAAATAACCGGAACCAGTAGTTTTGAGTGGGGTTTGTTGTTGTTAAATTTATGGTGACGTTGGCACACGCGGGAATGTTTTCCCACTGAGGGGATGGCGCTCCACGCTTCACTTCCACGACGTCTTAACTCCTGGATGCGTTGATCACTTCTTCCTTACGCCCCTTTGTCTGGTGCTGCTTACTGTACTGTTTTTTTGTGCAAATGGCTGTATTGCAACTTTGCTACCTTTACTTCTTGTATCTTCTGCCAGATTCGGATTTTCTTCTTCAACCAGAATTTCATGACGTCGGCTAATTGCAATACAGCATCGTATATAAGTGATTGGATGCAATGCCAGCCTGGCTAAAAATATTGGAGTCCCCAACTTGCAATATCGTACGCTCTAATTGAAACACATGATTTCGATCCTAGGTCACAAGCTTAGCGGTCTGAACCTTCATTCAAGAAATCTTAAAACGATTGAGATCATGTTAGAAGAATTCTTTCACAGTCTTCTTCTTGCTGTCTTTTCTTAGAAATCCCTATCGTGACTTGCAGGGAAGAGATTTAGTTCCTATACTTTTGATACATGGTCATGCGATTTGCTGCTATCTTCATAAAGCTTTACTTACTGCTCGGGAGAAATGCAAATGGTAACGTTCAAAGGAACGATCCAGTCAAGCTCGCGCTGATCTCTCTACAGGCTTTGGGAATCCAAGTTTACCTGTTTCTCATTCATTAATAGACTCGCCGAAAGCGCCATTCCTCGTAACTTTAGGGCAAGTGCTCGCTTCAAAATTTCCGGAATGCCCAAAGCAGAAGAAGAGTATTGCTGGGAGCGTGACTCTTTCACCTTTGCAGTTCCGCTCGAAATGTCGGTAGCCTGTGGTAGCAATACGTATATTTTGAGTCGTTCAAAAGGTACATTTGGGCCGAATCTGGGAACAGCAATTATAACGAGAATTGAAACACCGTTCCAGTCTGACCCAGCTTATTTATCGTCTTACTTAGCCTGGCATGAGACAGTTCTGGCGCCCAAAGTTGCAGGTCCAAGTCCGGTGTGCCCTTGTCTATTGGCGGGCGAGTTGTTGGATTCCTACGATCGTATTCAGTGCGAGATTTATGCAAATAGTGTCAAACTGCTCTACGCGCCTCCGAAATCTTTGCCATCGATGGATATGTGTGCGACGACACCACATCTGACTCTCAGCAATATCGAGAAAGCTGACTATATTCCGTTGAGTGTACACCAAGGTGTCACAATGTTTAATGACAAAGCATATTTATCAGTCGAAGATATATATGCTTGGACTACAATGTGGACTTCTTCTTTGAGCGGCAATAAAACGGCGTGGAACTGTGAGAGGCTGCCGTTGGGGAAGACTATCAAGAGCACTTTGATCGAGATACAATCCGAAGACTTGTCTAGCATACGAATACCCCATATCAACACTTCCTATCCCTTCAATTATGCGGTGAGTGGTTCAGTCCATCCAGCCCGTATTGGCGACTGATAGAGATTCTAGGATCTCATTGAACCCGTACCGAGAAGTGCTTGGTTGGGTGTCGATATGTATGCGAGGGTGAGCCCTTATTACTTTGGAAAAGGTTCTGCCTACGAACCACAATTGGCGAAAGATAAAACCACAAGGCACTTCATTTGAATACTTCTGTGATGTGTACGGGAAAACCTACAATTGCAATCCACCAAAGCAACGCGTCAGGATCTTAGCAGAACGTGAAGAGGAAATAAAATCTTCAGCCCACCTGGGCGTTAGTATCAAGGGGGTGCTAGGTATTGGTTGCTAATTGCGGCGCAGTCAAAGCACTATATCCACTATCCGCAAAAGACGACATGTCATGGCATAGAATAATGAAAAGCTGACTTTTCAGCTGCTTTATCAAAACAGTTTATTTCGCTTAGATCTCCGATCAATATCTGTGCGGAAAATGTTTACCATTTACCCCGACAGTTGAATAAGACTATTCTACTATTGGCGATGACTGAAATGGGCAATATGAGATATATCAATCCTACCGCGACCATGAGTTTACGAACATGACAATCGGCTAGCCCATAAATATCACGCTGTTGACTTGCTGGAATGTACTCTTCAGTTATTGCGGTGAGAGGCGACGAGCGATAGAACGTTTTCCTCTCAACCAATGTTTTGCAGATACAGTCGCAGATTCTTGCAAGTCATTCTGCAACAAAGGTGACAGCATCTCCGAAAGTGGTGGTAGAGTGGAGCCCCTCCAAAACCAGGCGGACCGCTTAATGGCGGTTCCGGTGGTGAAGTTCGTGCGCTAAAGGGTGGTGCTGGTGGATCAGTGCAAAAAGCGGGAGGATTGGCAAATGGTACTGGCACTGGTGGCGCAACAACTGATCTTGCACCAGTGGTGAACAGTTCGGTACAGCCCGCCGGCACTGATGAACTGATGCGTAAAACGCTGATGGTCAGACAAGCTGATAGTCTTTCTGATGTGCCAGAGAAAGGACATGACCAGCATATAAGGGAGAGAGTGCTCACTTGACGTACAACAAGGATGGTATACTATACTTTTTAATATCGTATACGAATTAGAAAAGGAGACAAAAACTGTGGCTTGTTATGTTCATGACCAATGGAAGAAGTCTGGTGGGGCCTGGATAGCTTCGTGTCTATTACTCTTTTCATCAACGCCTTGTGTCCTTCACAGTGGTCTTCATTCGCATCTGAGATGTTACCAACTCGTAACCCTCTCCACACAGCTTTGTCATTAACGAAAAGCAAAACAGCGGCGCACCGCTTGCTCGAACAATAGTGGGGTATGCGGTGCCGTAAAGGAATGGGCAGTGGCTGGGAGTCCCATTTTACATTCCGTAGGTCAACGATCTGACGTGCAGCGCTTTGTTATACGCCGCAACCATATCTCCATTTCGCCTCGTTCTCCGAAAAGAAAAAAGAAAAATGGACATCTATCTTGAGATTGAAGCGGGCTAAACATGCATTCGGACTTTCAACAGACTGCATTCGGGGTGTTAGCAACACCTCCACATAAGTGGGTTGTTGCATCATCCAGAGGCTATGAAAAGGTAATCGTACCGCAGATTCTCACTATCACTTAACAATTTCTGACCTTTCCATTATGGATCACAAATATTGGTGCACAGAGCGTGGTTGCGAGAAATCGGCGGCTAATGGTTTCAAAGGTTACAAAACCAAGGGACCATGGACCAAACACTATAACAAATTCCATAACGGAGCCCC
The DNA here is from genome assembly GCA_010583015.1 of Tothia fuscella. Classification (NCBI taxonomy): domain Eukaryota; kingdom Fungi; phylum Ascomycota; class Dothideomycetes; order Venturiales; family Cylindrosympodiaceae; genus Tothia; species Tothia fuscella. The sequence continues at coordinate 80,909 of MU007074.1, read as the reverse complement.
TCCCCCAACAGAGAGTCATAGGGAAGCGGGTTTCGTGTTACCGGCGCCAGCATCAGTTGCAATTCCATCTGAGTCGACCATTCCAATTCCCTCTGAGCCAGCTCCGGAAGCTCCAGAGCAAATCCCAGCTGAGCCCTCAATCGGTGTCAACACTCCACTTCAGGAGGAGGGAGCTTCATCAGCGCCACAACCAGCTACTGTTACTCCCATCCCAGCGATCGCGCTAGATTCGGTCGCAGCTTCATCTGAAGCTACCGCCCCAATTGGGTCTCAGCCTGCTTCGGGCGCTTCAGAGCAACCAGCGGAGTCCTTGAGCGTTGTCGATAATCCACTTCAGGAGGAGAAAACACCAAAGAGTCTCCCACAAGCAGCAATAATCAGTCCAAAACCACCCAAGAAGCAACCTTATACCCACACGAGACTTGATAGTGTAGAGAAACTCGACCCTAAGGAACAGCCTAAATCTCAGATCAGGGCCAACAGCGGTGCAGCGACGCTTCCTGCACCGGCGCAAGAGCTTGTGGTTACTTCTAGTGCCGATGTAGTTACAACCGCAGCCTATATCATAGAAACGTCGGTAGAGCATACAATCAAGAAAGTTACAACGGTCATTGAAGATGACCTCACTGAGCCCGCCTCCACAGATGACGCAGAATCTAAAATTCCTGGGGAACCATTATCATCTGCTGTTACCGAGTCAATTTCAAGCTTCGAGGCGAGTATCGAAGTCCAAATCGAAAAACCGGGGCAGCAACCGAGGGGAGAGAATTCACCACTCATCCAGGCTTCTGATACCCAGCCAGAAGAGGTCGAAGCGGACCACCCAACTCAGATATTGGAAAATCAAATTGGCGAGAAGGAAGCGGAGTCTAGGCCTCAAGGGAAGACCAATGAGCTAGAAGAGTCACCTAAACAATCAGGATCGCCATCCATCAAACGCAGCAAGGAGGACAACCAGTACCAAACTGGAGAGAAAAGGCCACACTCTTCAAATGGTGACGATCACGCACGGAACACCAAACCGAAGCTCGATCATATTCAAGACCACGAACCACAGTGCTCAGAAAACGAACATAGACCCGACGAAGCCTATCAATGCTGGCTGAACCACTGGAAAGGGATAGAGGCAAGCTCTGTTGCAACATCGAGGAAGATTGTAGCAGCACCTGCCATTTGGGACACTCACAACGCAATCTGTGCTGTTACTGAAGCCGTGAATTTCGCAACAGACACGAAAGTTTTCGGCCTGGCAGATACCGCTGCAATCAGCGCGTTTGCGAACCAAGTTAGCCCCGATGGCACCTTCAAGTCATCGAAACCGCAGAAGGTGGCATATCCCAAATGCCTCCTCATAATCCCATGGGATTTGCAGTCCAAAGACCACAGCCACCAACTCATAGTGGTGCTTGAACCGGACAACAGTGGTAAGCTCTTGCCACGTCATTCCATTAGAATAATGGACAGTGGGCAGATTTTTGATGGAGAGACCTTAGATTCGAATAACAACGTTAAGCAAGGCAACCCGCCAAATATTCCTGCTCGCCTTACTGTTATGGACAGTAGGAAAATCTACCTCATCGGTGCGGAGGGTTCGCCCAAAGGCAAAGTCAGCAATCAAATTCGTAACGCAGCTCGCGCACTTCAATGGTACAGATCCAGCCCAAACGAACGTCCGAACTTCATCTTTTCGTACCACAACGAACTACCTTGGATTCAGCATCCAGTTGCAGAACAGACCCCGAGGTACCACAGATGCGCAACGCACTCCATTCTGAATGCATGGGCTTACGCAATGAACATCCACAAGTCCATTAACGTCTCTTGGAAAGGAACAGAAGAGCATTACGCGGAAGTCATAGACGTGGTCAATCTTGCGGTCAGCGGGAACTGTAACTTCAAGTTGATATACTGGTGTATGCGCACAATCGGTTTTCTGAATACACCCACCACTACATCCGGCCAGAGAGACTTTGATCGGACAGTGCGTACTATTCAAGGCAGATGTCTCGAGGATCGTGTGAGGGCCGCTTTGAAGGATGAAGAATCAACAGCGACGACATCATCAGAGCCGTTGACGACCGCACCAGGGCCGATATCAGATACATCAGAGCCAACAATCGAGACAGGCATTGAAGACATCGACCCAGAGTTGCAAAAGGTACTTTTGGAGTCTCTCAAAGCTGGTGCTGCAGCATCACACGACTAATGATCTGGGTGTTGATAAAGAAATAACAGGGGAAGCACAATAGATCCTAAATCGCCCGAGATTATTACACACTTGTTTTAGTGATACTGTATACTAGAAAGACACCTGAATTCAAAGAAATTTACTATATCAGCCTAGGATTCAAAACTCACATCCTAGCTACCATCTACTTTTTGATACCCAGGTTACTTTCTACAGTGGCTCGAAGTTTTTAGTACTTATTGATAGAGAAGCACATGTGAGTGGGCCGAAAATAAAAGGGTTAAGAAAGCAGTAAGCATAAATTGTCAAAGGTAGGCTGTTCTACACAGCTTGGATTAGCATATATCGTATCAACATGAAAAAAGGAAGCAACGCCGGCTCATACCGAAAGCTACCCATGGCCTCTATTGAGGCCCGTACAGACATATATCAGGAACTCCGTTTTCACTCAACAACGCCGAAGAATAATAAAATGTGACCACCGGAAAAAAAAGCATAACCCATCTTCTACTGTTGACCCCGTGTAGCTCCATCGACGAAGTCGAGAGCTGCATCTCGATCCACGACATCGATACTGCTGGTTTTATTTGTGTATGTTACCCCATAGCATTTCTCGGCGACAAGCACCATCTCCGGGCGGAAGGTGGTGCAGATGAACTGACCAGTCTCTGACAAGTTCTTCAACATCTGGGCAACTGCAGTGCGATACTGTGCATCCAGATTTGCGTCGATCTCATCGAAGAGATAGAACGGAGCTGGATCACACTGTTGGATGGCAAAGACTAGGGCCAGGGCGCAAAGACCTGCAAGGTACATTAGTCAAGAGGGGACATTGCCAGGATGGACATGAACTTACTCTTCTGACCACCACTGAGCTGTTGAATCCGCTGCTGCTCATCGTGTTTGGAGTTGAAGCTAACACTGATACCAACACCAGTATAATTCTCTACGCCAGACTGCTCACGATCGCTCGCATCATCCTCTCTGACTTGCTTGTCTGACCTTCGCTGGATGACTAGCCTGCCTTTGCCTGCAGGAACAAGCTTCTCGAATACGTTGGCAAACTCTTTGCTGACTTGTTTAAACGTACGCTCGATGGCCTCATCTTTTCGCATATCGAGGTGCTCAATAAGTGTTCGAATTGATTCGTAGGAAGAATCAAGTTCCTTGCGGCGCTTCGTGAGCGTTTCACGCTGCTTGGTGAATGAACTGTATTGCTCGAACGCCTTCTTGTTGACGTGAGAGTACTTCTTCAAGTCCTCCTTAACCTTGTGCATACGCTTGATTGCTTTTTCTGAGGAGAGTGATTGATACTTGTCAAATGCTTCATCAGGCAGGGCACCAAGTTCGCGAATGTCGCGATTGACATTGGCCAACTCGACTGCCAGCAAGGCTTTTCGCTGCATGTTCTTGTTCATACTCCTCTGCTGTTGCTCGATTGCCTTCGCCAACTGTTCTTGGTGGCGCATCTTATCGGCTTTGCTTTGTGAAAGCAGTGCCAATTCGTTGCTGTGTTGCTCTATTGTTTCTTCAGATTCACTCAGCTTGGATTCCAGTTCCGTAAGGGCTTTATTGATGCGTTTGAGCTCCCGCTGCCGATCTTTGAGACGACCGCTCGTATTTGGTGCTCCACCCATGCCACCAGCCGAGTCAAAGTCTTGAGAATTGAGCTGATCAAGTTTGGGGCGTAAATTCTCCCGCAATTCGATGTCCAGATTTATCTTCCTAGTCTCCAGCTCGGATCGAGCCGTACTAAGTTCCGAGTAATGTTTGCGGAGATCTTGAATAGTAGCAGTGAGAGCTTCGACTTGCTTCTCTTCATCAGCAGAAAGTACCTTTTGGAATGGCGAAGCCATCTCGGTCTCGAAGGATTGCTGGTCCTCACCAAGCTTTCTCTCGTCGAGTTCGATGCCGTGTCGCTTGCGCTGTAAAGCCTCTAGCTGGTCTGTTTTGGTTTGGAGTTCTTGACTTTTATTGCGCAGCTCCTGTCTTAATGGTCCATATCCATTGTCAAGTTGCTGTCGCTTCTGATCGACCTTTTGCACGTCGCTGTGAGCACGAGTTACCTCCTGATCTTTGGCTTGCAGAACTTGACGAATCTCTGCCTTGCGCGCTTCTTGCGTTTCAACTTCAAGGCGCCACTTTGCCTCCTTCCGAGTTGCTTCCATTCGGGACTGTCGGTTGTCATGAAACCCACCAGTCCGAGAGCCCTTCTTCTCGGCCCTGTCACCGTCAGGAGTGATGGCGCTGATACCGTGACTCCTCGCATATTGTCCGGCTACTTGTAGGTTCGGACAAACTATTGTCTTGCCGAAGACGTACTGGATAGCTTTCTCGAATTGAGGATCATAGTGAAGCTTGGAAACCATATGGACTGCATCGCTCGCTTTCGGAATGTTCGCCGGTTTGCTTCGCAGTCGATTTAAGGGCATGAAAGTGACGCGACCCGATTTCTCTTTGGTAAGGATCTGCGTGAGATGGCTGGCAGTTTCTTCAGTGTCGACGACATAATGAAATAAGCTCTGACCCGCAGTGACTTCTACAGCTGTTTGGTACTTTTCATCGGGCTTGAACAATTCCCCAAGAGTTCCGTATACACCTTCAAGGTTCTGTTGTTGTTTGATCCGACGAACAGATTTGATGCCTTGCCACGTATTGTGGTCCACTACGCGCTGAAGAAATGATTCGGCCTTGTTAAGCTCCTCCCGCGCATTGGCAAGCATTGAGTCCAGCTTTCCATCTTTGCGCCATAATTCTTTGCGTTCATCACTCAACTTATCGCGAACCTCCTTAGCCTTATCAAGTTCACTAGCGATCGTTTGCATATCGTTACTTCGATTGTCAAAGCGTGAGCGAAGCTCGGAGATCTCTGTCTCTAAACGTCCGATCTCAGTCTCCAGATCACTAACTTCCTCTGACGTCTGCATGGCAAGAGCTTTCCGGGTAGCCAATGTCACGTTAATGTCATCGATTTGCTTCTTCAGATAGTCGTCTCTCTCTCGTTTGCTTTTGAATGTGGATGAGCGATTTTGCTTGGCACGCAATCGATTCTGTGTTGCCCGCACTTCCTCTAATTGTGCGCCAATGTCTGCCTCTTCGTGTTTCTTTTTCGTGTACTCTGGCATGATTTGCGAAAGCTCTTTCTCTCGCTCTTCGATGAGCTGTTGCACGTCGCGTAGTTCAGAGTCATGTTGCGCTTTAGCCTTTTCAGCAGCTGACTGTCCTTGGGTCAAGTTATTGACGTCAAGCTCAATCTTGGCCCTTGTTTTTACCAAGTCTTTCCTGTCATCCTCGAGCTGTTGGCGATCAACTTGTAAAACGTCCAGTTGTTGTTTCAGGCTATTGATCTCGGCATCAATCTCTGCAATCTCCTGCTCTTGTTGCACAAAGATTTCGCGATTTTCGTCCGAATCTTCAACACCGGCAGTCCGCGCTTCGTCTATGGTCTCAAGCTTTCGCTGAATTTCAGATTTGGTTCGCTCCTGGAGGAGATATTGGAGGCATCTATGCTCACGATCTTTGTCCTGATATTTCCGCAGCTCTTCCTTTTCCTCCTCCAACTCATCAAGACGCTCATTGATGTAGGCAAGAGTGTCGTCAATTCGATCCTTTTTATTCCTTGTCTCATCCATGATTTTCTCACTCTCCGAGCGTCTGTTCTCATAGACCTGGGTACCTGATATCTCCTTGAGCAGATTCAGACGTTCAGGATCCTTCATGTTAGTAAGTGTTGTAACACGACCTTGAGGCACAATGTAGTATGGGTTGGAGCGCGAAAAGCCAGCCGACTCGAGAAGGTTCATGACGTCGCCCTTGGTCGAGTTTTTACGGTCTAAGGAGTACTCATCCTTCTTCAGGCCAATGGTCCTCCGGAGTACCACCTCAGGCTTGCCGGTGGGAAAACGTTCATCGCTGTTGTCGAATATAATTTCCACATAGGCGCTCACTACTGCCGAACCTGAGCCTTCATGGAGCAATGCCGTTCGCTCTTCCTTTCTTGCAAGTTGAGTGTAGGCGTCGCTCAGTACGAACCGAATTGCCGCGAAGAAGTTACTCTTCCCTGATCCATTGCGACCGACGATGACATTGTGTTTTGGCGAAAAGGGTTCAATTATCGTTTGATCTTTATACGACTTGAACCCTTGGATGACTATCTGTTTGATAAACATCGTGGCTATGCTTTGACCGCCGTGCGCAACGGCTTATCCTTATCGTGGTGAATGACGACTACTGTATTGAGTCTAGAGAGAAGACCAAAGAAAAAAGTACGCGACGACGGAACGCGGACGTGAAATCGGCGCGGGGGGAATGCCTGAGGCTTCCAGGCCTTTAGTTCCAGGTTCGCTCCTTCCATTCTCATTTACTCCACAACTCCAAACCTTTCACCGGCTCTAAGTCAAGGGAACCTGATCCATTCAAGCTGTGTTGGCTACAAGTTATTCATTCAGCTCGGTTTTTCCTACCAATCCACACACTTACCTGTCTTGTTCCAATACATTCTACTCATAATGAGTCCAATCTGCTTGAGGAAGACACCTCTTCTTCCATCTATATGCATAAAGTAGAATGCTTCCTTGATGGTAACAACAGGTAAGAAGCAAGCCGTTTCTCCCACAGGTATATAGAAACCTGCTCAGTCAAATTGCGGCGGTGAGTAGTAGCTTCTATTAGCCCACTACGTCAATGAGGCTGGATCAATGGAGTCGGTCTCCCCGGCAGGCCGTCGACATCATCATAGCCACCATTTGTGCCTTCCTAAAGCTAGTGCCAGCGCACTTGCTCAAATAACTCTGTTGTGTTATCCGCCGTGGGCATATGTACCGCTGCATATCTGGAGCTTCCGAAAGATGACATTGCCATAATGGAGTGAGGCTGCAATGCGATGCCTTCTGATCTAAATAGAGAAGGGGTGCAGATTTGACCATGTTGCTAATCCCAGGCGGTCTATAAGAAGAAGTTGTATTCTCGATCAGCTGTGAGTTAAGCAATCATCGACTCCTTTTCTTCGCTACTCTTTCTATCCTTCACCCTTGTTGTCGACCTACATCATTCAACATACAAAGCTATAAGCTCGAGGCCCGTCCTTGTCTGCTTTAGAACCCTTTATTCTCTGTCTAGCCACAGGTCAAGACTTCAGCGTCGTGAGTTTCAGAGTGTTTTGCTTGACGCGGAAGACCTTTTCTGAAACTCATAAGATACACACAGTTATGATTGTGGGTTCTGCTACTCTCACAGACCCTTCGTCTGCTCACAATGATGTCTGGGTATGCTGCCAGTGTGATTGCACAACCCTTATCGAACTCAACGCCCGTTATGGAACTTGCTATCAAGCCAAGTGCAGCACTCGCACCAAAACATAGCCCTATGCTGCACTACTTCAAGCAGCATCTGGAGAGAATTCTTTTTCACCTGCTTTATGACATTCTCCTACTCTTCCAGCCCATTTAGATCCTCACACTTTCTTCTGCTTGTTCTCGTTTTGATTATCTCTTTACAACACTGTGCACTTTTCCCGCATTTATTTCGCTGTAGATTTTTTGTCCTCCTTTCATACTCATTCAATATCACATGCTGTCACCTATCATTCAATCTACGCTTCCTTTCGAATGTTTCATCTAGCCAGTTTCTGATACTCCCTCATGCTAATTCGACGTCGCATTATCTTTGTGGCTTTTTGTTTAGGGAACTCAAACTTGCCATGCGATGAGTCTCCTTTTTCATCAAAAGCTTCCATTGCTATAAATTTGATTCCTAGCCAGACCGGGTGGTACACAAAGGGTTTTAAAAGTCCCTACACACGCTTGTAAACTTCGAGGTTCCCGAGCGCAATTAACTTGGAGAGATGGAGTGACGTCTGTTCTTTTTTCTGTCATCTTATCTAGAGTGATGCAGGTTTCTTTACTCCACACAAACATGCGGTCAAAGAATCAGCTATGCCGAAGTAACACCGTGATCTTCGTTTGCACCATAGTTCCAGAATAGTCTACCCCAGTAGGAGAAGGACCACAACTCACTTGACACACCTAAACCCCAAAGGATCTCCATAGGGATTCGATGCTCCTTTCTCAACGCAATCAGGGCAATCATGAAGTCACTAATAGCCCCGTATTTCAGCCTGATGCGGCGACGTTGTGCATCGGTCTTCACGCCGAGCTGGTGCATTGCGTTGGGAAATGCGCTAGAAGGTTGAATAGAATCTTCCACGCAGAGGAGCTACATGGATCTGCCCATTCTGTGGTGCGGTGAATATCGGTCTTTTGTGGCGTGTGATACGGGATCATACCTAAATGCCATGCATGTCTCTTGTTGGAAAGAACTCCTCAAGGTTCGTTGACCTATCCGATCACGAAGCTCGATTTCTTGTTTCCTCATTGACCAATCCACCTTACCCTTACCCTGCTAGCTTATGTGGCTGCGTGTTCCGTTGATGTCTTGTAGGAGCTGTGGGCTGGGCGCTAGGGTGGTAGATTTCACAAAAATTGCCGTTGAGATGCACAACGCCAATACTGCTATCTCATTGGCGAACAAATCGCGCACAACTTTCTTATGCATGGCCCCTCTATCGAGGAAAGCTTCTAGAAGCCTGCTAGAATAGTTATTCCATGCCGTAGAAGCAGGCTAGAAGGATTCTTGTAGCTCAAGCCAAAGGCGGGGATCGCAAGCACTCAGCTGCTTATGTGGGAGGTGGTCATTGAGTATGTACGACCAGCTACCCTGCTTCCCGGGCCAGAATAATGACGATGCACGACAATGCTGCCTTTGCGATACGCAGACGGCAGCATCAGAGTCGGAATAATTTTCAAGCACTGCGTATCAACATCCTTCGCAGATAGAACTACACGAGATCCTCAATTCACGGCCTTGAGCGGAAACCAAACAGAAGATGGAAACTGCTGATCTCGAAGAATACCCCGCAAGATCCACAGCAAGTGGGGCGAATACCCAGCACTAAAAGCTGGAGATGTGGAGGCCCCCGTCCTGAACGGGGAAGGTGGAACTGCACCCACACCACACCTAGTAGACAGCCTTAGCGCTGTCATCCCCGCCTGGCAAACGCTGTTCTCTCCGGTCGTGTCGTTACTTGAACACCTTGTTGGGATCCACAGTAGCGGGTGAGCAGCGGAATCTATCCCAAGCCGTCTAGTTCTCCCATCATGTACTGGGATCAAGTAAATGTGGGAAGTCGCTAGGCGAAGAGCCTAAGACCTATGTCGTTTGTTATTCGCGTTGCTAGAGATGCTTGCAAGCCCAAGGCGAAATACAAACGCTTATTCGCTCAATATGATGGAGCCGCAGATCCAGGCCTTGGGGTAGAGATCCTAGTGCTTAAGCCTCGCAGTACAAGATCGGAATTGGGATTGTTGGCCACAAACCTCGTGGCGTGGAGCTCGATCTTCCTCAAACAGGTATATAATGAACGTTTTCTTCAACGTGAGGATTATCATCAGCAATTCGAGCTTCCCTGGTCTCAGAGACATCGTTCTATCCAACAAATTAGCACAACGACTTTGCGGCTTCATTGGTCCTTCTTTAACTTCACAATCGAAGATCTATCACAATGGGCGTCAAATTCTTCGGCCTCGGGGGCAATCAAGAGCCATCTCTCGATGAGATCCACACGCAACAAGAGCGAAGACCTTCAGCTGTCGTAGCAATGGATCTCGCCCGCCGTAGGAAGTCTGTCGCAGATAAAGAAATAACTGGCGCCTCCCAGATTACTACCCGACAGTCTATTGTTCCAGTGACTCTTGTCACCATTCTCTTCTTTCTTTGGGGCTTTGCGTAAGTGATTTTTTGATCAATGAAAGTTTGAAATTGAGGCTGATCAATCCGGGTAGATATGGCCTCTTGGACGTTCTCAACTCTCGTTTCCAGGTTGCTCTAGATATTTCAAAAGGCAAATCATCCGGTCTCCAAGCTGCCTATTTCGGAGCTTACTTCATTGGGCCTCTAACCTACTCTGGGTGGTTCGTTCGGAAATTCGGATATCGATACACTTTCATGCTCGGACTTGGCATATATTGTGTTGGTGCACTTATGTTTTGGCCATCAGCTGTTAAGAGATCTTTCCCCGGTTTCTGTGGTTCTATGTTCATCGTAGGGTCCGGTCTCTCGACTCTTGAAACTTCAGCAAACCCATACATCGCCGTTTGTGGTCCGCCAAAGTGGTCTGAATTTCGTCTTGAGCTTTCTCAGTCCTTTCAAGCTGTAGGATCAGTCGTCGCTCCAGTTCTTGCTTCCTGTGAGTCCTCCCAGCCCCAAGATATATGCTTACGTAACTCTAACTCTCCTTCCTTCTCTAGTCGTGATTTTCAAAAACGTCGGAGCCGATGGGAAGTCTCTCGAAGCGGTACAATTCGTCTATCTGGTAAATACCCTTATTAAAACTATTAATATAGCATGTAGTAGGGTCCTGCTAACCGAGAGTCTTAAATATATCTAGGGTATTGCAGCCTTCGTCGGTCTTCTTGCTATTGTATTCTACTTTGTGCCTCTGCCAGAGATCACGGATGCAGACATGGCTGATCAAGCTGAGATGACAACCGCTGCCACTGGATATGTTGACAAGCCTATGCGAAAGCAATACACCCTTTTCTTCGGGGTCGCAGCTCAGTTCTCCTACGTTGGAGCTCAAGTCGCTATTGCATCCTACTTCATCAATTTCTACGAGGATGCCCGACCAGATCTCCCACGTCTCGTTTCTCAAAAGCAAGGCGCCAATTACTACGCCATTGCGCAAGGCTTGTTTGCCATTGGACGATTTAGCGCTGCTGGGCTGATGTATGTCACAAAGGCCCGCTACATTCTTCTCGCCTACCAATCCCTCATCATGGTGTTCCTTGCTGCTGCTATAGGAACCAACACTGGTGGCTCTGGTGGACCCAATTGGGGCGGTCTCGCTCTTCTCATGATTGTCCTCTTCTTCGAATCCTGCATCTTCCCGACCATTTTCACACTATCTCTCCGTGGTCTTGGACGCCACACCAAACGAGGGGCGTCCTTCCTCGTCGCATCCGTTTGCGGTGGTGCAGTCATCCCTGCTATTTTAGGAACAACTGCCGACAAGATTGGTACAAGGAAAGCCATGATTGTGCCTCTTGCCTTTTTCCTTATTGCTTGGGCTTTCCCAATTTATCTGAACGCTTTCAAGGCCAAGGAGCTTGATGCTTATAGTCACTCTCATGTTGGTGTCGAGCCAGATGCGATTGACCCTGATTCCCGCGTGGGGAGTGTTTCCATGTCGAAGGACGTAGAGGCTGCTCATGTTGAGATCAAGAATTGACCCCTCGCTGGGGCTGTATTAGTTTGACCTTCTCTATCTCTGTAAATATTTCTTTCTTTTCCTTATTTCTTTGGCTTGGCTTCTGCATGGACGATGATATCCCATCCCTTGGGTTCTGCTTTTTTTTTACGACAGGTTACGAGCTGCTCTTCGTTTCTTTTTCTCCGATAACGACAATTTTGTAAACATTGCGTCACTACTTGTAAATAGCCTCCGATTATACATATTATAACGTACAGACTTAAAGTATGTTCTGCTGCTTGCTTAGTGACAATTAATTTGAGGACTTTCTTGGAAGCATTAACAAGGCCTCTGATTTCCGAGCGCATCAGTCAATTCTCGAACCCAACAGTATCTCAATATAGGCACCTATTCTGGTAAAATTTACAGTCATGACCCCTAGGGCCGTGAATGTGCTTATCTGGTTTCAAAAAAGGCTGGTACAAGCTCGGTATGCGAAGAGGGCTTTCGAAAAGATCGAGGGAGTGTTTTACATCGTCCTCTTTCTTTACAGACTTACACACGCGTTCTTCGAATCCTCAATAAATATCCCGCCATACACAAGAGCCTCCTCAAACTTCGCAGACTGAAACCCTTCGTGCACCACATCCTTCCCTCCTGTTGGCTTCTTCAAAATTCCAATTTGCAACTGTCCACCGCCAGCATTATTATTAGGCAAAGCTTTGGTAACAGCAGTGAGTGCAGCGTCTCCCGTAGAATGGTATACGAGCATCGTACTATTCCAAAAACACCCGCATTAGCACATTATCCAAAGACACCAGCTTGGAAAGGCAAAAGAGTTGCAATGCTTGTACTCACTTCTTCCCATAATCCAAACCCACTCCAAAATTCTGCCATTCATCACTCCTCTTGCCCCTCCACACAACCTTGCCCGCCCGATCAGTAATCTTCCAATCACTCCCCTCCCCTTCATTTTCCCTCCCAATCAATTTCCCCGTCTGAAAAGAAAACTGATTTGCATTATAGTCGTTAGTCTCATGCCAGACATTCAAATACTCATGCGTATAATTCAGCGCCTTATTCCCCACGATCTTAACACTCCAATGGAAAGTAACGGTACCAGTATTACTCCCATCGTTGCCATTGTTATTCTTGAGTACTAAGCCTGCGCGTCTAAATCCATTTTGAGGTGCGGATGTACCGGGCGTGAAGATTGATTTTTCGTTTATGGTTATTTGGATTGGTTTGGAGGTGGGTGCGTCGAAGTGGGATGGTGTTACGGCGGGGAAGGCGAGGGTTTGGGACCAAGGCGTAGGGCCACGGACGTTGTCTGGACTGAAGGGGGAGGATTTGGTGTCAAATGTGGAAAGGGTCGTGGAGAGAGGGATGCGGCCGTCGTGGATGATGGGACATTTGGGTTCGATTACGAGGGCTGTTGTGGATAGGAGGCATGCTAAGATGCACGCCGTGGTTGAGGAAAGCATAATGAGAACGTGACAGTTGCTGTCAAACGAACGTGATGAAAGTGTTTCAGAAATCGAATAATAGAGAATATAGGAATATAGATAATAAGAATGAAAGCAACACAAATATGAGCACTACATCGTGAGAAGGGCCTTCTTCCGCGGAACTTAAGAGATTGGAAATTGGCTTGATGTTGAATTTATGCAAAGGGTGATTTCGGGCTTCAATTTATTATCCAGGTCGTCGTCAATTAATCAATCTGTCACCATAATTAGCTATGCTCTAAAATTTGGCACGAACCACTCCCTCAATTCCGCATATTCAGTAGAAAACCAAAGACGATAAATGATACCCAGGAAAAAACTTTGGGTAGAGAAGAGAATTGGAGCCATATATCAACGGTTTTTGTTTTTCAATCTCCTCTAATCACGACCACAACCATACCCAACTACATGCCAATCAGCACCACTAAGACCAAGGAAAAATGCTTGTTGCCCTCGTGCTCGCATCCATAATACTATACAGACTGCAATCATCGCGAGTAGCGCTTATCTATGGATATCCAGCTCAAAAACATGTATATGTGCCGACCACGGTGTTTTCAGAACCAAATCCATTCTATTTTTCAAGAGCAGGAAAATGAAAATCCAGGTGCGCCCAAATCCGCCAAACGCCATGCCAGTTGAAAAAAAAAAAAAACGCCGCTCTTCTTGAAATGCTTTATAATGATGCGCGTAAAGTATTCTTGATCGTAGACCGCCGGGCTAATGATAATAAAGGAATGGAACCACTCGTGCTAATGCGTAGGAGAACGGGAGCGATATTAACATAATTTTCGCAATACCGTTGTGTATTGGTATATTAGCAGTTTACCATGTTTCCTGTACTGAGAATTAGCAGATGTCTCAATCCCATGACTAGACTGCGGTAGGACACTTACAGCAATGTACTGACCACTATCCTTCTTATTCACCCAGAATGTTTCTGCTTGCTCTCGATTTAACGCTCCCTTGGCCATGGTAACCTCCACGAGTGCTTCATGAACACCTTCTCCCATTCCCTTTGAGCTCCCACAGACAAAGACACGCCCGTCCAGGGCATTGATAACGAACCATACAATATCAGCCTGATTGCGCACCTCATCCTGCACGTATTTGGCATCTTTTTCATCCCCGGTAAGTGTAAGTCGAGCTTTGTTAGGCTTCCTGCTCTGCACCACTTTCTTAATCTCCTTCTCGTGATCACCAAGTTCACCACTGTAGATCTCATCCAGGTTGGAATCGCGCACACCTTGCACAAGCCAGATCTTATTGGCGCAATTGGCGTTTTTGAGGCGATTGAGAATGAAGCCGCGAAAAGGTGCCATGCCGACTCCGGCACCTATGAGCATCATGGGTCCGTCGGACATGAATTCTCTGCTCAAGGGATTGGACATGAGACCTCTAAACATGGGCACACGTATGTCGAGGACTTCGTTAGCGGCCTCGCCGGTGAGACCAGAAGCTTGAGCTTCGATGAACTTGTGTGCGATACGCTCTAAGAAACCACTTCCTACGCCAGTCCTCGACCCGGAACGCCAATCTGGAGTCTCGTGAACGGAAACGGCCATCTCAATCAGACGACGACCACCGGCGAGGCCGCCCCTCGATGCTGAGATGATCGGATCGTTGCTCAAAGAGTAGAAACGAGGCATGAGTTGTTTCATAAGCGATAGGATCGCGTCTAGGGGTGGTTTGGATGACGGGAATGCATGCAGCAGTTGCGCGAGCGTGATGTGCGGTCCGGTACGGAGATCGCAGAAAGCGGCCTGTCCTTGGGCCGAAGCAAGGAATGCCAGAATCTTCTTCTCGTTCGGTGCGCTGGCGTATTCGGAGAGGAGACGGAAAAGCGGTTTGACTGGAGGTGTGCTTTGGATGTCGCAACACCAGGTGAGAAGTTCGCGGCGTGTTGTGACTAGCTCTCGCGGCTTTTCTTCACCCCAGATAGTCGGCCATCGTCCGCCCCCCGTCCTCAACAGAATACTTTTATTGCGGATGAATTTAGGTATTCCGAGCATGTCAAATACATCGTCGACGACTTCGGTGTCGTTTGGTGGACACACGCCGATTGCTCCACCAACTTTGAAGTCTACCTCGCCCTCATCAGGATAATCTGTGACGTCTAAATCGAAGTGGAAGGTCCGTTTTTCTGCTCCTGGCTTTGTGAGTTCGCGAGCGCCAAATACTGGTGCCGAAAATACATCATAAGGTGGATGCGGTTTGACAAAGGAAGGCGGTTGAACATGAAGGGTAGTAGTGTGTTGGGGCTCCGAAGATGGTACCGAGTCAAAGGATATCGTACTTTCGGGAAGCGGTGTAAGATTAGTGAGCTTAGTGTCGAGGGACAGTGCTTCAAGTTTGATGCCGAGATGTTTGTAAGCTGCATTATCCGGTTCCTCTACTGGGACAAAGTCGGCATTCTTGTAGTCGAGCGATAGCTTTTCCAACATACAGCATCCCTCGCCACAGCAATACTTTTCAATGAGTTTGGTGCCTGCCTCGCCTGTGCCCAGAAGACGTCGGATATCGTCTCCATTTTTGGAGATCAGTGTGGTGGATGCCCGTCGTTTGCCAGGCGTAGGCGTAGGCGAGGAAGCGGGAGAGATAGTTGCGGTAGGTAGTGTGGTAATTGTAGCAGGAGTTAGACTCGATAGCTTCTCATCCACCTCACCCACACCGACCTGCGGTGAAGCCTGTGGAGTCAGGGGTGCTTCTGAGTCGATGGAGCCATCAGACCACGTGAGCGACTCATCAGAGGAATTACCGTTGTAATTGCCATTATTTTCGGTGGTGGGAGGTAGTGAAATGGTGAATTGTGGCTCTCCGATTTCTGGCTCCTCAGGTATCGAAGTTTCTGGATAATTCGGTTTCGAAGAGAGGACGCGATGAGAAGATTGTTGTGGCATTGCCAACGGCGACGTGTCGAGCAAGGGGCTCGACCGCGCCAGCGTATCTATCATGCCTGTACATTGTAAGTGATGTTCTGCCTCTGCATCGTCCCGCGTGGGTGGAATCATAAATGTAAGAAAGGTGTAATGCTGGGGTTGGGGGATCTTGATCTGATAAGACAGCGAGGCAGGCAGGTGCAGGGCAAGGCGAGGCGAGACACACCTTAACTTCTACTTACCGAGGAGGTGGAAACGGGGTAGAGAAAAAGAAGCAGAGGTTGTTGTACGGGTGAGGTGGGACAGGCCTCTGTGCAGTCTCTGTAGATAAGCCACTATTTTGTGAGTACCAAGAAATTGTAGGTGGTTCGAGTTTCAAGGTGTGGAGGGATTTGAAGGTGTTGAATGGTTGATATGGATAATGTCATCAGCGTTTCTACCCTGGCACACCCGGATTGCAGGTTCGCTTAGGGGGTATCGGGGGGTGCACGACCCGGACAGCGGCGCTCACTACTTGAATGCCAAATTATCAATTCCCAATTGCTTTTACTACATCAGCGCTTGGAAATCGTTACGTGGAAGAGGAATGATTTCCGCGTGAACAAAATTCGTCCATGGAAGTGGAATGGAAGGTCACACAGGTTTCAAGATTATTCGCCACTCCCCTACCCCCCACTTTTATGGGTGTGATTTGCGGCTTTAACTTCGTCCCTCTAAATGTTATAGAGATAAGATCTGATCAAGATAGGAATTTCATTCCGCGGCTCTGGCCGTTTCCCCACGGCTTACCTGCCGTGGCTGTGGGGCTCCGTCTCAACTTTGTTGGTTGATACATTGAAAACTTATTGGAATCTTCCGCTCACCGCTCCCATTCTTCTTCGATTCAACCCTCTGGGCCGAAATGTCGGGCTTATCTGATTTCAACGGCTTTCGGCTTCCCTCAGCGATATCGGAGCACCTTTGACCCCAGGCACACTACATTATTCCCAACGGATTCTCAATCAAATCCCTCTGATGAGACGGCTGAGGATGGCCCCGGCCATCTTTCAGCCTTGCTATCACCAAAATGATGATTTATTAAGGCACGAATTCTGTGTTGAACCTCTTTTGCATAGCTACTCCCTCAGGTTTCGGAATGCCTGGACAGGCCCTGATATACAGGTATCAAAGTAGATATGTTAAACCTAGTGAAGCGTATCTATGCCTGCGAGTACAATCCACCACATTTTCAATTACAGTAGATGGGTATACTTTGTGGGTTTAAAAATAATGACATAGTTTAAAACACTCTATGACCCTGATTCTGCCTTGGCTCTCAAAAACCATCAGGAGTAATTCGTGTCGTGACTTAAGTTTCTGCCCTTACTTGTACCGTTCAGTTTGAGTCAAGGAAAGCGGACCACAAGCCTCGTGTGGATTTGTTAGTTTTTTATGTACGTCATTCTGTCAAGAATTCTTGATAGGTATGGTTTCTGGTCTATTATGGAAATATTGTTTATGTTCTGCGGATCTTAACCGTGGTATGGGTACAGTGAAAGCCATCTCTACAAATCCATGACAGATTGTGAAGCAGTTGGCAAGTTGTCAACTCCTAGTTTATTTCTTGCAATACCCATCACCGCGTTCAAACTAAGGGAGAGAACAATAGAGCCATAATCATTACAGAACAGAGCAGCATCCTCAAAAAAATCATGCGTCGACACCAGCGTATCAAAAAAAGCCATTCCACCTTACCATTGCCGTCTTCCAGCAGTGCTATGCCTCATAGGCCTAGAACCATGCTCGATGGCCTGCCTCAATGGCCTTCTCCCCTCTACTCCTCCATGCCCCATCCCATCCATTACACTACCGCGCGAGCTTCCAAGAGAACTCCCACCACCCACACTACCATTCATCTGTCTCGGGAGCGGCGGTCCCACATATCGTCCAAATTCATCCTGATGCCCCTGTGCCATGGCAGAATTCTGCGCTGCATGCGCGCTTCTGATACCCGCCTCTGCGGACTTGATACTAGCCTCTGCGCTTCTCTCAACAGCTTTGGCCGATTTGCTGGAAGCACGGGCAGCGCGTTGAGATGCTGTCGCAGCGTGTGTAGATGCTTGGGCTGAGACGGCGGTGGGGACCAGTGATGCCACTGTTGCGAGGGTGGCCACTGTTGTCCAGAGAGTTTTCTTTTTGAACCAGGGCTTGTCTTCTTCGGCGGAGTCTTTGGAGGGGGAGTGGCGGGATTGGCGACGGCGTTCTCGCGATGGGGAACGCGAGGACATCGACGGAGAGCGAGAGCGATTTTTCTCGCGGCTAGATCTCCCCGTGCGCTTGTCGGCCGGGTCGTCGTGGAAGCGTACACCTGGTGGAGAGGTGGGAGTGTAATGTTTCTGCGCCGTGGAACGACTCTCGGGTGTCTTGTCGCTGTTTCGTCTCTGCCTTTCTATGTTCGGCTGGCTGACGTCCTTCTGTCCTCTCTGAGAGGACATCTTCTCAGACCAGAACACAATTTCACTTGCTCACTAAAAAGTATACCTCTTTTCGAGACTGTAAATATTAAAAGTCGTGGTTTCCAACAGCGGAACCAATCAGCAAGGCAGTAAACCCCCCGACGGGCTGTGGCTTGGTTAGTCAATATTATGAAAATGTTGCTGGCGGCATTCCTGCTGAAGAAACTACTTAAGCGGGCTCTCCCTCTTTATCATATGCTAGATGAGATAACATTTAAAAACCAGTTATTGCAGCACTGCCATAATCGGATCATGGCTGATCCTAGCAGGTTGGCCTGATCGATGACCGCATCGACGCCCACGGTAGTATCCACGTGGTGCGCTGTGAACCGTCCGTTTGTACTATACCTGATAAGACACCTTTCGCTCGGGTTCGGATGTACGTGAAAAGGAACGGGGGCGGTGTCTGGAGCTCTTTCCTGGGTAAGCGCATACAAGTCAGTAGCGGTCAAGGAATCAATGGGACCCTAGATCCAGCAGATAAAGTGGAGGTCGCTAGATTCCGTTCTCATTATCAGGATTCAAACAACATCCTTCCTCTGAGGTACTCAACGTGACAACGCAGTAATCTAGCCACGTCCTCATAG
Source organism: Tothia fuscella (assembly GCA_010583015.1). Taxonomy (NCBI): domain Eukaryota; kingdom Fungi; phylum Ascomycota; class Dothideomycetes; order Venturiales; family Cylindrosympodiaceae; genus Tothia; species Tothia fuscella. Next base: position 62,008 of record MU007074.1, on the reverse strand, counting down.
CCGGTGATGGACGATACTGCTGCATGCAACAACAGTCCCTCTTTGACGGAGCGGAACATAAACAGTGGATGGACATGGCTGGCTCAAAAACCGTGCTCTCCTCTTCTGATCGACAACTAGATGGGGCGCATGCTCTGACAACTGTAATTTTTATCGAGGGGCTTCCCTGGTATCCCGAGTATGCCTCCGTCATTCTCGCCGTATTTCGGTCCAAGGCGCTCAGGAAAGGCCCGGGTCTATCCAAAGCCCTCGATCACTATACGCATGACTGGGGCCAGAGTTTTCAACGACTGCCGTTCAGATCGGCTAGGGTAGAAAGAGAGTTGTATTGTGGTCCAAATTCACACGAATACAGCAAAGTGATTATTACTTGACACGCCAAGTAGTCGCATACGACAAAGAGGACCAGATAGATCGCACAGCTTCGTAGCCACCGTATATTCGATGGCTTCGAAAGTTGCGCAGAGGTGCAAATGGCTGGCGGTTTGGGCACCGAATGCCCAAACAAGGAAGATCCTTGTGTATACTCTTGTGATCCTCCAACATTGTGAAAGGATTTGTCCAATCTTTGATACACCTAGCTCTTCTGGTGCATAGCCATCGATAATTTGGGCGCCGAAGACATTCAATGCTAACTAGGACTGATACTGGGAGATTGTGAAGCGTCCTGCCGCCTACGCACGTCTAGAGTCGTATGGGCGAACACGGTTGACGCCGAGTAACAGACGATGGTTTGAAAGATCCCACAATTAGAAATTGGCCAGTCTTAAACCTCTGTTTGTGATTGATGTTAAATCCCGCTCGTGGTTGTGCACGAGGGTGAATGGTTGAAGTTTCGTCCCAACCTCGGGCTTTTGTTTTCCCTGAAAGCAAACATCAACGTCGACTCCTCCACCTGATCCTTCTCTTCCATAAACTTTAATACTCTTGACAATTATATCTCCTGCGTATCCAGATTCTACTCTACTCTTGAGTTCTACGAAGTATCTGGGTGGTACATTTGATAGAAGCAGAAGCACTGAGTGATGACATCGATGCCATCTGACACGATCTTGTATCGATACAAGCCTATAGCGATAGTAGTGAATGGTAGAGGCGTGGCGATAGGTTAAGTTCAGACTATGCTCTGTTAAAATATACATCACCCTTCTTACAACTTTTCCATTTACAAATCTTCTTCTTTTGATGCGCTTAGCTATTACGCCTTACATGCCGGATAGCACCATCCTCCCATAACATCGATCAGCAAAGGAAGTGGAACAGGCCACACTCAAGCCGGAAATGTATTCGCAATAAGAAGTTTGCTGGACCTCGAAGAAGATGACAAGCATGGGGTGATTGTGTTCCTCCTTTCCCATGTTGGCCGATGTCAATATGCAGTCAAATTATCGCAACAAGCTCGACGCGGACTGAGAGCCCGGAGTATCCGTTTCCATACAGTCTGAAAAGAACCCTCGCGTCCTGTCAACACCAATGCTTATCTTCTTACCTTGTCTCCAAGATTCGCTGTATTTATTCATCGCCCGATATCGGTGTGCACGACGTACTGGGGGAATTTGGGATTGGTGAACCGTGCGGGGCAAGTGCAAAAGCAAACGATTTCGCAAAGTGAAGGCCAATTTCTGGAGATTTGGAAACGACTCCATGCCAAGACCTCACGATGGTTGCAACCAACCCTCCGTTTCACGCCGAGTATGGTCAAAATATCGCATGAATTCTCTCCAGGATTCATTATCAAAAGTATTTGATTGATCTCAAGCTTTATAATAAGTAACATAGGGTTGCTGTAACCGTAATGTGCAGCTCTGTTATTCCCAAGATGTTCGCCAAGACTCTTCAATCCCCTATCGTGAACCTCACATTCTCTCACAACATTCGTAGAATCTTGAAACAAACTAAGACTACCAACTGTCGTCATGGGCCAGATTACCTTTCCTCCAGGCCTTTCTCAGAAATCTTTACTCTAACAACCATCCCCACAGTCACCATTTTAATATCATAATTTCTCTATACTCTCAGCTCGAAGCAGTACTTTCCATACTTCATATTCCCGCCTACACAAGGGCACAATTTCTCCTATTTGACGCAGAGGATAGTGCGCCGTTCAACATTGCCGACTATCTCAACCTCACTTCCCTACCAACCACGACCACATTTGCAGAAGCAGCAGCAAAGGGAGATGCTGCGCCAGCCCCCGCGCCCACCAAGCCGTGCGCCTCTTTCTCCTCACCACCATCCCCATCAACACCACAGAAACGTCAGAAGTAGTCAAGCACCACCAGGGACAATGGTCCCAACACTTCCCCGAAGCGTAGCTTGGGGAAGTCTGCGAACGGAAAAAGGAAAGCCTACGGGTTCTTGCCTGGTGCGGTGCGGTGCATAGTCGACGTGCCAAATATGGAGATCACGATCCCGGAGATCTTGACGTAAGTCCTGTGTTACCCTCTGTACTCACGTACACTATGGATACTAACCGTGGTGTTCCTGCCAGACCACATACATAGGCCAGCAATTGCGGCCCGCCTGGTAGCAAATGGCTACACAGGTAAAATGATATTCGATCTCATCAACTACTCTCGAGGCATTGCGGCGGGCACGGACGAAGCAATAAAAGCAAATACCGTCACAAAAATCTTCACAAACACTCTCACTGCCGCGCTCAGAGACCAGAATTGGCGCAAAGATGAGCAATGCATAGCACGAGTCCAGCAGTTCGGTTCCGACGTCACAACGGCCGCTTGGAACCGCAAATTCGAACCAAAGGGCGCTGGAGGCGTGCCCGTCAACAACAAAGAGACGGACGTGCCCTTGACAGACCTCTATCTGGGGACTGACCCCAACAGATGGCCCATTGGATCAGCAGAATCTTGGCTAACTGCCTCCTTGAGGCATGTGCAAGAGCTACTGCTCAATGATCCTCTTGCGCAAAACCTGATGGTCAGCGATCTACCTGCTATCATACTCCATTTGCAGATGACAGTCCCCGAGAGTTCGTTTAAATACGGATTGGACAAGAAGAGGGTTCAGTTCACAGACGCAAAGATGGTGGAATTTTGGAGATCGGAGACGAATGGATTGTTTCAGAGTCCTACTTCAAAATAGCGCAAGGCTGTCGAAGAGGAGGAAGATTGAGCTTGCTTTTCTGTTCCGAGAGTGCGAAGGATGCATGGCGAATGTGGTTCATTTTCGTTGCGATGCGGCCATTACACTGGAGTTATGAATGGATTTGCGCTGGAGTCATGGCATGAATTTGCCTCACTGAATATAGCCCGAGGAAATGGGGTGCTTCAAGGAGGTTGGGAGTTACGGCAATGGTTCTACAATCCGCAACGAAACGGCATTGATGGAATTACATCGTTATGGTTCGCGTTCATGGTCTTGGTACTACTTCACGATACCCCGAATGGCGAGCATGGAGGCGTTTAATGGTTTTTACATTCGGAGCATTTGCGATAATAGTCTAGATCTCCGCCAAAAGGAATACGAACTCAATCGTATTTACCACTCAACTTCACCAACCCATCATCTTCATTCTCCTTCTTACTCCTCCTCGCCCAGGCTGGAGCTTCGTCGCGTCCCTCATCTTCCTCCTTGTCGGCTTGTTCTTTATCTTTATGCACAGTCGTGGTGTTATGCTCCGCAGGCGAATAAATAGTAATCAATTCTAGAGGAGCATCTCCTTGCGTGATGAATTGATGCTGCGTTCCTGCAGGCACAACTATCATATCGCCTTTGCCGACTTTTTGATCTTTGCCATTCACTGTTGCGAGACCGTTTCCTGACGTGAAGATCAAGACTTGGTCTACTGTATGTACCTGGTTCAAATTAGCATGTAAATATGATTTTTCCACTGTACCGGGCAATTAAGCGTACTTCATCACCAATCTCGCCATTCACTGGTATCTCCATAACAACCACTTGTGAATACAGGCCTGTGAATAACACACGTCTAAATTCTCCAAAGCCTCGAGCGCTACTTGCCAGACCCTTTAGATATACCATATCATGGCCTGGTATTTCCTTGTTGGGTACGGATTGAGAAGACATTTTATTATTGGCTGTGATACCCCAAATCTCCTTTAAGTTTTGTGGAAGCGAAGGCTGTGCTAATTTAATACTAGAGGAAGAAAGGAAACGGGTAGATCTGATGGAAGGAGCTGAACGATTTAATGAAGATTTGATTGTAATGGACTTGGCGAAGTTAGCAATGCTTGAAGGTCTGATGGATTTATGCATGATGATGAAAATCGAGGAGGTAGGAGTTATTTGTCAATGTCCATCATACGGTAAGTCTGTTAATAAGCTTCCAGGTCGAGACGAATACACATGGTGACATCATGAACAATTCTTAGTCATGCCGCAGCAACGGTTTATGTCTTGCCGCAAATTGAATAGAGGTCCAGATCCTTCGAAGAGTTTACGGAGAAGCGGAAAACAAGACGGCGGAACCTGCATTTGGACAGGGGCGTCTGCAATCTCACACATTGTCGAACACGGGCACATAGCACATTAACCACAACGATACTCCTTCTTGCCAATTAAACTCGGGTGTAGCTGGAATCCCCGAGGTCTATAAACCAATATAAGAGCCCTAGAAAAGCTTTGTAGTATGATCAATTTCCAGATATAAAACAAAAGCTTAGTTCTAGAAGCTTAAACTATGCTAAAAGGTTCACAGATGAAGTTTCTCTAGCTTCGGACCCCATAGAGCCTGTCCGAAGTTCAATTGGTACGGGAGTAATGTTCTAATGGATTATAATTGCTCCAGTAGAAACTGGACCATACTTGGGGGAATAATCAATAATCATAATATAACACAGTCCTCGAAAGCCATGCAGAGTCATGAGTGCCAATACCAAAACCGACCACCACGGCCGAAATCCATTGAACCAAGCCAGTCCATTTGTGGGTCGCAAAAGGATCACAAGTCCAACCTACTGGCAGAGCGCAGTAACGAGAGCTTTGTAATCACCAGAAGTCTCGGACTTAACCCGATCTACTAGATTCTTCTTATAGAATTGCTTATACGCCACGTTGACTTGGCGAAGATGTTCGCGATTCCAGTGCACTCGGACGAGGCGGTTCACAAGTAACTCGTCTTTGGTACCCATACCCTTCATGCTGTCTTCCAGACCGTCAGCGTCGCATTTGACGCGGTCAACGGCCCGATTAAGCATCAAGAGGAGTGCGGACTGCATGTGGCCAGTGAATTCCTTCTTGAAGACGGAATCCAACGATTTATTCCATTTCTGGTGATACCGTTGGCTGATGGCTCGGATTTGCCCATCTGAAGCGAAACACATGGTTTGCAGGACGACGTCGTGATTTGTGCCCATCTTGGTTCCTTCCGTAGCTTGCTGTAGCCTGTCCACTTGCTGCTCAATCTCGTGAGGGATGCATGGCGCAGATTCTTCGGCTCGTCTGGCTGCGAGCACGTACTCGTACATCTTTTCCGTTTTGAGTGACAGATCATCCTTGATTTCTTTGACCATGTCCCTGCCGTAGATTTGCGTATAGCATTGTTTGATAGCGTGCATATCTGCGTTCGACCGTCCCAAACACACGTCATCAAGTAATGACTCCTTGGTTCCAAGGCCTTTGATCGCGCGATTCACTTGGTAGGCATCCTGTTGAAGTGGTCCCCGAGCAAGAGCCATAAGGCCCGCCTCAAACCAGCCACTCGTCTCCGATTCGATGTCCTTGAGCAGAGAGCGTCTGAATCGCTCATCGTATGTCCTCCTCAACTTTTCCATGTGTGGCGCATCTGGGACTTGTACGAGAGTTTGGATGAGAAGCTTCTCCTTAGTTCCAAAGCCCTTCATAGAATCCCGCAGCTGAGCTGCTGGCTGTTGCATGTCTGTGGGTGGGACAACATTGGGCAGATAGCCTGGTGTAGCTGGAGTAAGGGGACCTGCAGGTGGTGCGCCGTAACCCTGCTGAGGAGGATATTGGCCTTGAGCAGGGGCACCGTACGGTGGAGCTTGTTGCTGTGGAGGGTAGCCTTGTGGCGGATAGCCTTGTTGAGATGGGTATTGCTGTGGTGGGGCGCCGTATCCTCCCTGCTGAAAGGGTGGATAGCCCTGCTGCGGTGGATAGTGTTGGTTGTGCATCGGAGCTTGTCCGTAAGGAAGCTGTCCTTGCTGTTGGGGTGGGTATTGACTTTGAGGAGGGTATGGGGAGTGGCCTTGAGGAGGAGGAGGAGGTAATCGGTTATAACCTGGCTGTTGCCCCTCTGTATACCCTTTGTCAGCTCTTGTTCAAGCAGTTCTAATAATATCTAGCACCGGATTTTAGCCATTCTTACGGTTTGGTGGATAATAACCTGCCATTTTATTTGGCAAAGTCTTACTTTCTTGAGCAAGTTATCTGGCTGTCAGTGGTGCGCAGGCGCAAGGTAGAAATAGAAGATGATACTCGTAAATCAAGCTCGCGGATGCAAGAAACAGCCCTTTATAGAGCGGTATAGAGTAGGGTCAAGTCACAAACTAAGTACTTGGGAGGGGCGAGCGAAATTGCTCAGCCTCTCTTGGGAGCTCTTCCTGTGGAAGGTGGCGGAGCATACCAGTAAGGTTCTTGCTCGTGAGGGTTTGGTACAAGTGACGAAAACTATTTACATCCAATAGAAATTTGCGGCTGTGTATAGGGCCTGGTGACTGCTTCATTGTGACAGATAGGCAACAATTTGAATGAAATTCATTTGTCGTCTGAAGTCTCATGGCAGCTGTGGCAGTGTCGTGAAGCGCATAAAATGGTCTCGGAGCCAAAGCTTTAGGCGCCGCCCCACTATTATAGGGCTGTAATCCCTTCGCTAGCGCTTAACGTGTGGCATCCAATGGTATGGTCAGCGATTTCAGCCGGCGGTCCGAGTCATGAAAATACAAGCGAAGGAGTACTACTGTTGATTGCTAAATAAATAAAACTCATAACATGGAAACCTCTGCTCATACTGCGGCGGTCAAACGTCTGTAGCTCATATCCTACATGGGGTATGAAACGTGACGGAAAAGAAACTGAAAAGCACTTTTCAACTGTTTTCAAAAAGCCTCATTTCCTATCTCATAAGGTCCATACCAGACAGGTTGTTAATTCACTCCTTCCTCCGATCAAAAGCTCCTATCAAAGACCTCCAAACTAAAACCATTGTGTCCCCAAACGAAGGTCTAGGAGGACTCTTCACTCGGCTTGGTCGACGAGGTTCCTTTTCATCATAGTGTAAATGCTTTGGGTGACGGTGAGACGAGCGGTGGAATTTATGTGAATGCTGTGAGGATACAGAGCCCCCTCGAGGCCGCCCATGCTGTTGGCTACTGTATGCACCCTGCTGAGGGTAACCAGCCTGGGATTGAGACGCGAAACTCGGTTGAGGTTGATAGGGAGCCAAGTATTGCTGGTGTGGTGGAGTTGTCCCATACATCTGTGATTGCTGAGAAGGGCTCGTCCCATATATCTGGCCTACACTGTAGTGTCTAGGTGGCGTAGTCCCATATTGCATTGGTGGTGTCATGCCATATTGCATTTGCTGTGTGTGCCCATGAGACTGGTGAGGCGTAGGTCCAGGATGTTGGCTTGTGATTCCCGATTGAGCGGATGAGTCTTGTCGAGGAACGTCTCGAGGAACAGAGGGAGTGTAAGCTGGATGTACTGGGTGTGATTGCGATGGATTGTTTGAGTATAAAGAAAGATGGGACGGTTGATTTGGTTGGTAACGGCTTGGGTCATATACCATGGTGTCCGTTTTCTTTCTTGCTGTGTCGTCTATGGCCTGGTCAGCTCGATCAAATGTGTCAGCAAGGCTGTAAATACTCTGAATGGAAGATTAATTTGAATCAAAACTCTTCCCTCGCTTTAGGGAAAACAAGGAATTGATGGTTTCTACGATGAAAGGATGTTTACTTAATTAAAGAGTTTAAATGATCTTAAATGCTAAGGAAAGAGCCCAGCACAGCAGAGCAGAGCTGGGGATGTCTCTGGTGAGAGCAAACATGGATTGGCAAGAAGGTATCACCGCATAAAGAATGCGGAGGTGTTGATGTAACAATTCCGGTCAGCTTGGTGTTGTGATATGTGTACACAGATATTCCGTGTATTCAGATTGAGATTAAGTGCAAGAAGAACAGAGTCCTGTGCCGGGGCTCGTCCAGTTTATCAGGCTCACGCCAACACGATTTACAGCCTGCTCTCCATGGTAAGGCACAGTTTGCTGGCTTATTAGAGTGGTGATCGGCAAGGCGCTGTTTCGAGCTTTCGATGTTGGAGTTGGGGAACCCATGTAGGCAGTTGAAAGCGTGATGTCAACCCACATCTTCAGCACGAGTCAGTGCCAGCCTTTCCTACCACTTACGTTATCACCAGCTTTTCCAAATACAGCAATAACCCATCGCAGTTCCATCGATGCTTTGTGCATTCGTATCGGAGTTTTCAACCCTCAGTGGTGGAACGCTCGCTTGTGGCACTGTGATGGTGTGGTGCGTGGTGTTCCTAAGGTAATTTGCAAACCGTATTGATTTGTGACGACATCCACCATTTACTTCAGCTTTTTCTAAGATTCCCTGCTCTGCCTTGTGGCACCTGTGATGCCCAATGCGCCTGTGGGTATCTCCTCGTAACGAAGTACGCGATTCAATTGGACATTTGACTTTGCATGTTGTTAATTCTTACATGCCGTAAGTCATCGAAACGTACAAAAGCCACCGAGCGGTCGCAGATTCGTAAATGCTTGAAGCACTATCCTCGGAACAGTAGTCTCGTAGATCTTCGGATGGATAACCCGAGAGACTCGCCGTACACCTCAGTATTGGATAACCAAGGGAAAGCACAAGCCGAAGTGCTCAAGAGCGTCAGATCTTTCTGAGTATCTACCCCAATGCTTGAATAAGGATCGACAGCATTCATAAGCTTATGATCCTCCGATTCGGGAATGTACCTATTGGCCGCTTGCTTCAACCTCGAGAAATCGGGACAGGGAGAGGGTCTTGCGCACGGAAAAGCTGAATGCTTCAACTCTACCCCAGGCCATTCATATGGACGAAGAGACTTGGTGACTTTATTATAGTCTCAATGACAAAAAACTGACTTACCATTTAGGCCCATCACCACTTAGAAATACACAATAGAGAAACAGGCCACCTGGTTATGCGAAAGACTTACAATCGAGGATTTGATACCATCCACCAGATTGCTTGCGCTACACATTTCCCTGGAGCACCCTGAGTTCATACACATCTGCTAAGTTGATCAGAGGATACACATGAAGATGTGGCGTCGGAGCAGCTGATGGAGATAATCAAGGCTCCTCACGCAAGAATCGCTCATGACTGTTAAACCTGAAATACAACAATGAGTTACAAAAACACTTAAAGGAGAGACCAGCCCGCACAAGATAAGTAAACGCTCACATACGCAGGCTTGGGACTTTCCCAAATGTCAACATGGATTACCGTTTGTTATTACTTCAATGGTGCCTATTCGTCAAAGAGCTCTTCTTGCCCGATATGCGGAACTGCCCAATTAAGAAGGCAAATTTCAGATTTCTTGACTTTCGGCCACTGGGCAAAGTAAAGTGAATTCAGCGTACGCTCTGTCGCTAAGGGTCAATGGTTACCCAGCTTAGAGTAGATGTGGGAGTGATTTGTTCTAACAGGAGTCACAGGTCCAGATCTTTCACCCCTTCCCATTGCATCGTTACCCCCACTTCTCTCAACCCCACAACATCAACTTCATAACATCCCCCAACAATTCAACCCCAAATCTCACCCCTTTCGATTTCGCCCCTTTCGATTTCACCCTTTAGCTTTCCCTTTGCCTCCGAGTACTTATCGCAACAAGATATCGACAAAATTTACAATGGCTTCAAGCGTTGTCGACAACGAAAAGCTGGTTGCAACTGCCACTTCTAATGCCCCCGAGATCAAGCCTGAGCCTGTTGATGAGACCATTGTCAACGCCACTGTCGACCGCGCCCCGAAGACGCCTAAGACACCAGTCAAGCGCAAGAAGGGAGACGGCGTTGCTTCACCTGGCACGCCCTCAAAGAAGGCCAAAGGCAATGGTACTGGCAATACTCCAGGCGTAAGATCACCACTAAATCTCAACACCCGCAAATCTCACTGATTGACAGAAACAGCGCGACAAGGTTCTCAAGATTGCCGAGTCCGCAGATGAGCTCTCAGCTCATGATCAGATGCTGCTTTCATGGAAGGATGTAAGTGCGCTTCGAGATTGACATCAATTAAGGAAATCATAGATAACACACAATGGCAGGAGGGCAAGTCATGGGCTGTCATCAAGACGGAATGGGAACGCCTCACTGGCAACAAGCCTGGTGGATCTACATTGCCCAATCGCTACGCTCGCCTCAAGGCCAATCTAGCATGCGTCACCCCCGTTGACATTCCCCACATGATGAGTGCCGAAACCGAAGCCGTCGAGCAAATCGAGGCTGAGATCAAGGAGCTTTGGGCCAAGAAGTGGGCTCGGGTTGGCAAGATCATGGAAGGAAAGGGTGCCGCAAGCTACCCCGTAAGTAAAAAAAAAAAGGGAATATCTTTTGTGAGGGATGCGTTACTGATAATTAAATAGGCTGCCACCATCGAGAAGCAGTTCAAGAAAGTCAAATCCGCTCCAGTTACGACTGGTGCAGATAGCCCTCAGCAACCTGCCGATGACGAGATGGCTGACGATGCTTGAGCGGTCTCGCATTGCACACTCTTATTGTTCGTGCAAATTCGAGCGTGTGGATAGTCACTTATATTAAGTTCGTTAGGGGTTTTCTGATTAGAGATAACCTAGACTATACGGTGTCTCAGTAGAAAATTTAGGATTTTAGGACTTTGTAGGGCTTTCCAAGACGGCGTTTATGGTGGATCTATGATACCTCCTCTTTCAATGGGAACCCCAGTCCTACTAGCACAGCCGGCTCCTCCAAACTTCTATGATCGTAGCTAGGGAAAATGGTTAGCTGTTTACCCATATAAATCGTTTTCGTCTTGTGCAAGCTCACGTGAGAACTCCCACTCCCCCAGGCTCCAACATTAGCAATAACCTGAAATCTAAGCTGTATCCTAACCACCTTCTCACAAAACCTCGCAAGATATGACCATGCGCAACAAGAAGAATATCTGCTGGCTTATCATCATGCATATGAGGAGACTGGATATCCCGAATTTGCGAGATTAAGTCGTCTAGGCGATCACTGACCTGTTTCGGTGTTCTGAGGGTGTGTTAGAAATGGGTGGGCTACCAACTTCAAATAGAAGGAGACGACGAGCAGCATCATGTTTCACCAAGACACCTTGAGAAAATGATGGAGTAATGGAGAAAGGAGACGGTGCACTAACTCTCCTTCTTCACAACCATCAACCCAAATATCCCACTCCTTCGTTCTATCCAAGCCCCTCTCTTTCCTAGCAGCCCTGATATCTTTCGTCAACATCCCCTCGTATAGTCCATATTCCCATTCCCTTAAATCTTCAGTCGTATCTTTCTCAATTTCCACGCCCTCACATTCACCAGTGAACAAATCAAACGTCATTTGAGCTCTCTGTCTAGGCGAAATAAATGCCTTCACAATACGAGATGGATCCATCAATTTTCCATGGCCAACTACCATGCGACCTGTTTCTTTGACCTGTTCTATACCCCGTGCTGTTAACGGGATGTCCGTCTTTCCCGTGTATTGACCTGTTCTCGACCACTCCGTCTCGCCTGGGTGCTGTGGTTAGTTGCTGCCGTCGAACCGTCAAAGTAGACCTACCATGGCGCATTACGAAAACCCTAGGGGTTGGCATCGTTTTTGGATTATAGTCCTAAAAGAATTGAAGGGCTATATTTGGAAGAGTGAATGTTTAAGTATGATATTCTTATCGAGACTGAAGATGAATATTCAGGATAGACAAGCTTCGATAAAGATCAATGGATTTATAAATCCTGGGATGAAATAACTCAGGCCATCCACCGAAATATCAGATACTCCGTCACGTTTTTTCAGATTACGCTTGTTGTCGTGGGGTTCATCACGGAGTGGAATCTTGTCCAAAAGTCCTTGCCCGAAAGCGCGGAATTGATTCCGCTGCAGGAAACGGTCCAGCCTCCGCAACTGGATCTTGCTCTTCAGACATCAGCACTAGATTTTATTTGGACTCCTATATCCACACCTTAGCTTACCAAGACGATACTCACATTCACATTTCCTCTAAAAGCATGGGTGGAAGTACCAGCAAGCATATACACACAGTATTCTCTCATAAACCACGGAAATTCCGGAATCGATACTCAGACGCTGGAGCAGAAGCCGTCGCGAAGCCGGTAAAAGCACTGGTTGCGAGTGTCAAAGAGTATACTCAAAATGATCGATCAAAGATGAAAGATCATGCTCACGTATCATAGCCTGGTCACGAAAAATGTATATTCAGATTTAACGGTGGTCTGTTGCGAAGAGATACACCCCGTTCATCGAGCGATAGTATGTCTTCGCTCATCTTGGTTCGAGCAAGCATGTAGGCAAGCCTCACGGGAAGATAACGTAAGGTGGCCCTACGGGCTATCATGAATTTTCCAAATCCAAGGCATGAAACCTCCACAGGTGATCCTGCCTGACAATTCGGAAGAGCCACATGTGATTGCTTCCATGTTCACGTATCTTTACACTTTGCACTACAACGATGATGGAGAGTGTCTCGATTTTGGTGTCCCCAGAAGTCATGAGGGCATTGAGGATAGCCACTCCGTCGCGCACTCGCGAGACGTAGCTGATGATGAGCGAGATGATGGGCAAGTTGGTGAAGAAGAATCTGATGCATGTTCTTCCGAATTTGCTCTCATACCTGAGGATAAAGTTCATACTACACTTAAGGAAAGTGAGCTTACCTCCCAACAAGAATATGTGGATATCTGTCCAGTCCCACCAGACGATTTGCCAGATCTCTCATCTCAACATTTAGGAACCCTTGTGCTGGAAAGAGACCCAGGATATCGCCCATGTCCATTGCATCTCCATGCTCAAATGCACAAAGCTGGAGTGAGGTACGGTATTCCATGCCTCACCGCTCACGCGTTCAACAAGTTTGTTAGCCGTCTTCATTATCAGTTAGATGTTGGTGAGCTATTTCAAGCTGTGAGAGGTGTCTTGATGTTCATCACATGGATCCCAAAGGTCCTGGTTTGGAAAACATGCAGTCCATGCTCGTTCAAGCTGCGAAGCGAAGGTGGGCGTCGATCAAGCAAGACGAGGCATTTAAGATGCTTATTCTGAGTAGGCCTGAGTTTGGGAAAGATTTGCCGAGGCTTTTGTGATGTACCAGTGTTGGTTGATGAGAAATCAAGCCAACCTTTGGGGCGCTGATCAATTAAGTAAAAATTATTGGGAACTATTGCATACTAAATCTTGGCTTCCAAAAGGATTGTCATCCATGTTCTAACAAGCGAATACCACAAACCCCGGTAGTTAATAGAAACATGTACCCAACCGTAGTGTCGTGACCATCTCCACCACTGAATAAGTGTAAACACGTAGTTTCTGCTTCGTGTTTACACAGGGTTTTGCCACTGATCGTGCCTCGATATCATGGAAGTGACAGGCTGGAAATCCGTCTTGTCCCCCAACGACGTCGCCGTCTCAACCTGACTAAGTCGGTTTTCCATATCTTCATCCGCCTTCACAACTTCCAATTCCGGCCTGTTCGACATTACAGCGATAGACTTCGACCTTTCCGGGGACATTGGTGGAGTCAGCTGACCAGAAGATGCAGGTGCGGCGACGGACATGGACCGTCCCTTTGAACCGTCCACAGAGTTCGAGCGCCCCAGATCTTTGGAGCTCTTACGCCAACTCTTCGGTTTGAGAATGCTGAATAGACCTGGTCTTATAACCTGAACTGGCTTGTACGCGTTTTTGACCGATGTGGATTGGCCCAAGACGTAGGCTGCTGCTCCTGGAATCTCGGAGCTGGTGTCCGAACTACCTTTCTGCATGGCTTCTCGGTAGGAATCAGCCCATTCTTTGTCGAGATACGCGAGGGCGCCTTGGGTGGCTGCTGCGTATTCTGGGTAGTCTGTTGCACATGCTTCTGCTATGAGACGCAGCTTGGACATGTCAGCTGAAGCTTTAGGTTTGGTAAAAATTGGACTGCCAAGTTAGTACAGAAACCATTGAGAGCATGTCGTTATCCTTACTGCCATCCAAGAGCTCTAATATCGTGCTTCATAGCGCGGTTGACACGGTCTTCAATATCAACGAGTCCAATGAGGAAATCTACTTGCTCGCGAATCAAACTGAGATATATCTGAAACTTTTGGGTATCCGCAATGATCCAATGATTGATAGTAATACTCATTCCCCGTCGAACTTCCCATCGTTGATGCTGGAGGATCTCAATTTTCTCACGAAATGCCTCTAGCCTTGCTGTATCAAGCGCTGTTTGAGAGGATGTTAGAAATTTTCTAGGCGACTTGAGTCCATATTTTTCAAACTGAGTAGCTCGGTCCAAGTGTGCCGGGCGATCAATAATATTTTGCAGAGATTTCTCAATGGTGTTGCGAGTGCCTGGGTCGTCCAATCTGGGGTCTCTTCCTTCGCCAACTTCGCATACCCCTAACATATCTCCCCAAGCTAGAAGTCTGCCTTGTTGGATGCCCAGCTTGGCTATCTGAAGTCGTTGGTCACGGTCCCATTCCTTTCCTGGATGTATCAGGAGTAGGCATTCAACCTGTGAGGAAGGCCATGTTAGTACGTTGTCTGTACTCTTGCTTTTAATGTCGGCTAGCAAGATTTCAGACCGTGGCTTGCTATAATAGAAAGTTGCTACATACGCAAGTGCTGAAGAGATGTGCTAGAGATAAAGCGCCTGCATTGTCTTTGCTCGGTGGTGTCATTTTGGAAACAAATCAACGCAGTACGAAGTGCAATGGAAGGAGTGATTGAGGAGTGGCAAAATTCTGTGTGAATAATGAAGAAGTAGAAGCGACCACAGCATATAATGTCTTGAATTGTCAGCGGTCGAGCAGATGACGGGATCTAGAAGAGTTGAATTAAAATCACTAGCTTCATCAGGCGGAGTGCTCCGTCTTTAAGAACGCCCTGTTGTGGTCAGGGTAAGGTATGATTAATTGCAGCTATGTGAGGTCGAAATGTCTTCCATAGTCAAATGACATAATACCCAACGCCTCATGCACAAATTGGATGAGTTTACAGTATCGTCGTATTTCTGCGGGGTAGCTAGATCGATTTTCGGACGCCAATCTAGGGTGCATCGGCTACAAGGAGTTAGTGAGGAAAGGCTGTTAGGCAGCCTATTGCTAATCATGAGGATGAAATTGATGTTGAGAGGCATTGGAAACGCGCTTGGAGAAGTGGTTGAAGGAAAATTTTGCTGGAAAGGGGTTATGGAAGATCCACTTTGGTTAGAGAGTTGTTTCCACGTGAATTGGTGGGTATAGCGGGCGCTGGGGGCAAAGAAAGAACACCTCATGACGCGACTGCTTGATTCCGTTGTGATGTTTGAATTGCCAACCAAAACACTGGGCCGCAAAGTATTGCTGGAATAAAGATGAGTGATTACAAAGTAGCACCATATGTCTTCCTCTCAGCTCTTTATCGCCTCCTCGCCCTTATCAACGGCGCGAAGGAAGTCCAAGTTCACCTTTAGACAACTGGGGCAGCTCGCGCAGTCCAACACACAGTGTCCATTGCGTGTTATAACCCATGTGGATCTCGATGCCTTTTATGCAGTAAGCAATCGATAGCGTTTGGCGTTTGGCGTTTGGCGTTAGCATACAACCGTACGTACAACTTGAAGTACTAACACGCTGCAGCAATGCGAAATGGTGCGCCTGGGCGTCCCCGAAGACCAGCCCCTCGCCGTCCAGCAGTGGCAAGGCCTTATCGCGATCAATTACCCATCAAGAAAGTATGGTATGGGAAGGCATATTACAGCGACAGAGGCCAAGAAGCTTTGCCCCGAGATAGTACTACAACACGTCGCCACATGGCGCGAGGGTGATGAGAAGTGGGCGTACCGTGAAGATGCATTCAAGCACATCGCAACCGACAAGGTCTCATTAGACCCGTATCGTCTGGAGAGCAAGAAGATTATAGCACTGATCAAGGAAACTCTCCCAGAGAATCTGCAGAAGGTGGAAAAGGCTGGAATTGATGAAGTTTTCTTAGATCTCTCCGCGCACGTACACTCCTTACTCCTGGAGCGGTATCCCGAACTTCAAGGACCACCACCGTACGACGATCCCACCGAAAACCTTCCGCGTCCGCCATCGACCGTCCTCGACTGGAATGCAGATCACCTTGTCGACCTCGATAATGCAGAGACGGAAGAAGACGACCCAGACTGGGACGATGTCGCCATCTTGATTGCCTCTGAAGTCACCCGCAAAGTACGCGCCGCCATTCGCGAGAAACTCAAGTATACGTGCTCTGCCGGTGTCGCCAGGAACAAGATGTTGGCCAAGTTGGGTTCGGCGTACAAAAAGCCAAACCAGCAGACCATTGTTCGCAACAGAGCTGTACAGCAGTTTTTGAGCGACTACAAATTTACCAAGATTCGGAATCTGGGTGGAAAGCTTGGGGACGATGTTGTTGCCATGTTCAATACCGATACAATCAAGGACCTCTTGGCAGTGCCCTTACAACAACTGCAACGGCTTGGAGATGATACTGGCTCCTGGCTCTACTCTACCATTCGAGGAGAGGATAACAGCGAAGTCAATCCACGAACAGCTATCAAGTCCATGCTATCAGCAAAGTCATTCCGACCGTCCATCAACACATTCGAACAGGCCGTTCGATGGCTTCGAATCTTTGCAGCCGACATATTTAGTCGCTGTGTTGAAGAAGGCGTACTTGAGAATAAACGTCGACCAAAGACATTGAACTTACACCATCGTCAAGGGGCACAAACTCGCTCTAGACAAGGCCCGATTCCTCAAGGCAAACAACTTACGGAGCAAATGCTCTTTGAACTTGCGAAGAATCTGCTTGCTCAAGTCATTGTGGATGGTCGAGCTTGGCCGTGTGCCAACCTTAGCCTTAGCGTTGGCGGCTTCGAGGATGGAGTCTCGAATAACAAAGGTATTGGAGGCTTTCTAATCCGCGGAGACGAAGCGAAAGCATTGTTGCACCAGGACAATAACACCTCGCGACGAGATGCTGTGGACGAAGAGCCTTTGGCTAAGAGAAGAAAGACGGAAAACAACCCTATCCAGAGATTCTTCATTCCTCAAGAGAATAGCAGAGGCTCCAACGGAGATGAATACCTTCCCGAGGATGAAGCCGATAATCCTGCAGCACTTGAGCACAACAACTCTACGGAGCTATCGCCTGACCTACTACCTTCTGCACAAGGGGCTGCAGCTTCTTCCCTACACCTGCAAAGCATTGAGAACTACTTCTGTCCCCGCTGTAAGACTCAAGTGCCGGTTGACAACCGATCTGAGCATGAGGATTGGCACTATGCAAAGGAGCTCGCCAAAGAGATGCAAGCTGAGGATCGCAGCAATTCCAGTACGCCGCGGCCTGTGCAGCCTTCTACTAAGCAGGCGAAAGGAAGGGGTAGACCGGTGGCGACCGCTCCTGGAAAGGGAGTAGAGAAGGGCCAGAAGAGGCTTGCGTTTGGGAAAGGCTGAAATGGGCTAGAGTCCAATCACGTCTCTAGAGATACGTCTTCTGCTGTTCGGTACCATCAATTTACCCCCAGTAACAAATCCTTGGGTTGAAGATCTGAACTGTCGAGCCTGTGGCTAAGCTCCATGTCTGAGCGCTATCGGAAATTCAGCGCGAGGAACCCCAAGCGCTTTGCATCTTTGTTCAGATTGAGGACCCAGGTGTCTCGCTCACATTCCCGGTAATGCGGTGTGACCTATTGTCGCGACTTGTGAGGACTATGCTTCTAATATCAATACTCCTCTTCGATAAAAATAGTTGAAACTCCTAGCACTTGAAAATGCTCAGGGAGATAAGTTCCTATCCCGGCAGCTAAGACCTTCGAAGTCGTGCTTTTGGGTGCCGACAATGACGGAGTTCACTCGAGTCAATATCGCAAGCAACATTTTCGCAGCTTCTCCTATCGATTGGTATGCTATTGAGGCCTTGAGTACATGCTTCGGCGTGCTTGCTGTCAACAGGACTATAGCTCCAGCGTCGATACGCATTGCTAGGCGATCCCATTCGCCCAGCTGCAAGTGGCGCTTTATTTCCCCTCTTACTAGATTACCAATACTCAATGCTGCATGGGGGCTATGGATAAAGAACATCACACACATCTTGTTCTTGTGGAGAGATATGCACAAATAAAATTATGACAATGAAGTCCCAATTTGCATTTTTACTCGGTACGCTCCCACACGCACTAAAACGAAATTTTCCAGGAGCTTTGAGCATACTAGAATAGAATGAGAGATTCCTGAAGAAGGCCCGTTGGCCAAGATCTTAGCTATTACCTGGTATGAATGAATGTGAAGTCACCGGACAAAACTGGTACTGATGCGATAAAAGCTCCCCAATGCGCTCAACTCCGACTTCAACAACAACACCGACACCGCCAACGACCAATCTCATCAAGCCACTCCATCGTACAATACCCTTGCTCTTCTTGTACTACCTTCTCGACTTTCCTACCATAACTTTAACGTCAAGTAAGCATGCATTCCATCCCGAATTAAGATCGGTAGCGCCTAACTCTACTTCAGCTTCTCACATAAGAATGGCACCACCCATCAACATGAGCTGGCTAAAGGCCAAGGAGCACTTAGCGACCAAGAAAAGCAATGCCTTGCCGCATTGTGGCTACTTCACCTCGAAACCAATGGAAAGGTCCATTCAACCACTTGCCTGATTTAGACGCAGTACAACTAATACTTTTGGTAGCCTAACCCACCGATGCTGCTGCCATGTTTGGCAACTCCAAAGCCAGCTTCGCAACCATGTACAGCGCTACAATAAAGAAGCTTCGTGACAATAATTGCGAATTCGATGCCGCTGACCCAGCCGCCGGCGGTGATGCTTCTACAGCACCTACACCATCCAAGAAACGCGGAAAGGCTACTCTGCTGACTCTAGCCGCAGCAGTCAAGGATGAACCCACTTTTCAGAAGTCTCGCACTACCAAGAAGACAGGTAAGGAGGTGTTCATGTCGGACGAGGGTGTGAAGGAGGAGGAGCATACGGAGGAAGAGTAATGGTCTTATAGAACGTGAGATTAGTGCAGCTATTATGGTTTTTCGTGGCGTATCAACGGCGTCAAATGGCTTATATCAGGTTGTGCACATGCCATGGTCAAAATAGCCTTAAATTGAAGAATTAAAAATGCCCTCATGACTTCCAATCCGACTCGGTGCTTCAGATTCTGGGACTTATGGGTATGACCATTTCGAGGCCAGATTTTGATTCACAATAGGTGCCATAAGAGCGTCAGATCGTAAATTAGATCGGCATCGCTGGGATATATCGACACTATTGGTCAGGCCCAGTCTGCTGACGTAGAAACGTAGTATTCAGGGTTTGCATTACCGAACAGCAAGGGCGCTACAGAACTCATGAACGCTCGTCAAAATTGACAGTTCATGCAAGCGGACGCTACCCAATGGTATCTTTGGATACCATTAATCAGTAACCTCGTATAATCTTCTGCTAGGGAGCTTCGATGTGCCAATGTACGATTTGGGAGGGTTAGGGGTCTCATTGAATTCCATAAAACGCAGATGCTGCCTAAGCTCCAAGGAACCTTCCCAAGTAGGCAAGACCGCCATCAGCTCACCGGGAACATTTGAGGCTCGCCAAACTCATAAATACTACCTTCCTTCTCTGACCATCCATCTACCATCCAACTACACACACAACAACATCATTCCAAATTCAACAGAGAAACATCAGATTACATATCAAACCAACGTAGGTACACTCGTCTATGTATACAAGCCAGTACAACTGACCGCCTCCTCTTCCAGCAACAGATCACACGCCAAAATGCCGACATATCACTGGGAGAAAGTTCAAGAAGTCCTCAACGATACTGAGAAGAACCGCCTCCTTTGCATCTTTCTCGCCATGGACGCTAAGGTAAGAAGACTATCCAAGCATAATACTTTCATTTTTAATATAATAACAATCTCAACGCAGCCAATCAAAGAGCAAATCCAGGAGGCCGCAAAGGAGTTTGGCGCCGCGGAGGGTGGCTTCAGGCAAATGTATAATAAGACAATGAAGAAACTGAAGGAAAAGGGCGCTGAGAAGGATAGCGGTGATGCAGATGCTTGATGATTGAGCGCGTGGAGGTGTCTCGCCGCAGCAGTTCTGATAGGGGTTTTCATGATTAATTTTGGTTCTTCCGAAGCTGTTAGCCCAATCGTGAGAAGCCTGGCGGTGGTCGTTGAGGATGAGGATAAGAATGCAAATGCTTGCTCACTTTCTTAGCTAGACCACTATGGCTACGAACTTGCCTACCGATCATCGTGACCTTTTTTTTACCAATGGTCCTATCAGACAGCCACTGTTAAGTAGGGCCTACTGAACTCCAACCCCATATATTGCCCCAATCAGACTGTGTTAGGCTACCATGAGTTCCAAGTGAAGCTACCCGTCCCTTTTCTCAGATCTTTCCGAAAGCTTTCACTCCACCCCCATCCACCACCGCATCCGTGACCTATAAGTACCCCTCCTCTCCCCACTCCAACTCTCTTCTTGCCCCATCACGACAGAGCAGCACCAAATCTCCTAGTTCCTCAAGCTCCACAATTTGAAAACATTTCAGCACAAGCAATAACAGCAGATCAAACGTATGGTCCTCACTCAACTGATACTTCTACTCAATGCTAACTCTCACAGATATCAACAATGGCTCCATTCTCCTACCAAAAAGCCAAGGATATTCTTTCGGAGAAGGAACTTGAACGCGTGGCTGTAGTCTTCTTCGTCTGCGCCGAGAACATTAAAGTAAGACAGCCCCTCCTCCTTTAGAGCGGCTCACTCCCTTTCAACTAGTGAACACACTTTCATATATCTGCCTTTTCTTTCGTTCATGTATACTTGTACCGCTCTCAAGAGTGTCCATCTCTTTGCCCTCTTACCAGTGCTTCATTTACATTCATTCTGCATCATATCCATATTATCCTTCTTTCCTTCCATATCTTCACACAAATTTTTACCACAAACACTAACAACTCACTCCCCTCCCAGCCCACCGCCGCAGACTTCGCCCTCGCCGCGTCAGAAATCGGCGAGAACCCCATACCCAAACCCGAGAGCTTCGCCCGCATGTTCCGCGAATCTCTCAAGAAGCTCCGAGAGAAGGAGGCCTACATCGACGGTGCCGAAACCTCCGCCACCGCAAATGAAACCGGCGATCAAGATGAAGGTGGGAAGGCGGACAAGCCCAAGACACCACGGAAGCGCAAGGCCGCGGCCGCGAGTGTGAAGACAGAGGGTGAGGACACTCCAACCCCTAAGAAGGCGAGGAGTCCGAAGAAGAAATCTGTAGTCAAGGTGGAGGTGAGGGATGTCGCTCAGACGGTTGAGGGTGAGGATGCCGATGTTGCTGCCGAAGGGGATATTAAGAATGAAGCTGGTGAAGTGGAAATTTGAAAACTGGATTTCTTCGGGCTTTGGCCTGCTTTCGCATGAGGTTCGAAGAGGATATGATTTCCCATGATTTATGAGTTTGAAGGTCGGTGTATCCGCTTTTCTGCGGAGAGAGGAAAGCTCTTTGAAATTAGCTTCATCGTGTGCTGAAGCAGATTAGTCCGCTCTGGAAATATGGAATGAAAATAAAATGCTTTTACTCTTCTACTAGTATCACCTGTACACTTACTACCACCACCCAGACATATTTGACTAGGACCACCCACAAAAATCACAGCAACTCCTGATGATGCGAAAATGGAGCATAACAAAAATATTGAACGTGGGGGTATCTCTAACATAACATAGATAGAGCATCCTCTACCATTTGCAAATGAGAAAGCAAGAAAAAAGACGATCAAACTTTTGAAGGCAACTTTGAAATCCACCCAACCCAAAAATCGCCAATACATGGTAAAAGAGCGACACCACGAACGCCAGATTTTGCCGTAGCCATAGCCATGGCCAGAATCTTTTCTCTACTTTGCGGAACAGTAAGAGATGGAACAAATGCAGACGTGACATTCCGACCGTAAAAGATGAAAAATCAGAAAGGAAAAAACTCTAAGAAGGCTTGTCACACCCAATCCTCCCCAGCAGCTCTTTATGATCCCCATGCCCAGGAATAGAAATGGCTGTCGCCCTCGCTGGCCCACCCGTCCTCCGACTCGTCCTCCTGAGCGGTCCAGAAGGCGATCCATTCCTCCCGCTCAGCTTGTGGTTTAATGCTTCCGCGTCCACTTCTTCTTCTATAGGCATGTGCGCTTTAGCATTCATTTCATTGGTAGCATCATATGAGGAAGAATGGAGGATTTCCACCTCAATTTCCTCATCTTCCACTTCGTCTTCGCATTCATCGTCGCTTCTGGGGTCTTCGGAGCCTTTACCGCTGAGGACGCGGTAGGCTACCCGAACTATCATGCCGAACCATATCACTGTCAAGACTTGTAGTGCCAGTAGCAGTGATAGAAATGATACGCGTATTTTATTGTTGAAACAGACGGTTCCGTCTGGACGGTTGAATGATTGAAGGACGTTTGTCCAAATGGAGGAACCGCCGTAGAAGGAAGTTTGTTTGCCAGTTTTGCTGTCAAAGCACGCGTATGGCATTGCTTTTGGGACGTCGACGTGAATGGACCAGCATACTATCAGATAGCATATGTGGCGGGTAAAGAACCATGCCGATATAAATACGCCAAATGCAATGTCGCAGGCTGTTCGCATGTCGAGGTAGTTCAGCATTTTGGCGAACTACGCAAGTGATTAGTAGGGGTATTCAGGTATAGATTGGATTCACAGACAGGAAGGAGTATGTCCACGAAATCCATAATGCAAAGGATCACGTTTCCGACTTTGGTTTGGTAGAAGCCATAGCTTGTGAACATTAGTGCGTTGGTGAAGATGTGGTGAGTGAACATCTGCCAGTGATCTTTCCTCTTCTCTTCGATGTGTAGGACGAATAATTGTTGGACCCAAAAAGCGAATTGGACGAGGTAATACCACTTCATGAGGCCGGTCATGGAACGTGTAGGGAAGTTTGTCCACATCTCCTTGGGGTCAAGCCAGTAATCCGAATGGTACATGATGTACTTTACTCGCAGTTAGCAAACGATACATCAAATTTTAGAACACCTAACTTACTGCGCCCAGACTCCAGAAGACAACATAGTATAGAAACTGCCAACCCTGCTCGGCGAAACGGGTCTTCATCTTCTCGGATTTAATGCCGGCCCAACAAGCAAAGGGCGTTAAAAGGTAATCCATAACCACAACACGCACACCCGTAAAGACGACAACCCACAATAACACAAAGTAGCCATCATCCCATCCTTGAAGATAATGTTGTTCCCTCGCGTCGTAGTATGATAACCGGAAGAATTTTCGTGTTTGTTGCCGCGCTCGAGGAAAGCAGAGGTGTGTGAGGAGTAGGAGCAGGAGGAGGTTGATAGAAAGACCTGTGTTGAGATAATATTGAGCACTATCGTCCCATACACCATGGAAATGAAATACATATAAAAAGACATACCAATCTGATGTTCTACAACCCAAGCACACGCAGCAGCGAACGGACTCTTTTCATTCATACTCCTCCTCCTGCTGTGTCTAGTCGTAGTAACGACTACCTTCCTCACTTTCCCCTTGTGTCCCCCAGCAGGAACAAAACTATCCTTCACCAGATACTCTTCCAGGGCAACTTTCTTTGGCCGTTCCTTGTCTTCGTTATGCAGATCGGGAGACACATCCTCAACCGAATACATATCGAGAGACATGATTGCTGTAGATTGGTGGGGGGGATGGTAGAGGAGAGAAAGGAGAAATTGCTGCGGAGAATAGGACAAATCTTAGCAGCAACTCATGGGCACTTCTTTGCTATGTTGTTGAGATGGCTTTTGGTCCTTGTGCCAAGGCTATCAGTGTTGAGACAAGAGGCGGGTGTTGTAGGGAGTAGGATTGGCCTTTTTGGGTTCAGATTGGAAAGGCGGTAAAGAGAAAAAATATGGGGGTTGGAGCACGAATAAATTTGTATTCTGCTCATAAACCGCTTTTCTGCTGCGCAAATCGAATCTTTTGAAGTCGGGGAATGATCAATTGCACGACACAGAGACGCCCGGAGATTCTTATTCTGCGTTCAATCAGAATTTGCTAATTCTGTGTGCAGTCCGAGGTCTTGACTTTTATGCCGCACGACAATTCGACCTTTTTGGTGGGGAGCGAACAACCTTAACGTATCCCTGTCCTTGTCCCTCCGCACAATTAATGGAAACCCGCTGCATGATATTGAGACTGGCAAATCAGATGTGCTTGATGACCAACGTTGCGCAATCCCTTTGTATGAGTACCGAACATCTTTTCTATATTCGTATCATGTGGCATTGCACAGATTCTCCTATGTAACATTTTCACAGTTCACGCATGTCTTTTGTGAAGTAAGAATATTTTTCTCATTCAGCAAGTGAACAAGGGAGAATTGTTCAATGGGCTCTCTTCCGCATCAATCACAACAACAACGCACAACAGACTCCATATGCTACCTCATAACTGACCCAAGAGATTAACTCATGACCGTAGACGCCAGAGGATTGGCCCAAGAAACAACTAGTAATATCAAAAGACCATCTCATTCTCCGTCTAATTGTTCTGCTGGCTGTTGAGGATTCGGAGAATGGCGAGGAAGAGGTTGATGACATCGAGATAAAGAGAGATGGCAGCAGCGATTTCCTCCTCAACGTGGTAGTGTCTCATGACCAGCTGCGTGTCCACCAAGATGTATCCGCTGAAGATGAGTGCTGCAACGACGCCATATCCGAGTTCCATCTTGCTGCTGTAGGGAAAGAAGGCGGACATGAATCCGAAGAGGATGAGCACCCAGAGTGCGCCGAACAGCTGATCATAGATGTTAGCTTGCTCCATATTTGCATTGCCAAGGGGATACTTACGTATGGCATCCATGAAGTAAAGTCATACTTCGTCTGACATGCAAACAGTGTCAAAGCAATAAATATGCCCAAGGTAAAAACCAAAGCCTCCAGCACAATCTTTGTGTCGTAGAAAGAGGTGATAACCGAGACGAGATATGCCTCAAACGCGGTAAAGCCAGCAAGAAACAGCAAATTGGTAGGGTAAGACTTGCGTTTCCAGAAGGTAAGAAGCATAAATCCGATGGAACCGGCAAACGAGAGCCACAGCAACCACTGGTTTGACTGGATCCAAGACTTGTAACCAGGGCTATAGAATGAAACAGAGCTGGCGATAGCTGTGGCAAGGAGTTGAACGGTCAGGATGGAGTACACTTTGCGAACGAACTGCATTCGGATGTCGAGGGTGGCTTCGGAGACGACGCCTCCAAACTTGAAGTCATCAGGAATGGCATCTCGGGATGCTGCAACACCTTCTGGTCCTAGAAGGGCTGCTTGGTCATCTGTAAAAAGATCAAATTAGCCAGTTTCTTGGCTGTCTTTTCCATCGAGGAATGATATAGTATAGCCGCCACTTTTGCCTTCTACTGGGAATACTGTAGACACTACTGCCAATATGAAGCAACATCTTTCTCATTTGATCCAGCAGTGCAGAACAAGACAAGCGTCCTGCTGTACTATTCATTTCTTTCCCTTTACTTACCAGCCTGATATGATGGAGGCGCATCCGTGTAGCTTTGTCCCTCAAAGGAGTCCCGCTGGGGCGCTGGCTGGTATTTGGTATTTCCTGCCATTTCGATCTTGATTTGGTGAAAGGAGATGTTCGCAGCGGGGGCTATCCTTGGCTTCTGCTTTCTTCAGCGTCGTTAAGCGGTAAGAAGAAAAGAAGAGGAGAGATCGTGGTTAGGTTTGTGGATGGATATGGAGAATGGAAAGAGTGGCGGAGTAAAGAGGAGCAAGTATGACGCACGTGGGCGCCAAGACATTCGAGGTCTGGTTCTATCTGGTGACTACGCGACATGTGAACCCTTCGATCTATACCCGTACCACCGTGAAAATCCTCAAGATAAGGTATTGCGGTTTGACGATACCAACGTCTTTTCTGGCTGAAATTGTAATGAGGTTCGGGGCTATTCTTGGATACACGTAGTCTCTCACGTTGCTGCACCTAAAGACGCCTCCTCCTCTGTTCATGGCCTCTTCACTTTTCCTTAACCTGTCTTTGAGTAGGAGGTACTCTTAGCCACGTTTAATGAAGAAGCGTCCTGTGCATTAGCTCGGCCATGTAGACCGCCCGATATTCATTGGAAATAATGGAAATGAGAATGTTTCAAAGCGCTGGTGAAATCAAATCGGAAAGTGTATTCGTTAGAAAGGTTGCACTTCAAAGACCTTAAAGCGAACCTGCTAAGTACACAGCATCCCAACGCCAATCTAATGCCTCATGCAATAGACCAGCAAACCATTCATCAATCCAAAACCCAGTGTGACTCCCGTCACGGTCCAGGAATCCCAAGATCAAACACCCTCCTCTTCGTCTTCGTTCTCATCCTCGGATTTGACCTCAGTCTTGACCTCAGTCTTGACCTCCTTCTTTGCTCAGGAAGAGGCACGAGCCTTCTTCACTGCAGGTGCTTTTTGCTCATCATCGTCTTCGGCGTTGTCCTGAGTAGCCACTGTCTTGCGCTTTCTACCTCTTGCACGCTTCTTGGGGGTCTCCTTCTCTCCACCTGTATCTCCAGCTCCGTCAACATCACCCGCCGGAATCGCCTCTTCACGGATGTACCAGTTCTTGTCCTTCAGCTTCTTGAGGATGGCCCTATAGGAATTGGCGAAGCCACCTGTGGAACCGAATCCCATCTGCTCAGCACACATCTCCATGTTTGGCTTTAGAAGAGTTAGTGGAGTGTTCGACCTAATGTACGCGGCTCATTTACCTTGACCTGTTCAAGGCTGGTGAGTAGTACACAGGCGAGGATCTCTACTTCGCGGGCCTTGAGGTGCTCCTTGCCGGATTTGAACGAGAGAGTAGACATGTTGACGGCGATATAATGCTGCAAAGATTTTGTTAACTTCAATCTGAATTGAGGTAAAGTACTTCCGCGATACCTTACTTAGTGGACGATCTACTCGAGATTTTGTATTGTAATGTAGTGGGAATGAGAATGGGGATGGTGGTGAAGGATTGGTTGATGTGTGGACTGGTAAGTTTGGAGAGGGCAGGTATTTATACCGAGACCGGGAGATGGAGCGGGTCACGCGGTCAACCGTTTACCAATGCGGAAGGAGGACAGACGGGGGCATGAAACTATGTGTTTCTAGAAGTGAGTTCTTCCACTGAGGTCTTTTACAGTATTTCACGGTCACAGTCATTCCCTCTTTTGCTTTCCCAAAAAAAAGCCTTTTGTTCTAATACTCGGTATACTTAAGCTTTCTTACCTCTTATCAGCCATGAAGTAGTCCAAATCTGGCTTTGTGCTGGCGATTCAGTCTTGCTCGTCATCACCGCTCTCAGTCTTCCCAGAGTCTCCGCTTGTCTTCTTCCCTCGAGCCTTCTTCGCTTTGGGCGGGCCCTCAGAAGTCCCCTCCTTGTCAGATGTAGCAACACGCTTCTTTTCACCTTTCTTGCCGGCTTTCTTTGGGGGACTAGTACTATCGGCCGTCTTAGTGATATCTCCATCTTCACCGATGAGTCCCCCTGATTCCTTGAGCTTTTTCATCAGTCTTGAGAGGCTCATGCTAGAAGCGCCTTTCGTGCAATCAAGCTCGCTTGCCATGGTGTTATGGTTTACCTGTCGTGTCATCAACTGCGAATTCAAAGGAGTGACTGTACTTTTTTTACCTGGATCTGATCGAAGTGTGTGAGGACGAGGCAGACGAGTCGATCCTTTTCTGTAGGGGTAAGGAGATCTTTGCGCTTTTTGTATGATAGTGCCGGCATTCTGCTGAATTCGGGATGGGTCTGTCGGGTTGGATATGTGAATGTTTTGAGATGATTGTGTTGGTGTAGCTGTTGCAACTCGGATGTGTGTGATGTGTTCTATCGAGAACTCTAAATACTTTAGAGAGTGAGGTTAGGACTGGCTCGTTCACTGGTTACCCGATTCATAGGTCTTGAACATTCGGCTAGAGGCCATGGGTATGTAGCGAAATTCTGGAGACTAGGCATTGGATTGTAGCTCTCACACGTTCGCCCTACCTTGCTCAGTTTTCAACTAGGGGCTGTACCGAGAATTGCAATGTTTGAACTTCTTACATAGATGTCTAGCAGTCAAGGACTCTGGGTATAGGTGAGGTTTTCCAAGTCGTAAGGATCAAAGGTTAGTATTTGAGCTAATGGCAGAGGATAACCTCTCCACTATCATATAGAAATCGTTAGGTGAAGTCGAGCAGAAACGGAGCCTGCTTCAAATTGATGTCAACTCGGACGCGAAGAGATCAGCCGCCCGCTAGAAATCAGAGCTTTTGCCCGTCGCTGTCATCCTCTGCGACCAAGTTTTCCTCCTTCTCATTCTTCACATGCATTTTCTTGCTACGAGCCTTCTTGGCCTTCGGGGTTGGTGAACCCTCATTGCCATCCTCATCAGAGTCAGCCCTGCGCTTTCTGTCCTTCGTCTTCCCTGAACGTTTGGAGCTCCCACCATTGGTTGAATCATTTGCTCCATCAACATAACATCCGCCATTCCTTAGCTTCTTGAGAAGAGTGGTCCATGAGACCTGGAAACCTCCCTTCGCAGCCCCAAACTCTGCTGCGGTCAAATCGTAATCAATCTAACAAGTGACCGGTTAGTCTTTTGATTGATGACTTTACCGAAGATGGTAATGAGTGGGCAGATGAAAAACCATATCTAGATATGACGAGATGCTAGGAATCGGTGCGCTTCCACAGGAGTGCCACAGCGCGCATGAAGAAGTAAATACTTCAAATTTACCTTACTGATCTGATCGATGCTAGCTAGAAAGACGCAGACGATCCTTTCTTTCTCTGTGGGAGTGAGGATTCCTTTTGCTTTTTGATACGATAATGGAGCCATGTTGAATTGAATTGCTGCAACGCCTGTCAGTTATCTTTATCGATCAAAGGGAAACATGTGGCGACTGAGACTATACCTTGCTTAATCTTGAGAGTGAATGAAATATCTTTCTTCAGTCTGTTATTTGTTGAATAAGGGTGAAGGCGAACCTTGTGGTTAGATATTTTAGAGCTAATAAATAGGACTGGTGCCGGAGAACCAAAGATAGAAGGAAGGAGCTAATTGATTCGGTTTCAAATTAATGTGAGAGAGTGACTTGAAACCGCTCCGAGTGACTTCTAACTGAGTTTCCAAGCTGAATGAAATGAAATCTCAGCCGTCGACATCCCAACCTCTCACCACGGGTTCTAATCACTATGCCAAAACCGATCACTGAGATTCCATTACTCTTCATCACTCTCGCTTTGCTTACCCTCCCTCTCAGTTTGGTGTTCTGAAGCATCACTAGTCTCAGCCTCGGCCTCAGCCTTGTGCCTTTTGGATCGCACCTGCTCCACCTTGTTCACCTTGAAGACCCTGCCAACTCCTCCTCCAGCGGCTGAGTCTAATTTGCGTTTCTTCTGCGTCACTTCTCGTGTTTTGATCAGAGTTGGGTCCTCGCCCTCCTCAAGATAACAACCATTATCCCTCAATTTCCTGAGTGCGGAATTGTAAAGATTCTTCATTCCAGATGCCTTGCAGCCGTAGCTTTCAGCGGTGAGTTTATGATCAACCTAGTCTCATTAGTTGTGAAAGAATATTTTTCCTTGTGTTCGGGCAGAAGTACCTTGATCTGGTCAATGTGAGCAAGGAATGTAGCCACAGTTCGATCTTTGTTGGCTTGAGCGAGTAGATCTTTGCTCTTTTGCCATGACAGAGGAGCCATCTTGATCGAGACTCTATCTTATTAGTGGCTTCCCATGGGGAACGAGAATGCGACTACGTACTTGGTTTTTCGGTGCGGATGTATTATGTGTTGTTGATGTTGGGAGGTTGCAGTGTCGCCTGTAGGAAAGCAAAGCAGCTAAGCGATTATGTTAGCTGATGGAAGACTACCTGTGGAATTGGAAGACGTGAGATTTATGGCAGGGTCACTTGCAGGCAGAGACGCTTTGCAATAACATAAAACTCTAGGGCTGGGAAGCGCTCAAGAAGCTATCAAGCATTCATCAAGTCTCTACGTGGCCTAAAACTTTGAGGTCAAACGTCGTTTGGGCCTGTGGGTATGCTCTTATAGGACTGACATCTCAAAATATGGCGAGTTCTGGAAACCTCTCTCCAGGAAACTTTGTAGTATCTTAGGAGCTGTGCAAGGCTTGTCCGAAACCTTCGGTACATGCTTATTCGCAGGGCCGACGAGCTCAGACACCGCCTTCGTCTCCATCCTCTCCTTTCAAAACCATGTTGACCTCAGCCTCTGCAGAGGAGGAGTCGCCTTCATGCTCCTCCGGGACCTTATTCTTCACCTTACGGGACTTCTTCCCTCTAGCTCCCTCTTCACCATCCTCATCAACACCCTTGCGCTTCCTACCCTTCTTAATGGCGGGCCGCTCCTCGGGCTTGTCTGCAATATCATCGTCATCACCCTGTTCTCCGATAGCACAGCCCTTTTCCTTGAGCTTCCTGATGATAGCGCTGTAGCCAAATCTCATTCCACCTTTCTTGCATTGAAATTCCTCGGCTGCGAGATCGTAGTCGACCTGTCATCATGTTAGTGGCAGACTCGATTTGTGCACTGAAAATGGAAATTCTCACTTTGATCTGATCATGGTGAGTGGCCCAGATGCAAACAATTCGGCTGATTTCTGTTTCGGTGAGGACTTCTTTAGCTTTTTGGTACGAGAAAGGAGCCATAATCTTGGAAATCGCGGGTTCTATTGCACTGATTAGTATTGACTTTGGAGAAAATCGAAGAGGCTCATACCCGTTGTTGAACTGTTGGTGTGGAAGCGGTTTTTATATGTCAGTGGAGCAAGTTGAGAGATGTAGTTAATTGGTGGTGGCAAAGAAGTAAAGAAGACATCAAGGCGAGAGATTTCAAGCTTTTATTTGGAACGAAA
Organism: Tothia fuscella; assembly: GCA_010583015.1. Taxonomy (NCBI): domain Eukaryota; kingdom Fungi; phylum Ascomycota; class Dothideomycetes; order Venturiales; family Cylindrosympodiaceae; genus Tothia; species Tothia fuscella. The sequence goes on along the minus strand of MU007074.1, from coordinate 30,900 downwards.
AATCAGTGGATAGCTGCCTAGTTGCCCGTTCCTATAATTTCGAAAGTTAAAGACCAAAGTGAATTTAGACTTCACTTCCGCTGAACTTATTTCGAGGGGAGCTAATCGACGCCTATCAAGGAATCCGCTAAACAAGACTAGATCACCAGACTCATATAGAGAGCTTCCAGCATCCAGCCCTCGTTCTTAGATCAAAATAGACGTCTATACATTGAACCACCACTCAGACCCCATCCTCGTCAACCTCGGCCTTTGTGACCGTGTTCTCATTATCCAAGTCATCCTCCGCTGTGACAGCAGACTCAGATTTGACCTCAGTCGTCTTCTTCTTTGGAGTGCGAGCCTTCTTTGGTGAAGGACTATCCTCACCATCTGCCTTGCTAGCCGCTCCCTTGCGCTTCTTTGGTGTCTTAACAGCAGCAGTCTTATCGGCAGCATCTCCATTTTCTCCGCCTTCCGTATCGATGACGCAATCATTATCTCTAAGCTTCTTCAATGTGTTTTGGTAGGACTTGCTGAAACCACCAAGAGCAGCTTCAAATTCTTCCGAGCCGAGCTGGTAGTCTGCTGTAGTAGGCTGTACGAGTTTATTATTAGCCATTACTCAATAGAGTAGACAAGATTGTAGATCTATTGTTACCTTGACTTGATCGATGCATGAGAGGAAAACGCAACAAAGGCGGTCTTTCTCGGTTTGGGTGAGGACATCTTTGGCTTTCTTCCAAGAGAATGGAGCCATTGTTTTGAAGTTCGTAGTGGGTGTTGGTGTAATTACTGTAAATTCTAGAGTCAATATAATTGAGTGCAGACTATCAATGAAGACAGGGCTTACCTTGAGTGCAAGCAAGATTGAGTGCCGAGTCAAAGGGGAAGTTTGTTTATTGAGGATGGGAAAAGAGCGGAAAATCAGGGAGAGAGGTGGTATTTATACAGGAGCAGGGCAGTAAAACGACAGCTCTCTAAGGCAGCAGCCTAAAACGAAGTGAAAGATCATGCAAGCCCTGAGATAGATACAGAAGTGAGTTTGGAGCGGTGGGTAACTCCACGGGACTGAAAACCTGGGCTTCCACCTCAAGATCAACGCTTCAGACCTACCACAATTCCATGTTGCACTGAAAGCTGTTGAACACCATTTCACCTGACCCTTTGAGTTTTTGGGTCCGGAGGCCCTTGTTTTCTGTTAAAGTTATTGTCAAGTGATCTGAAAGCTACATATCCTGGCTTACTCGTACGTTGCGTTGATGAACACAACATTGACAAAGGCCAGGGAGTTGGTTTCAAAACAGATCAATGGTTCTGCATTAGGTGTATTCCGCAAGTAGACTTACATAGCTGAACGGATAGTGCTATCAACAAAGTTTACATACCATTCTAGAGTATTCAAACCCGCATGCGGTGTCCATACCATCCATGCTAATTTGCCATGATAGTAACACCAACGCTTGCCAGAAGCCCATAACGCCCATCCAGAGTAGTTCTATAATTTTACAAACACATATGCTGAAGCAGAGAGAGGAGTGCCTTAATATTCGCCTAACGAAGGTTGTGGCAAGAGCATTGGATCTTCTTTGGATCGTCTCGACGAGGAGAAGTGTAATCCACAACCCACGAAGATAGTCGTAAATAATTTGGACAGGAGAGACCAAAAACCAAAGCTTCTCAACCCGATGCCTTCTTCTTCTCTTCCTCGGTATTATCATCCGTCGTCTCTTCCTTCGTTGATGAAGTACTGCTCTTCTCAAATCCATCATGCTGTCCGGTAACGGTATGCCACAAATTCTTCAAAATGCCCTCATTCTGATGGTCTTTCTGCGTGTCTCCCGGTGACTTGCCCAGATTCATGACTCGTTTCGCACTTTTATCACCCATCTCCTCTGCCAACATCTCCACAATCGTCCGTTGATTCGCAGATAAGTATTTGGGCATTTGAAGCTTGAATTCGACCTTCAAATCACCCTTTGCACCTCTTCTCCCGTTGAGCTTGGTCATGCCCATTCCCCCAAGTGTGACTTTATCGCCGCTGCCTGTGCCGGTAGCGACCTTGACTTTGACATTCCCGTCCAACGTCGGTACAGTGATTTCGCCGCCTAGTATTGCAGTTGTCAGGGGTATGGATGCCGTGTAGAGAATGTCGCTTCCTGCTCGAGAGAATTTTGGGTCCGGTGCAACTCGGATGAAAACATAAAGATCTCCTTTCTGTCCGATCGCACTCTCAGGGTTTTCGGCATGTCCAGTCTTGGGGTAATCTCCTTCCTGGCTCACCCGTAGTCGCATGCCGTCTTCCACTCCTCCCGGAATATTGACCGTCACACTCCTCCTTTCCCTCTTCGCCCCTTCGCCTTTGCAGGTGCCACACTCACTTCCCCGAGGTGTTGTAGAACCGGATCCACCACAAGCATCGCAAGTGCTAGCCATCTGAAAGTTGCCTTGGATATTGAAAACACGCTCACCAGTACCATCACACTTTTTACACTTTGATTTCTTCACGCCAGCTTTCAATCCAGACCCAGAACAAGTGCCACACTTTGTGAGTGGGGTGATGAAGATCTCCTTTGTAGCGCCCTTCGCCGCATCCATGAAGGAAATATTGGCTTGCACTTCAATATTGTCGCCCAGATATGATTCCTCATAGCCGTAGCCCTTCTTCCGACCGCCTCTGCGTGCTCCGCCCTGTCCAAAAGCGCCAAATAAATCTTCAAAATTAAAACCTGCTGCGGAACCAAAGCCGCCCTGAAAGCCAGCAAAAGGGTTGCCACCTCCTGCAAAGGGATTACCGCCTGGTCCCGGTCCTGCCCCAGCGGCATTCGGATCAAAGCCTCCTTGTTGGTCGAATGCAGCCGGGCCATATTGATCGAAGGTTTCCTTTTTCTTGGGGTCTGATAGGATCTCGTACGCCGCTTGCGCTTCCGTAAATTTATCTTTGGCCGAGGCGTCTTTGTTGGTGTCTGGATGGTACTTCTTTGCCAATCCGTAATAGGCCTTTTTGATGTCCGAGGTGGACGAATCTTTGTTCACTCCTAGCACTTTATACGGGTCTAACGGTGCTAGAAATGACCGGGAGGCGTGGAAGGCGCGCCGATGGGGTTGGAGGAGATTGGGCCGGTGTTGGCATGAAGGCCGTCCGGTTTGTGTTTCTTTCCATCTTGCGTGAGATGAAATTTGTCGTCGCTGTGATTGTGAATGTCGTGGAGATGAATCGTTATGCCATTGACATTGACGGGATGCGGTAACGGTAACAATGCGCAGCGGGAGGGCAGCCTTCAATGGCAGACTCTGCGTTGCTATATTCATTATATTTATAGATTAGGTGAGGAGAGGAATTACAAGATATCAACGGATGACAGAATCAATGAGCGCTGGCTTTTCCTTATCATCATTAAGTCCTCCTGACAAGTTGAAGATTCTGGAAATAAAAATGGAAGTTCTGAAAGGGTAATATTCTGCCTCAGGCATGAGAATAGTCATCAGGCAATACAAGTTCAGCCTCGCAGATATTTCCAGCCTTCTCAAACCGCGCTTCGGCATCGAGATGGTCTCATCACCTTCCATCATCCCTTTTGATGGTCGATGATCATGCCAGAGGAAGGCATAGAATAACCTTCTCCCGTCGTACGGCTTCTAAGCAGAGAAAGCAAACGCAACTCACTGCTTCTAAGCGCCTCTTTTCCACAAGCACATCCCAATCAGGCATCCAACCGCTTTCCTCCCGCTTCCACACCTTCCATCACCTTCCCTTCACTTCTGCAGACCCACTCAACCGGCCGATAGTTTCTCCTCACCGCCGCCAACTTCGTCCTTAAGAAGCCCTCTTCCTCTTCAAAATTTTCTTTTCCTCTTCATACTTGTCAGTCATCCCTACTCCCCACCCAAATATTGAACCACTTGACTAATAAATATCACAGACCTTGTTGTGGTTTCCTGAGCTCATGAATTCGGGGACCTGCGGGCTCTTCCTGCATTGCACAGCGCGGCGAAGGGTTCGTATGAGTTGGCTTCGGTCAACTTTACGGCGGAATTTTTGTTGGTTCTCCATACTTGGTGTGGACACAATCCTTTTCATTGATGATTTTCGCCTGCGGGTGGGACATTAAAGAAGAGTTTTACTGTTTCTATATATTCTCCCATATTTGTGCCAAATTGGACAGCCTCTTTCTGAACACCAACAATAATAATCTCTTGCTAGCTGTACTAAAATTAAGAACTAAGTACACTCACGGCTTCCTGCCTCTACTTAAAGTGTTTATTACTAGAGTGTACTCATTTCTTTTCGATCCTTTCGAAGGCTTCTGTGCACTCTGGAATCCCTAATGTAGAGAATTTCCGGATGCCAATATTCACTCCTGCCCTTCAGCTGATGCTTTGATTTCACGTTAGCTGACAATGTCGAGAAGTCCGAGTTGCTGTTCAACTTTCGTCCTTGCAAATTTTTCTGTCCACGCTGTAATCTCCGTCTTTCGATTTGCAATAAAGCTTCTACTGCTAACCTCTGGACATCTCCCCATTGAGCTAAAGGACCCCCCTCTGGATGTCCATGTTGTAGTCTCCTTCTTTTGAACCCTAATAAACCATAAACCTTCTAGCATCTCTCAACTGAACTAAAGACTTGCCTCTGGATGGAATTCACTTGCGAGAATATGATGACTACCTGCAACTCAACAGAAGGAAACGAAGCTGAATTGGAATTTGCATGTGATACTGTACGAGGCAGCTCAGACAACCCATCTTCTGAAATGTAAGATATCTTACCTTTCAGATCCGACTGAGGTCCAAATTGTCGCGCAACCGCAGCAATTATCCATTAGTTTTCCATGCCCAGGCGATGGAAGATAGAATAATAGCAAGATGATCCACTGTTACCTTCAATTCGATTTCGATAGAGCTACAATCCTTCTTGAATAGGATGGTACTCTTCCCGAAGGTTCGTAGTAGGTTTAAGTGATAAATTAAATGCGAAACAGAGAGTCAAGACTACGGACTTTTTGGATTTTGCAGTATACCTGGTTAATATGGTTCCAAACTTGCCTTATTCCTCCATAAACCTTATTACCAACAATACATTGCCTCTCACGTCCAAGCACAGTCTGTTCAAGGTATATCCCAAAAAAACGCAGGCCTTGTACATCCTCAATATGATTGCATTGTTCATCCATGGCGTGGTCGGAACAGCCCTTACATACCTTTGCATGATGCACATCCGGGCGCTTCAGCATACCGTTACTCGATGATCTACCATGAAGGGGGCGTGCCCGTGATCCAGCAAGCCTGCGCCTTGGGACACTCCTCTTGAAGACATGAATGCATGTCTCTCTTGATCTTGAGAGCGTACTCATGTTGAGCCGGCCCACACACAACCGGTATATCGCCCGCCATCTCTAAAAAACATCATATATAAAGCGTTAACGACTGCGGATGATCCCAATCGAAAAAAAACCTATTTCATATACGGAGCGAAATCTCGATGCCGTGAGAATAGAGATGGAAAAATACATCTCGGATCATAGGGGCCATGCTACTGAGATCACTATCGCAGACTTGAGTAATCGGCCTCGGGTTTAGATCATTAACGTAACGAGGCGTAAAGATGCTACCTAGGATAGAAACAAAAACCTTCCGTGCCCCATGGATCCTGGAACAGCTTTCCTCCACTATGCTACGGGTGGCAGCAGGATCTGATACCTTCCGCTCCGGAAACACATTCGTAAATCGCTACACAACACCAGGTTGTCAGGGCTATGCTCTGTTTGGCCTAATCGGGTATTTGCATGTTGAAGGCATCACAGAATAAAGCCTCTTCCGAACCGCTAAATCTCAATGGCGCAGTAGAGGTACCATGTACGGAGTTGAGTTTGCGAAAGAGGTCGCCGGTGTATCACTGACATGATCTTGGGGTCACATCTCCTAGCCCAAATCCATGGTAACGCGAAGAGGCAGGGTATAAGTCGCAAGACAGGTGCCGTCACACAAAGGTCGTGGTCCCGATCTGCCGATCAACAAAGAATCCAGGACCGTGGGCCACCGAATTGGTGGATATCTGACATGTACCACCTTGCTGGACCAATGCGCAATCTTGCATTTGAACCTCGAGGCCTCTGCTTAAATGACATGTCGGATTTTAACCAGCTGAATATTGGCCCCGAGGCTTTATTCGCTGTCCTTGAAGGACTTGAAATCACCGAAACCGTCCAGGTCCGATGGATATGGCGTAGTCATGGCCAGCCAATTCGGACGGTGGTTCATGTTGTCATTGACTCTTCCAGAAAGAAAGGCACGAATCGATAGCGCAGGAACATGAAGGCTATGCGGTATTCGTCGTATCAGGAAAGTGAGGGAATCGACAGCTCCTCTTTTATTTTTCAGTAGAAAGATGGCTGTTGAATCCGAAAATGAAGGAACCATATAAGAGTCCTTGCAGTCCTCGCAATGCTGCTTGTGGTGAAGCAGAAAGACGACCGCATGAAAAATTGAAAAGAGTCCTGTAACGAAAAAGCAATTTTCCTGGCTCTTGGAACAACTCGGCCTAGCACGTCTCCAAAAGTAAGTCTGCCTTTCCTCAATTGTGATCTGCTGCAAGACATCGTCACAGAAGATGCTAGAGTATCACCACTACAGACATATTCGAGATGTAATTGATGAAGGAACCTTTCCATGGTGCTAATGCGGGTATCTTAACAGAAATCGGCGTCGTTTTTGGTTGGGTAGCGTCTACAGCAAAACAACTACTCTTCAATAAGCTTGACAGAGTTGGTTCTGGAAAGAAGAATCACTGATTGCAAGACCGAGATCAGACCTGCTTTACAGTAGCCAGTAGGGTAGCGGTATCGTCCATTGGCGTTATCACATCTCTTTCTCGCTATTGGAACGCCTCATCAACCTACAGTTCAAGTTGCATCATTCAGACTCGACCATACATCGAATTGTACTTGTGGTAAGTGCATAAACAATTTCTCTTTCACGGCGATCTTAGATATTACGGCGACATCCGGCCAAAGCTTCCTCGGCCGCCAAACCGTGAGCCAGGGCTTTAATTCCGGCTTGAACCATTGCAGGACCACTCCCTTAGCGAACAGACGCGTAGGTTCTTCTTTATTTTCATCAATGGCAGGCACATATTGCTATATATGCCGATCCTGATGTTTGTGCTCTCAAGGCTTGAGACACGATGGTACCTCGTTCAGGCATTGTAGAACGTCCACACTCGGCTGGTTGTTCACGATCCTCGCCAGGATGCGCCTCAACCACAAAGTGCATCTTGGCCTCCCGCTCTCTGCGTAGTCCTATTCAAGCAATACCGGGCCATATCGACACTCGCTTTGGCAATCAGGCAGGTTGCCGAAATTGCAGGGCCGCCGGAGAAATTTTTTCGCACTCGAAGCGAGCTGGTGCTTGACCGAATTGAGTGGAGCTGCCAGAGGTTTACCTCGCTAACTTCCTATTATATCGAGCGCGGGGCGACGCGTGGCGAGCATTAGTCGTTCTGTCTATACGCATGGTTCTGAGCTTCTTTCCAAATTTAGGAACGCACGATCTGGAAAGATGTAGACGCATTGATTTCACCCCCGTGAAGGGAAAACTTTCCAAATCTCACATCACCTTTGAATGGCCATCCACATTTACTTTCATTCGTTGCTATGCCACCGCTGCAGATGCTCGTGAGAATTGGAGTACGAGTTTGAATCGTAGCTGACCATTTTGCAGGCTGTGGCCACTCGATGCCCAGAGTGAAAGGGCGTCAAAAGGGTATACGCCAAAGAGACTCATCACGGCGGAGCACCAACAGTGGCTCTCTACCACGGCGAAGCATACAAAGCTCTACTGGAAGTCTCCGAAGGTCATCTCGACTCGCCGAAGCAAACAGCCATCGAGTCAATACACCGACCACGTCTCCGATGGCAGACGTAGCTCACCAACAGCACTATCCTCCGGTAAACTCGAGATCTGTGGAGGTGGGGATTGAACGACCAAGTACTCGCAGGAGAATTGTCGCGAGGTCCGAATTCGAGAATCCGAGAAATAGAGTCTCTACACGTCGACAGCTCACCCCGACACGAAGGCAGCATGATGTAGAGCCAGAACAAAATGGCTACGTTTTGGACTTCGTCGTTGGGCCTCCCTCCCAAGTCTACACGGGATCGCCTATTGCCCCTGCAGTGACACTCCAAGTGCGCACCGTACGACATGGGTCGGACGCACACCCTACAGCCAGCAGCCTGCATCAGTACATCGCCGTGGCGACGCTCGTAACCCCCGATCGCAATGGGGCACTCATGCCCACTACCCCAGGAGCACTGAGCGGCCCTCAGATGGCGGATTCGGTTCACCCTCCCGGTATCGCTACCGCCCCTGAAATATTGGGCTACATTTCTTTTCCTGACCTCCACGTTCGATATGCAGGAACATATCGAATCCGTGTCAGTCTTATTCGTATGGGTTCAGCCTATAGATCTGGTCTTGGCGGAACTACTGTGCAGACTGCTGATAGTGGTTTGATTGATGTTACTAATGTCTGATCGAGTGTTGGACGGGATGTTTGGATCTGTAATGGGCCTTTTTTCATTCTTGCCATTTTTACCATGTATGTTGGTAGATTCGTCATGGGGTGCCTGTAAATAAGTTGCTCTTGAGTAGCAACACCGTAATTGACACACAAACTAATTGGACATGAGTACGTTTGAATATGACAGCACTGTCATCCAGCTCCCAATTACTCAAACTCATTTCATGTCTTGGACAAAATAAATCCAGCATCGTTACAGACAGCCTTTCATATCAATCAACAATATCACATGGTCTCTCTTGAGCAGTAGTTGGTCCTCTTTGCGGAGTCAATCTCATAAAAAATGGGTGTGAATGGAAATTTCGGTAGAGAAGAAAGCACGGCAAGCACAGGATTCAAGTGCTATGTACTACAGAGCATAGTATTTCTCAAGCTCTTACCTAGAAAGAGAGGTAGCCGGCCCGTCCATTAGAGAATCCGTGTCTAACTAAAAAAGAAAGGGAAGGGGAATTCCAAAATACAGAGTCCTAGGTGAGTTGGGACATGCTAGCGATTCTACCGAACCTACTTCCACCCACTCAATCTATCCCAAGGATCTTGCGGCCGCGTCTGTCCGTGCTGTTGTTGCTGTGGCGGTTGTCTCGGTGCGGCAGCGTACCCACCCGGGCCTGAAGGATATCTGGGATCACCCCCAGCCAGACCGAAGTTGTAATCCTGACTTGGAGGGGGACCAGGCGGTGGAGGAGGCGGTTGCCAACCTGGTGGTAGCTGCTGTGATCCGGTGCTCTGGTGTTGTGGTGCGCCTGATTGATACTGCTGCTGCTGTGGCTGGTATGACTGCGTAGAAGGGTTGGAGTATTGAGATTGATTGCCAGTAGATTGAGTATGTTGATGATGCGGAGGAGCATTGAAATAGTGCTGCCCAGATTGTTGTGGAATGCCTTGTTGTTGCTGTTGCATGCCCCCTTGGACGGGTGGTGACACTGGGCCCCAAGAAGTGGGATTATAGGTGAAATCTTGATGTAGTCGAGGTTGTGGGGGCGGCGACTGAACTGTCCCGGCAGGATTGCGTGGTAGATAACCTGTCGGCAGAGAAGACGCGGCAGATGATTGTCCATAGTGAGCAGGTGAATCGGCGGAGGCAGTTGCGTACTGGCTTATGATAGGAGGTGACACCGGGGTACCAAACGCAGGACGAGAGGATCCAGAGCTTGCTGAATTGTGTCCTTGCGATTTCGAAGGGGAGTTTGTGGATCCAGAGCCAGCAGAGGATGGATTCACGGACATGCGGCCCATTAGTTCTTTCAATCTTTCCCTCTCCCAATCGACCAGTCCACCATTTTGATTGTTCTGCTTCGCTGCTTCGATAGAGCCCAATAGCTGGCCACCTTCGCTCCGCCGATTGTTTACAAAGGTCTCGACATTTTTGTGTAAGCTCTCCACTGTTTCTTTCATTTCCGAATAGAAGCCTTGCGCTCTCATTAGACCAGTTACGAGATCGTTGAATGCTTGATACACTCGTCGGTATTTTTGAAGTGCCGTGTTCCGCTGTCTTGAAAATGCTTCAAACTTGCTGTGCTCGGCTCTTACGCGTTTGTCTTGGAGGAGGATATCATATGCCCGTGTAAGCTCCTTCAGAAGTGATGTCTGTTTGTGGTTTGCTTGAAGGATGCGGTTCTGATGCGGCCTAAACTTCTCTAGCTCCGTCTTGAATATCTGATTGTCCTGGTTGGAGATGGATTTCTTGTTCAGGATAAGAACATTTGAGATGTCGTCGTTGTGCACCTGTCATGTAAGTTGCACGTTATCTAATTTGAAGGACGTTACATACCTTTTCTTTCAAATCTTTAAGTACCTGCTCTCTCTCCTTTTTGATGAGCCTCAATTTCTTCATCAATTCCTCGATAGTTGATATCTGGTCCGCCACACTTGGGCCGCTGTCAAAATCGTCATCTAGCAAGTTCTCCTCGGTAGGACTCTTGCCCTTCCCTTTGGCAGCTCCAGCCTTGACGAGAGCACGCTGATACAGAATATCAGCTTCGTCTGTTTCTCCAGCACTCCTCATCTCATCAAAGTCAGACTCGTGTTGCCTAAAAGCACTGTAAAGTTGTGCGTCACTTGTGCTAGCTTCCTCAATAGCCTGTCGGTAATTCCGAATGTCACTTCTTAGTGTTGCCGTTAACCTCGAGGAAGGCTGCTGTGTCCATTCATCGCCATACTTCGATCGCATCTTTTCGCAAACACTCTCTTCCATATCCAGCGACTGTAAGCTCTTCTCCAATAGCTCGTTAACGTCCTGCTTGTCTGTATTGAGCTGTTCGAACGCCGTACTGAAACCCTGATGGCCGGCTAGCTCTGCACACCACGTCCGGAATTCCGAGTCAACCGAAGTATCCCAATCTTTTGCTCCTTTCAAGATATCCAAGCTTCCAGGCAGTTTGAGGTAATCCAGCGAGGCCGCCATTTCATCGTTTCCAATCTCCACACGTTCCGTTTCCGCGCGCACTAGCTTGGCCTTTTCTTCGTCGTACATGCTCGCGGATTCAGTAACAGCCATGGGCACGATCCGCTGGAAAATATCCGGACCAATGATTCGCTGGATATCCTGGCCTTGGTAAAGTTCACTCACGGGTATTGCCTTAGCAGCTGGGAGCTTCGGTATTGCTGCCAGTGCGGCCTCTCCTGGAACGGGCTGATGGTAAATGAAATCGTTGTCTTTTGAGAATTCTACAGCTTTCTCCTGTATCGTTGCTAGCAGTTTCCGTGTGATGTCACCAAGTATGACACCGGTTTCGGAAGTGAGATTCGAGTTTGCTGGTACTGAAGCTGGAAAAGAATTGGAAACTCGATTTGCTTCTCGTGCAAGCGCTTCGGCGACCTGCAGTCGGCAAATAGCCACACCGTGGGCGTTCGCATCATTATCTGCTAGTGCTTGATAAAACTGGGCGAGCGCTGACATGTGACTCGATTTAATCTGAGGCATAAATTAGTGAGCACTCTACCTCGATAGCATTCTTGTAGAATCATACCTGAGCGACCAGCAACCAAACCCGCTCAAATATGGCCTTGGTCACATTGTCTTGCACGCCTTCCAACGCTTGAGCGTATAGATATGCGCCCTGACTTGCGAGTTTAGCTAGCAATCCAACCTTTTTTTGGTCCGCCACCTGTTTCTCCAAAAAGACTTCTTGCGCTTGTGCCAACATGACCCTTATAAGTGTCTGCACAGTTTCACGACTCAGGTCTGCAGATGGAGCGTGTAAGAAGTTCTCGTTAATATAAGTGAACATGCCAGCCGAAGCTTGGAATGAGTGATAGGCAGTTTTGAGGCCGCTGTCTTCATGACGATTCTGGTGATTGGCATGACAGGAGAGTACGGCGGAGATGTTGAATATTATCGAAGCTTTCTCGTAGGCAAGGGAGTATTGCGAGGTAGGTTTATGAGTGAATGCATCGAACCTTTCAAATTTTTAGTTTTAGTTTTAGTTTTAGACATTTGACCATGTTGACCATGTTGACCATATTGACCATAATTGACCATACTTGACCATATTGACCATATTTTCAGAGGTAGTAAATTCACTCACCAGGTGAAGGAGATCTTAATGTGATTCTCGTCGACTGGGAATCGCAAGTCGAGCAATTCGAGTTGGCCGTAATATCTATACAACAAATCCCTCCCCGAAGCACTGTCTTTGCCTGCTCCCCTCATATCCTGCCGTAGTCTGTTGAGCATCCCACATTCTTCAGAGTACCTCTCTGGCTCATCGCCATAAGTGTCTCTTATATATGCCTTCAGTGGCGCGACCCAGTCGATCTCGTTTGTTTGCTTGAGCGGACTCGACAACATTGGAGATAGTGTCGTCATGTTGAGCGAAGAGGGCGTCGTCCTGTAGAGACAGCAAGAGACTGAAGTTTGAATCTGCTGGCCTTCAAGATCTAAAGGTGGTTGAACAATAAGGCAGGTGCCCAAGAGTAGATTATTTTGTACTTTGTACCTAAACACCTCGGATTTCCCCTGTCCTGGTTTGCCTTTAGCCGATGATAATATCTGTCGGCTGAGCTTGGAGCGGTCGCGATGCCGTCGAAGGTTCGGATTTATCTTGCCAAGGGCATTTCACACGAGTCCTGCTAAAGCGCTGAGATGGTGGTAGTAGGCCTTGTAATTTGTTGGTGTAGCCTACGATATAAACTCGTTCCACAGTCTTTAAAAAGATTGGCGAATATGCGGATTCCAGAAACTGAGGGCTTTTGCTGAACAATCTTGCTGTCCTCTAGAGTTTGGTACGAATAGCCTTATCAATTGTCGACGAAGGTTGTGGGGTGGGGTGGTTGCGGGAAGACTTGATGCTGTGGCGGAGTTTCCTTCGGAGGTGATGAACGACAAGAGAATCCAAGGATTTTTGAAGGCTGTAGCGCCACGAAAGCTATGAGATATGACTTGCAAGCACCAGATTTCCACTATCTCAACAAGACTATCGAATTCATATCACCAAATTCAGGAAGACCACCTTGCATTATTCATCATAGTGAATCTGTATATATCGGCAACCGCTGAACTCTCTGCAGTCGGTTTGATCAAATGCAGCCCGCACAAGCCATAAACGCACAAGCAGCGGCCCGTGAAACAGGCCACCAATTAGAGGCACCCCTCCCCTTGAACCCGTCCTCTTTTAACCGCCCTACAAGAGCTTGATCCACCAGGTCTCAAAAACGGCCACCGAGTCACACTCTCACATTGGTCTCCTTCTGCTTTTTCGTACTATATATTCTATAATAATTCTATCTATATTGGATTGCAGCCCATGTCCATGCTCTTTCTTTGCTTCTGTTAACGATTCACTGACAGCACCACTTGATCCGGTAGCTACAAAACTTTACCTACTTCCATTCACTCATATCCCATAAACCCTCAGCTATGACACTGTTGTGTACCATCGGATGCGATACACCAATTCAGAGATTGTCACGCCCTTCTCTCAAACATTACTTAATTCTGCTGGCATGGAATGACATTATTATCTATGTGTGAAGGAAACTCGTCTGGGATTTCCTTTAGCTTAACTCATTACAGTAGCAGTGCATCTCGATTGTATCATCCTTTCCGGCGTTGCTCGTTTCTTACTCCAGCTCGTACTGTGCCGGGCTTTCCAACCAACCCGCTCAGCGTACTTCCGTGTCAATCATCCATCTTTCATCGGCTCAAGCACATCCTCTACAAAATTTCATCAATGACATTTCCAACCCCAAATAATCAGCCGGCAGCATGATTATCTTCCCTTTCTGCACGTTAACAGTTCACAGACGTACTAAGCTAGCTCGCCACAGTGTTTGGAGCGATACTTGTACTGTTGGAGCAAGGAGTGAGGCGCAAGCTTATGCGACTGCGCTGTGTATGAAGCAGGCATCATGGCTTGCAAAGGAAGACGCCCAAAGGGGTGATGCGACTTTTTGACAGTCGTGACTGTGGCATATGAATGTCGAAATTACACCTGAATTGACTGGGAAAGGTGAGTTGGACGGTGGCGCAATACTTCGTTGTTGCTGTCGTGGAATTCACCTTCGAGCCTTGACTGTTGATAGGTCATTTGGTTGCGATGGTGGCATGGCGGAACATGTTACTCTATGGTATACTCAGTGATGTTATGCCAAGGCATTACCAAGTTTAGTGTTCGTTCCTGGTTCCTGGTGTTGTTCTTCAACGTACTACTATTCGTTCTGAGTCAATATGCCAGAAAACAGTTGCAATCCTTTGTGACATTGCCGGTGTGTCTATGTGTGGCTGAATCCCAATGCCGGGAGGTCCGAATTTATAGGATTTGAGTAACATTGCTAGAGAAAACCGTCACTCGCTTCTACCGTGAAAAGTCTTGATTATTACCTGCATTATGTGTGGGGCAGTCGAGGCTGTCGTTAGCTTCTGTTGTGAATGGAGGTGGACCCTTGAATAGCATGACTCGGTTGTGCCTTGCATGGAACAGGGATGATTTTTTTGGTGTGACAGAACTGCGATAGCATCATCCATAATAAAAATGAAAGCAACATAGTGTACAAGGTCCAGGACTAGTACAAACATTGCGTGCGAGCGGCGATGATTATGGTAGGAACATGAGCATCCACCAACCGCGATGCCTGAGAACAGTCAAGAGAATGCCCGATCCAACCATGCCAAGAAAAATGTCGGAGCACATATATGATATATAGTGAACCATCCAATTGTGGAAAGAAAGTGTGGCCAGAAAGTCCTGTGTACAATGCCCAGGATGCCAGAGGTAACTCCCTTTTTTTTACTTTTGATATTATGCAAGCGATCCCATTGCAAGATCCTACCGTAATCGTTTGCTACGCCATATACAAGCAGTATCACTCCAGAAATGCATCATGTCGTCAACGTCGCTATCGTCACCGCGAAGCGGGTTTTGCGGGGAATTTAAGTCGAAAGGATTTATCTAAATGAATCGTTAAATTTCGTGAATTCTTTTCGCTGTGCTGAAGTGTATCTCCTCTAGTCTCACCTTTGACTTTTATCCGGTAAAGCAATTCGACCAAGACCTCATTCTCCACCACCGGAGCTTCTTTAAAGTGCTTTCGTACTGCTAAAGCCAATTCTTCCTTTCTTATCCTCCTCTTCTGTCGGGCGCGTGCCATTGTGGGGGATGTAGGTCCAATGCCAGATTGTAGCATACAATTTGCCATCGGGCTGTGGAAAGCGGATGGCACAGTCAATCGATGGGACCACCGGTAGGTATGTAATAATTTCGTCTCTTCTTTTGACCAATCGATCTAAATGTGGGAGAAATATGTAAGCTTTTTTCTGGATTCATATGGTTGAGAAAGGAGGAGATTGTGAGATGCGTACGCCGGTTGTACTCGCAGAAGGCTGAGGATTCATCTGAGCAACGGCACTGGCAGCAGCGAGCTCCTTCAAACCGCTCCCATTCACCGCCGCTGCTGCGATATTACTAGTATTATTTCCATTCCTCCGTCCTCGTGCTTGAAAATGGGATTGTGCTGCCAATTTCTGCTTTGCCAGCGTGGTGGTGGTGCTGTCCTCGAAGGCGGCCTCCTGAGCAAGTGCCCTGGCGCCTTTCGGAGGAGCCATTCGCATTCGCAGAGACGGAAAAGGCTAGGGACCAAAATGTGAAAGTGAAATATCCAAACT
The DNA here is from genome assembly GCA_010583015.1 of Tothia fuscella. NCBI lineage: Eukaryota > Fungi > Ascomycota > Dothideomycetes > Venturiales > Cylindrosympodiaceae > Tothia > Tothia fuscella. The sequence continues at coordinate 15,244 of MU007074.1, read as the reverse complement.
CTAAGCAATTGAGCTTGAACTTCAAATCCAACGGGGCGACCAGGACGCTAATACATTACGTGAAACGTGAACCTGAATGTATTGGTGGCATCAAAGCTATCGAGTCTCATCAAAGAAGTTTCCCAGAATTCAGGGTCCAACAAATCGTCATACTGGAAATTAGCCGAGCCGAGTAGTGAGTGCTAAGCTAAGCTAAGCTAAGCTAAGTGTAAGTAGAACTAGAGCCTGTCGCTTATTTTAGCTGTGTCCCTCACCTCGCAAACCAGGCCCAGGAACCCGGAGCTCCAAAATAAAACTATTCCTATATTCATTCTCAAGTCTCATTATGTCGTGAAACTGCCATCAAGCGACACCGGGATAAATGGGAGAATCTCCGTATGCGTGTTCCTCTGAGCGAGGAACACTGTCCGCCCAGGAGCGTCCCGATCTCCCTCTGGATACATCACCCCGTACCCCTGAAGCTTCTCCAACCAGTCTCGCGCATCGTGATCGCGTTGGAACACTAAATCAGAGTTAATGACGCTCCCTTTCTCAAGACCTTGATGTGAATGACGTTACTCACAAAACGCCGTCTCGTCAGTCTTTCCGCCTTTCACCGACTCCAGGCTATGAGGCGTTGGAAGAAAGACACGCGTCTTGTTTGCATATACCTCTGCCCCCGAGAATGCTTGCTTGAATGTTTCTGCATCGTCATCATTGCTGAAGACGAGGACTACACGCTTGTCCGGTACGTAAAGAGAGCAAGAGACGACTTTCTTGGATGGCGCCATTTCGAATCGAGGGATACCCGAATCTGGAAGTGAATAGGCTTTGTCGGGTTGTTCCTTGACAACCTTTTTAATATGCACTACCAGTCGCACTCTTATATGTCCTTCTCCTCTGTCGTTGTTCAGCAATTTCTCAAATCTCTTTAGTCGTGGCGTGATATCTTCCGATCTCCCCTGCTGCTGTATTACATGTCGAGTTGTTCTGCAGCCAAAGAAGCGAACACGTGCAGTCTTCGCTTGAGAAAACAAACTTCTATCCTTTGGCTGACCAGATAAGGCTGAAGTTCGGATGATCCTTTCTGAACCTCGATGGCATTGTGACGGGGAAGCTTCCTCCTCCGGGATCAAGGCTAGGTGGCATAAGTACGTTTGGTTGGTATCCTGGCATTAGCTCGAAAGTGATCCAATATATCGCTAGGTGTCTGCGGTCCTGCTTGTGCCATTCTCAGAAATGGTCATGTAGCTGAAAATTATTTGCACGCAGACCCAACTGCAAGCCTCAGGATCTCAAGAGGGTTTGGGATGTTGTTATTACCGTCAAACCCTCTTGCTGTTGCTCACTGGACTTTCGTTGGTACTAAATTGAGATGTATTACACGGTGGAAGAGTAATACTTTTACCAAGGCTCCTTACCCAGACCATCATTCCAATTCACAACCACAAGTCTTGTTTCCGCAGTCAAGCGGAGTAAAGCGAGACCAATACCCCTGGCTATTACTGACCCTTCCAGGCTGACCTTCTCAAACAGGCAAGCACGCAGTTGCTAGTCTCATGCTCCACCGCCAGAGACATTTAAGATCATCCTCATGCTTCACCACTTCTGCTTTACAACAACAACAACAACCACACCAACATTCTAACCTTCTCATCTCTTCTCAGCACATTAAATCACTTCTCATCTCACTATCTGAATATCTTATCATCCATATAATTAGTCTTCAATCGTGCAGGAGAAGCCCAGAGGTAAATTCCTATCATTATCCATTGAGACATTCACTCCTCCTGTTTCCTACACATTGACTTTGATATCATCTTCACTCTTAAATATCACTGTGGCACCGCTTCAACACCCGCTTCCATTCCTCATCCTTCCTACCTTTACAAATAAGCGAAACATTGTTCTCCCTTCACTCGTATCATTCACTTTCAGTCACTCCGTTATCTTCCCGTAGCGGGGCCACTGTGCAATTCCCTTCAGAGGTTACTACGTACCATGAATTTCAAGTCACTGAAGAAATGACTTACCCATCTAACAACAATCTAGATCATGAATCCCGGAGCCAGTACCTGCAAGCCCACTAGCCCTATGGGTCCACAATCTACACCTCAAAAGCAGATTTCCAACAATGCTAACGGCCAAGAAGTGGCACTCTCCGTTGCCGACGGCCATGCTTCTTTGTCTCGTGAAGAATTTACAGACGAGAAACTCTCTCTCATTCACGGAGTTATGCTCGAGGAACTTTGTGCCCTTCGCCGCGATGTTGATTCCATTGGCAATGGTGGATGGAACGTGAAAGTCGGCCCATTCCAGCATGCCGAGAAGCGCGCCGCTCAATCTACTGATGCTTTCAAGGCTCGCATCTTGGAGAAACTTGGTGTCGCTGTTGCGGATCCTCCATTGGCTCTCCTTGTCATGGCTCCACATGCAGATAGTGCTTCTGGAGTTGCTCAGAAGCCTGACAATTCCAGTTTGCTCTCGAAGCTGAAAGACTCCCGTGCAGCCGTTGTCAAGCCGAATGGTACTAGTTCAACAAAGACTGATGCCAGTGAATCAGGTGTTCAAACCGAACTCGCCTCTAGGCCCAGGCCCAGCGCCGTTGACCTACGCACCGTTCGAGCTGATACGCCTATGCAATCCATCGAAGACCCTGCGCGCAATGCCGGAGAAGCATGGCAGCCCAACTATCTACGCGGCCTAGCTTCACTCCAAGACCTTAAGATCCCACCACCATCCAAGGTCGTTACCTTTACTGGGGAGTTCCTCCAATCCACTTTCGGGGGGATCGAGTGGAGCCCAGGACTCTACTTCAAGCCCGTCTCCGCCGGTGACTGCCTGCTTCCAACGCGTACGTACTACGCCATCAATGCTACCTGCGAGCCGTATCTTCCCACAAAATCAGGTACTCATGGCGCCAAACTCGTCCCCTTCTTCAACAATGTGGATACCACCGATGGCGATGCCGCGTATGAGAATGTTCCGCTCTTCATCTCAGCAGCCAAGCGTGGTAATAATCGCTTCGGAGACAACGAGTACATCTACTTCGGCACCTATTCCCAAACCCGCTGGTCCGACAAACTCGACTACGATCGCATTCGTGAACACGTCCCCGACGAAGTCAAGTTCTTCTGGGCAGAGCAACTTTCTGACCCTGGTCGGCCTGATTGGGTTACCAGGTGCTTGATGAAGCATATGATTCCTCAACCAGAATATGAGGGTGTTCTGCCTAATTCCTCTGCCGCTAGTGATGTCACTGTGGATGAGAAAGACTTGAATAAGCAAATGGATAAGGATGTGAGGAGATATATTCGTGAGCTGAGGGCGTGGGAGAAGGATGCTAGTCTCAAGGCTAAGCTGTTGAAGAAGGAGAACATTCTGGTTGCGTTTGGCAATGTAAGTCTTGGATTTGCGCTTGTTATTGTACGAGATACTAATGGTGTGGAACAGGCTGATGCTGATGCTGACCCTGGTCTTCGTCTTTGGTGGGAGTATCTCGAGTGTGTGGGCTTCGATAACGGCTTCTACGATATGCTTGTTGGCTTGCAGGCTAAGCAAAAGCGCTGAATGGTGGTTACTGGTGGCAGCAGTGGTATGATGCCACTTCTTAAATTATAGATCGATGGTGCATACGGGGTGTGCAATTTGGATTTGAGGGAAATTTGAAAAGTTTGGAGACGATTTGGAATGATCAAATGAAAATGGTGCTTGGGCATTAATATTTGAGGGGAGGTTGAAAAATTGGCGAAAATTGCTTCTCACACATCTTTTTGATACTATAGCAGAGGTTCGTCCTCCTAGGGCAAGGCAAGCATCCAATCAATCAATGAAAAAATCAATCAGCCTTGCGAAGCTGTAGAAGTTCCTTACTGGGTCATATCCGCCTCAGCGTAAATGTCCGGGCAAAGCGCGGAATTATTTCCAACCCTAACCACAGTTCAAACGATGTTAACAGCACACAGAAGAAATTATTATTGGCTAAGAGCGTGTTCAAGCCGCATTAATTAGAACCTGAATAAATTAATTATTAAGGTAATTATACGCTTGTAACTTAGCTTTTACGCTTTGTAACCTAGCGTAACAATAGTTAGAGGTGTGTTCCATTGCTAACGTAATTATTACGCCTCTAAATAAATCTAAGATCTAGTTATTAAAAATCGACTGAGCATAGGCCACACTAAACCGTATAGGGTAATAATTAGATTCAGAATTCATCCTACCTCGAGAGGTAGGGTAAAGGTGCGCTGGTGAACAAATGACCCACTTTGGCTGGCAAACAACGTGAATGTAGCTGTTTCGAGGTTAATAATTAGAATTCATGGAACACGTCTTATTTATTATAACACTAGGTAAGCCACATTATTACTAGCTGACTGGGCGATAATCCGCTCTAAGCAATGCTTCTAACCAAATGTGACATCAGAGTGCCTATATTTTCTCTCCTAATCGCATTGAAGGTTTCGGAAGCTTAATGAGCACTTCCACTTTGATCTTCACTCCTTCAAAATTATTGCATGAAGATTTTCGCCTCTTCATATCATGACCTCACGAACTTCAACATCCCTTGAGCTGGAGCCGGTACCTGCATACCCTGAATCGGCGGTTTTTCCAAAGGCGGATGAATCTCAGGAAGTTTTGGCACCGGACTTAGCTAGGATTCAATCGCATCTTACGAATGCGTCGATTTTAGGGGATGAAGTGTCAAAGGGAAGAACAGCTGTTGTGATCAGTAGTGTAACTGTTATAACTGGTATCAGTTCACTTCTCGCTGGGTTAATTGTTGTGGCGTTACCTACCATTGCAAAGGATTTGCAGATTCCTTCCTCCTTACTTCTCTGGTATATACATATACAGGCCTTCTGATCCAGCAGTTGTAGCAACAATGACTAATCTATTTCTAGGCCAGCGTACCCAATCTCCAGGTAAGAAGCATATGTTTCAAATCGGTCTTAGCCAACTTGCTAGACATAGACTTCTGTCAGTGAAGTCTTATATGATTGCGGTTGACTATTAGCGAGAGCAAGAACATATGCTTTCCTTCCTCCACGCATGCACTTCTGACCTCCATCTTAAGGTCCATCTTCAGTTTAACATGCGGTTGCACGCTTCTGTTATCCGGTAGCGTTGCGGACGTGGTAGGTCCAAGATATATGTACCTGCTAGGGAGCTTTCTGCAAAGTGTCTTCACGCTCGCGTGTGGACTCTCCCGAACAACAGGCCAACTCATCATCTTTCGCGGCCTAGCAGGTGTGGCAAGTTCGCTCTGCCTCCCTTCCGCTGTAAGCATCATAACCACCACTTTCGCTGAAGGCAAACGCAGAAACATCTCCTTTGCGGCAATGGGAGGCGGTCAGCCGGTAGGATTTGCTATCGGCCTGGCCTTAGGTGGTGTGTTTGCAGATAGTATTGGTTGGAAATGGGGTTTCTATATTGCTTCTATCCTGAACACTATTGTCTTGTTGATCGCGGTTTGGGGGTTACCGAAAAACGAAGGGGTCCATGCGATTCCTTCTTGGAATCGACTGGTTGTGGAAATTGATTGGGTGGGAGCTGTGTGCATATCTGTGTCGCTGGCTATGCTTTCTTACATCCTCGCGTAAGTTTCCAGCCTCTAGTCCACCGGTTTTTAATCAGGTGCTAATTTCAGGCGTGTAGCGCACTAACTGGAAACACATCCGACATTCATGAACCACGAATAATCGCCTTATTAGCAACAGGACTTGCTCTCATCCCAGCTTTCATCCTATGGGTTGGCAGACAAGAACGTTTGGGCCGGCCAGCACTCATACCAAACTCTCTGTGGCGCAACACAGTCTTTACCAGCATTTGCGTCAATGTGTTTCTCACCTGGGGTGCATTCAACGCATTGGAAAATTTACTTACCTTCGTTTTTCAGTACGTCCAGAATACCACTGCGATCCAAGCGTCGCTACGGTTTCTACCCGCTCCTGTTGTTGGATCGCTCGTGAACATCCTCATGGGCCTAGTCGTGCATCGGGTGCGAGCGGATGTATTTGTTACCGCGACAACGGCCATATCCGCTATATCTCCCCTCTTGCTGGCATTGATGGATCCCAAAGCATCTTACTGGGCATATTCTTTTCCGGCAATCGCTCTCAACGCCATCGGTGCCGATACCCTATTCACAGTCTCCAATCTGGTGATTACGTCTTCCTTTCCATCGAAAACGCAGGCACTTGCTGGTGGTGTGTTCAATACGGTAGCACAGGTCGGTAAATCTGTTGGACTGGCAATTTCAGCTGTGATCGCTTCTACCATCACCATGCGTTCTAATATTACTGAGAAGGAAAGTGCTGAGGCTTTGGTGGCGGGTTATAAAGCTGCTTTTTGGTATTGTTTTGCTGGCTGTGTTGCTACCTTGTTGTCGAGTGCTTGGGGGTTGAGGGGTATTGGCAAGGTTGGTTTGAAGAGGGATTAGTCGTGATATCAATGAGACACGAGACTCTGGTTCATGCCACTGAAAGTAGAGTCGGCAACAATGCGCATTGGTGAAAATGAGATGAAGAGTGCTTAGACAAATATCAAAGATCTGTCCATCTATTCCTACATGGCTCTCTCAAGCCAGACATAGAACCTAACATACTTCTCACTTTGCATACTATGTGGAGATCATATGGTACCGACCCAAAATAAAAGCCCACGTCCTGCCTCCCTCATTGATCGGAGATTATTGCTCAGCTTCCCTTTGTTTCCCACTGGAAGCTAAGTCAACGAGGAGACAAGTCGAAGGGTAGACAATGGTAAAAGCGCTATATTCAGACATGCAAATAAAGAATGAAATGGTTGAAAACCAAGTGAGTCAAGAAATCAAACTATTATGTGAAAAATACATGTACATTACTACTCACAGTACGTAGCTGCAGCAGGAATAAGTAAACACTACAGTCATAATTAATAGAATCCCACTACGGAAATAATTGTAAAAGTATAGAGTCCAGTAAAATGCTAGTGTCTATAGGAAAGTTGCACGGCCCAACCCTCCTACCAACAACACCAACTTCTCTATTATTCTGCCCATCATCATTCGCTTTGCCCACCTACCCAGGCTTTGGAAGCCTCTTCACCTATATATAGCTTGGGCAGGGTACCGTAGGTACAAGGGAGGTGACCTGATCACGCAGGGGTCAAGCGGCATTCAGCTTTCATTTAGGCACGCGGTCTGCTTTGAAATCGCCTGAATTGCCTCCTTTGTGCCTACACCTCCAAATTTAAGTTATTATGATATGGATATACAGTGCCAAATAACCGTGCAAATAATGAGATAGATATAAGTATGGTATGACAAAGTTGAATTGAGGCAAGGATAAGGTTCTCAGAGATTGAGGTAACGTAGCGGTATGAGATTCCTACAGGTAGAAGTGTTCCCGCTGGTGTGCACGGACCCACGGCCTGCACGCAAAACCTAAATCTATACACCAACTTTAAAAATTAATTACTCAACAACCACTCGATAAAATATGCTCAAATTTTGATAGTAATGTATTCTATATATGTTCATTCAGTCTATAAAAGGTCATAGTCTTTTAGGTATTGTGGTAGCCGGCGCGTTCGCTTAACTTAGAGCGACCAAATTCGCTCTTGGACCTGTTCCTTATATATATTATTATCTTCCACGACAACCACCACTTGTTTAGGCGGCTTAGATAGCTTAGATCGACTCTTTGGCTTTAGTATTGCTAATATTAGGTTAATTTTCAATTATTTATCGACCTCCTTTTGTGTTTTTACCTCCTCTATAGCCTACTTCTTTGCTCGTTGATCTCGCTCTTTTTTAGACTTCCTTTATACTACTATTATAGCCAGATCTTCCTTCTTTCGCTGTTTATTACGTTTTTCCTCTACTTTCCTAATCTTCTCCTACTCCTAAGCCGTTTTCTTGGCGTTAGTAAATCGTTCTTCGTCTTTTAGCTTCGTAGGTAACCAGAACTGTGCCTTACTCTTATTCGGCTGTAATAACACTGCAGGGAGTACTGGTTTACCCTTAATTTAACGTCTTTTTACTATATTAACAGCCTTGGTAAGTCCTTTAATCTTGGCAGTCAAATACACGTTATTTGTACTTAGTGTAATGAAGGCGTTGGTAAGCGCTTTAATATCACGTGACGGCTGGTTATTATTAACCCTCTTAATCAATTGCCGCAGTTTATACGCATTCCGAGGGTCAAAGATCGATGAGGCCGACGATTTTGAAGTGCTAGTGGAAGGTCGTTTGACTTGTATTCTTATTCGTGATAAAACAGCCTATAGGTCAAATAGCTGTAAGCCGGCCTAGTACCATGCGCTTAAAATATTCTTTTCAGTGAAGGCAGACTCAAATACACGCCTAAATAGGCCGTAGAACTCTCTCTTTAACATCTTGGCAAGGCCTCCTAATGCTATTTACCACAGATTCAGCTAGGTTGAGTAATAACTAGCCAGTGGAGCGAATAACACCAAATCGAGTAGCCACAGTAAGTGGGTCGAATGAGGTAGATATACCGCAATTAGGATACGATTTTTAATAGCATACTTGAGGAAGCGCATATTCATATGGCTTCCATGCCCGTTAATGTATAGGAGCCGCCATTACTTCGCGCCGGCCTTCTTCCTCGTCTGTTGATCAAATACCTTTACCAGCTATAAATAGCCTAAGTCATTATTAGTCCAACCACTTGCAGAGCTTGCAAAATACGCGTAGAAGTCCTCTAGCACCACCTTATGTATCCACGAATCCTGTATATTGCCACTAACTATAGGGTAGATTAGTACAGGAGGAATATATAACCTATCTTAATAAATAGTAGCTATACACGTAATCCACTCTCGGGAGCTATCCTGGCCGGCACCTCTATTAGGGCTATTTAGGTTCGCAGATTTAGTAAATATACGCTTAGTCTTCTGCAAAACTCCAATAAGGAAGCCCTTCTCATCCATATTATAGGTATTCTAAGGGAGTATCTTATATTCATGAATTTTCTTGGCAACCTAACGATTATTAGAACAACCACAATATGCTAGGAGGCTAAATACCTTCTCAAAATAGAGTTTATACTCATAAGGATTATCGGCCTTAATCCTAGAGTGATCGATAGTCTATAGGAACTCTGAGGCCAGTCGATCTCGGTGCTTGAAAACGAAGCGAGATACCTAGTTTTTGCCAGGTACTTTACCACCTATATCTGTGGCAAAATTGCGAACAATTGCAGGTGTAGGAGCAAGGCCTTTATGTACCCAGTTATTAATATGATCCACTAGTAATAATTATTGTATGTTGGTAAGTATACACTGATTTTCAATATACTGTGCCCTAGGTACTACAACTCCTCGTTTGCGGCGCACAACAGTTGTGCGATGGACGGTTTCACTAATCATCTGGTACGATTATAGAGCAGGTTGAGGCCGTTCAAATGAATCAAAAATTAATTGATTTGGACAAAAACTCGTCGAGATATTAATTTTTTAGAGTTGAGACGAAACTGTGCGTTTGGCGTGCAGGCCGTGGGTCCGTGCACACCAGCGGGAACACTTCTATGAGAAGGTCCCAGCACGCTAAGTGCTGCTTCAGCGGCGCCTCATTTCAATTTCTAAACACCCCAGTTATGGGTTTAAAATCTACAATCAAGATGCACGAATTCAACATCAACAAATCCTTGAGAGCTGTCAAAGTTGGACAGGGATATTGCCACTCCGCCGTTCCACATCAGCATGAGCTTTGGCCTTACAACAAGTCGTTGGCGACGTGACAATGGCACTGGAACTACTGGAGACTTCCGCAGAGGAGACTGGATATGCCCCTCTTGCCAATTCCACAACCTCGCAAGTCGTGTAGGATGCTTCCGCTGCTCCAAGATATTAGAGTTGAGTGCAGAGGACAGTAATCAGACACTCTCCTTTTCTCAAACACGATCATGCCCACGCCCATCACGCCCTGACGCAGAAGTCATGTCTCATACCGTAAATTTGGAGGAAGGACTCGCCTGTAGTCGCTGGGCACCAAGGAATTCTAGAGGGCATCACAACTCGACACAGGTTTGGACACGGACTACCCAACTGCCTAAACCCACTTCCACTTCCACTTCCATTTCCATTTCCATTTCCACTTCCACCTCGAGCAATTCAACACCTCGTGGTTCCTTTTATCCCGATCTAGGACTCCCTTATGAAGTCCAGCATTTCATACTAGAGACCATGCGGCGCATCTTAGAGGAAGGTAGCTACCAGTTCGCCTCACGGGTTGTGCCCCACCTACTATCCGACAGGGGATGGACCTGTTCGGAGCTCGTCGAGCTCTCCATGTGGAGAGATACCCTTCCCAACGCCGTTTCCTCGGCCGTCCTCAATATGAACTCCAGCTACTCACTACAACGAGCTCTGATCGATGCCGTCCGTGTTCGAAATGCTGCTACCCATCGACATCTTTGTAACAACTTCGAACTGAGGAAGATGGCAAAACAAGCTGAGGAGCTAATGCGCATTTACGGAGACATTGGCAGAAGGCTCAAGTTCGAGTGTTTAAGAGAGGAACTGGAAGAATGGGATGGAGTAAAGGCTGGTGGCGATGAGAAGCGGCGGACGTTGGAGGTAAGATGACTCCAACAACCTACCCAGCAGATGTGCTAACAGCAGCTGTGATAGACCGCACTCAAATCCATCAGTGATAGACCGATGGAGACCATGGATTGGACGCCAAACTCGTTGTCACTTGAGGAGATCACGATAGATGAACATGAAGTGTACGTGGCGGATGAGATGGAAATAGATGAAATTCTTTGATCTTATGAAGACGCTGCCTAACCTCCGTCGGCATTTTATCCCTTGCTCGCACTCGATGCTACGAAGCGCTGAGGGCTGTGTTCAACTTCGAGATCCTGACATCAACATCAGAACCGAGCACCACATAGCTCCAAATACCAATCCCCTTCTCACCTTAGCAGAAATCGTGAATATGAAACCTCAATGCTGACTCAAGTACTACTTTCGCTTGTTAAGTACACTCCCATGGGTCTTACACAATCCTGAGCTATATAAGCTATTTGTTAACTATAGAGCTAAATTGTTGACCACCAAACTCTTCTCAGGTATACCTGCGTAGTGTCAAGCTCGTTGACGATGAAGGATTCTAATGTGGCAAATAGCACCCGCACCTTGTTGATGAAGTTGTTGAAATTGTTGAAGTCGGGCCAAGATATCTCGCCTGGTGTGCTCTTAGCGTCTAGCTCCGACACGTTGTCCTCTAGCGAATCTCTATCGACACCGGTGCAACTCTGCACTTCTGAACGCACCCTTTGAAAGACCATTGGGCAATTTTGCACCACAACTCGGAGACGCTTACGATGCCAATCCTTAGTTTTAGTGATACTAAAGATCGGGTCGTTATAGATGCCGATGTAGTCTTCATTGAGGTTGAAATATGGCTGCTAACATAAGATAGAAATAGCGACGTTAATCGTCAAAAGTCGAACGAAGATGCCATGTAGACGTGCCGCCAACAATGTCGAATGAGGACGCTGGAGATATGGGGAAAATATTTGGGAGGGAAAGGACTAGAAGAAATACAAACAACTGGTACAGCATTTTTACAGAAGTAGTCATCATAATATTCATTACCGCACCAGTGAATCATGAGGACTACACCAACCCAAGCCTCTTCATCGCGCCATAACTCCAAGGCGCATATGTCAAGCACATACCTAAAACCATATACCATGGAACCATCCAATTGACGGGCACATCCCCCACTACCGGCAGTACACTAACATTCTTTCCCCTCCATACATCACTCTCCTCGTCGGCAACCTCAACCATCCCCGCCGCCAGGTCCAACCAGCCAAGAAAAGTCTGCTGTTTTTCAGTACTCAACTTATGCCCTTTCTGCGCGTCCTGAATCAAACCACCAGGCATAATAAACGTCACGTCGAGCCAGGAAGAGAGGGAGCGTAGCATTGATTCGGAGGCGCGCAAGTCTTCGTATATCCACCAACTACCACGGTAAAGGATCGTGTGTGCGATCTTGGGTAGACTGGCGGAAAGCTTTTCGTCCGTACTTGACGAATTGAGCTGGATCAGACGTGGAAGCCATTGATTCTTAGATCGGAGTTGCTCCATGGCGATAATGACGGCTTTCGCAGCGTCTTGGGAGAGGGTACAATACGGCAGATTGGCAACGGCAGCTATGCACATGAAAGCGGCTCTAGTATTTTCGAGGCATTTGGCGAGGGCTTCGGTGTTGGAGAGTTGGCCTTCAAAGATCTGGAGTTGGCCTGATTGATAGAGCTGCGGCTGCTGAGCCTTGAGCTTGCTAGCTGAACGTACAAAGGCATGAATCTTGTTCTCTGATCGTTGTCTTAGGATTTCTAGTATCGCAGTGCCGGTGTTGCCCGTTGCTCCTAGGACCGCGTAGGAAGGCATAATGCTGCGAAGTGTGTATTCTTCTCTAATGCGATATGAGCTCTCATACTATCCATCCGCAAGCCCATGTCTGTTTATGTAAACCTATATGTTTGGCGTTTGGTTACTGCCAAGTAAAAGTCGAAGGGTTCTAGCTGGATCGATACGATATCAACGTCACTGGTGCGTTCAGGTCTTCGGGATAACATCTATTCCTCCGACTCCGTGACAATCCATTCCTCCGGTTTAGTTAGCGAAAAATCCGAATGTTCCTATTATAATTTGAGAAGGGAGTACGGAGTCAGGCTGGTTTCTCATACAGTACGCTCTTGGCCATATCACTGCTACGCCATCTCCAAGCATCAAATACATTCTCCAAAAACCCGCAAAATGAGCACGGCAATCAGTCAGCTCGCATCGAACGGCCAATTCAATAAAATTCTCGGCCTCACAACTATAACTTACCTCTCCTCCCTCGGTGGTCTGTCCTGCTGCCTCTCCTGCTGGATCATCCCGCTCCTGCGCAAATCTTCTTCCCGTTCACCACGCTCAGCCAAAGCTCAATTTGAGCTGGTAATAGAAAAAGGCTTCAGATATCTCCAATCCAGCAGTCGCATCCTTGGACTCGCCTTGGCGAGCTTGACCTACCTTACCTACAAGAGTCCTAATGCTCGAATCCATGCGCAATGGCGATTTTGGGCCACTGCATTAGGAATCTTGCTGCCGCTTGCGCCTTATGAGATATATTTCATCTTCCCGACTAACTGTCGTATCATTGATATTGGGAAGGAACTGAGGAATAGGGAGAAAGATGAATTGGACGGGGGTGGGAGTGAGGAGTTTGAGAGTTTGTTGACGAAGTGGCAGTGGAGGAACGGGGTGAGGTTTGTCATACCGATTATGGCGGCTGTTATTGGAGGCTTAGGCATGCTTTCTGAGCAGTGAGGACGCTTGTAATGCACTTATCCTGCGGTACTCCCAGGTTTGCTACCGCCTACCAACCTTGGTAGTCAACCGTTAGGGTTTACTATACACTCGCTCTATATATACTGTTTCTTCACTAGCACTAGATTTTCCACTATTACTATTACACTATGAAATAGCTTACATAGTCGCTTAGGCGACTAAAAAGGCTTAATTGAATATATATACACTTGTTGTAATTAGTATAGAATTTAGCGTTAAAAAAACCGTGTAATTATAGGGTATAGAAGGAATATTTTTCTTGAGCGAATATATAGATATACTTGTTGTAATTAGCGTGGAATTCCTATAGAATATAAAAAAAAAAACCTGTAATTATAGAGTATAGAACGATTGTTTTTCTTAAGTAGATACTAATACTACGAACTAGTCGCTCCAAGGTTATTTATCTATATATTTATATTCTTATATTCTAGGAAATTTGGGTTTGTAATTAGTAGTAGAACTACTAGAAATAATAGAGCTATATATATTTTTCTTTTACTTAGTAGCAAATAATTATTAAGGTTATATTTATTCCGATCTAATCTAGTACCGCCCCGTATAGGGGGTTCGTTCAACTTTTTAACTACTTTAAGAAAGAAAAACCTCTACTTTAAGAGGGTAAAATAACTTTTATCTTATATATTAATAGATATAGTAGACTAGTATTAGTCTATCTCTTATCTATAAGTTACCTATACGCGTTATTCTACCTACTAATTATAGTACGCTTATTAATACCCTCCTTATACTCTTTTCTCTTTCCTCTTTAGCTAGTTTCCTAATAGAGTAGGACTAGGAGTTACCTATTAGTTACTATTATAGTTATTATCTTAGTAGGGGGTTATTAACCCTACTACTTTTCTAATTCTTTCTTTTTTATCTATATTAATAATAATACCTTTATTAACTCTCTTCTTCTTATTTCTTTACTATTATTAGGTCTTATTCTTATTTCTTATCTTACTTATTAACCTTTCTTATCTCTATAACTCTCTACTTACGTTCCGGCTTCTTTTTCCTTATACTTTTATTATATTAAGTTTACCTTTTACGGAACTTAATACTAAGGATACTACTCTACTTACCTCTACTATTAGTAGTATTTATTCTTCTACTCCTACTTCTCCTTCTTAATAGCTTCTTAAGGTAGATAAGCTTCTTAAGGTAGATAAGCTTCTTACTTCTATTTAGGCGAAAAATTATCTTTATAGTCCTAAGTCTTTACTACTTACTCCTATACGCTCTTACTATAAAGTCTCTACTACTCTACCTTCTTCTTAGCTTCTTTAAGATACGGTCGCTAAGGTAAAGAAAGTATATAAAAAATTACCTATTTCTTTTATAACGCCTACTCTAGCCCCTTTCTATTATCTCTCTAGTTACTATTCCTTCTTTTTTTTCTATCTATCCTACTAATTCTCCCTAGATAGAGGACCTAACCTCTAATCCTTACTATAGCTATATTCTTCTTTAGCTTAAGAGTACCTATACTATAAACGAGATATCTACTAGTAGTATATACTATCTTACCCTCTATTTTTACTACGTACTTAGTAGTAGCTCTAACTAGTGTAACGAGCCGATTGAATCGAATTGAAATTGGAATTGAAATCGATTTTTAGCCCTACCGATTTCAATTTCAATTTCAAATCGAAATCGAATCGATTTAATCGATTTGAAATTGTACTAGTAAAAACTAGGGCTAAATAGGAAATAAACTTCTTATAGATGGAGAATAATTTAATTAGTATACTAGTAAATTTGTAGACTAATAGGGCGAAGATTTTATATAGTAATATTTTTTTCTAAAAACTTAAGAAAGTATAGTTTCCTCTAAAGGCTTCTATAAATAATTATTTCTATAATATTTAGTAGTTATTTTACTTAGTAGTTTAAATATTAGGTG